>JAMPIV010006689.1:0-15000 GCA_024509875.1 Oreohelix idahoensis
TGATGTGCAGTCATTCTACACGGGTGCCTCAAGTAGATGATTGGCAGTAATACAGTTCCTGTTTATCTGTGCGGTTTACGAGCACACATACCGTAGTGAGGACAAAGGACCTGAATTGAGAAGTGTCAAGATGCGGTGACTTTATGCGGTGAACTGTTTTCCTCAGCAGACTTTGTGATGTGCAGCATTTTGGACGGACGTATTTTCCTTTATTGAAGATAAGTGGTTTATGTTGTGAAAACTGTGCCATTTTATCTTGTGTCAACAAGTCTTCCTATATATATTGTGTACTATTTGTTGTAATGAGTATTTCATGTTAAATATTCTACGTTTCATGTTTACTTATGAAGATTATATCCCAGTTTACCCAGGGCTTCATAAGTGTTCTTTAGGATTTGTTTTGTAAGTGTCAAGTTTGTGATAATTCCGGTTTAAGGCTACAGACCTTACCGAAGTCTGGTTTGCGATTTGTCTTTTGGGACAAGTAATTGTATAGGTGTGACGTAACGTTTCATTGTGATTATTGTGGTATTTTTTCTTTGTTCCTTAGTTTATTGATTAATTTGTTCGTGAGTGTCTTTCTCTATTTCCTATCTTTCATTTTTTATACACATTTCCGTTTATATACGGTGTTTGTTATTGTCTTGTCATTATTCGCGGTTATCATTACATGCTATGTAAAATTTTTTGCCTTAGTTAAGCCTTACTGTTCAGTTGACTTCTGCGAACGTTATCGTTTGTTCTGTAGTACCTTGTCTTTGTAACCGTGATTCCTATTGTCTAAATAATATGTTAGTTGTTTGTAACTTATTGTAAGACTTTGATGCATGAGTGTTTAAGGCTATTTCACATAATATTGAAATCACTCAAATTGATATAAAGTTATCCCTCATATTGGTATATTTTACTTATGCTACTATGGTATATAGTGATTAACTTATATTTGCAATTGCTTTAAAGGATATCTACCTTGGTGAGCTGAAAAGGTAATTGTCCGAATTGCTAGGGACATAAACTTGTGGTAATTATAAGTGGTGAATATATATAGTGGACTTAGTGATTGTACCACTATGGATCCTGACATTGATTCTGATATGGATCCGGAAAATATGATGCCTATATTGGTATATTTATTTCAGGATGGCCAGAATAATGAGAATTTGCAATGCCCAGAACTCGAAGAACACGTAATGGATCGATTTCTGGCTAATGCGTCATTTTTTTTTCTAAGAATTTTTGCTCAGAGAATAATTTTCAGTCCATTCCTCATTTGGTAATGTCTGATGATTTAGCAGATTTACTGAATTATCTTCGTGTGTTTTTGCATCATCATATGGATATTAAACACGATCACATTGTGAGAAATATAAAAAAGACAATCTTCAAGGACATTCATGATGATCAGAAAGAGAAGATGAAGGATGAAAAGCAGATGGAAGAAATTAAACATAGTGCGTTACAGGAAAGGGAGAAGATTTTAGAAAGTGTTGCTAAGGAGAGCAAATTACAGGCAAAAGTGACTAAACTTGAAAGTGATTTATATAAATCAAACTTGGATCTTGAAAGACGGCAAGAAGCATTAAATTCAGCATTGTGCAGGATTAAATACTTAGAAGCTGAGTTGAAAGATAAGCAAGGCGAAACTATTAATCTCACGCAGAAACTTCAAGAACATAAAGAGATGTATGACAAATTGAAGGTTGAGAGCAATGTTCGTGAGAAGACTTACATAGACATGCTTCATAATGTATTAGATGATAATGATATTCTCAGTTGCCAACTGAAAGAAAAGAAGAAGATACATGAGAAATTGAGAGTTCAAGCCAAGAAATGTGAGAAGTTATGTGATGAAACTCTTACGAATTTTAGTCGCCAACTTAAAGAAAAGTATGCATTACTTACCAATAATGTATCTTCGGAGAAGGTGAATGAAGTTAGAAATAGCCATAATGATGAGATAAGAAAGGAGGAGAGGAAAAGATCGGATGAGTTGACAATGGAGGAAAAGAAGTTGGCTAAAGTTGAGAAATCACTGACAGAGGAGAGATGTAGAGTTTTGACATTTGATGACGTAATTAAGAAACAAAGTGAACAGATTTCACTTAAAAATATTGAAATTACGGAATTAAGGGAAAGAGTGGACGGTTTGGTTGATATAATTTTAGGTAGAAAAATGCTGTCTACTGTCAATGTTGACAAAGTTAGACAGAAAGACGGTTATCAACACGTCTTAAAGACGTCGAGTCAGCAACAGACACTCGATGCCAATACTGACATCAAACGTGGTGAGCGGAAATCCCTGCGTGGCAGATATAATTTTCATCGTACTAGTGATTATTCTAGTAATATTAATAATTCCTGGCGACAGGCCAACAGGGTTAATTCTACTGTGATACTTGATTCTGTACATCACAGTAAAGACAAGGATAAATTTCATGTCAATGTTCAAAAAACTAACCTTGGATCTAAAGTTGGAAAGCCTAATAAGAACATAACAAGGGACGAGACTAGTAGGACTAGTGCCCAAAGTAATACTCAATATGTCAGTAGCCATAAAGATTTTATTATTCCTATTACTGATTCAGATGTTAAGCACGCTGCCACAGAAAAGAAGAAAAACAATCTTGACAGAAAGATAATACAGATTTTAAACATTATCAAGGGAGATCAGCAAATTGTAATCTGTCTTCTCCAAGAAACCAGAAACAGTTTAACAGATCTAAATATTTTGGTTCTGAAGATTTTGTAAAGTGTGGTAAGATTACAAATCTCACGATAATAGTTTTCCTAGAAGTCAACATAACCAATCTGGCAGATATTTTTATCAAAAGAGAAATAACAATGACAACTATGTTAACTTTTCTCAACAAAGGCCTAAAGTTATTAATGAATAATGTGATAATAATAAAAAAAGGGTGTCTCTAATACAACTGCTTGTTCTGCTTGTGGTTTTGAGAGAGTATCTCGCTGTCGTGAGGGTAGCATTTTTTTTTCAGCATCCAATAGCGACAACCTTGAGCTACGATCATTTTCTGCCCCATAAGCCTTCGGTGGTGTTTACACGTGTCAAGGGAAGGCTTGTTGATCGGTAAAAGGGCTACAGGTTCATACAAGCCACAGTTTTAGGTAAATGTAACGTTAATTTCCGTTTTACATCGTTAACTCGGACTGTGAATTAAAATAGAATTTTTTTTCATTTGTATATTTTCACAGCGACAGCTTTGCAATGAAAGTCTATGTTCCGGTGTTACATTAACAGAGAGAGTAAGGTATGCCACCTTGTATCCAGGTGGTTAACCAAGTGAAACCGGATAGCAAGTTGACTCTGAATTGTATGCGGTTATCTTGCCAAGTTTATGAGATTATTCAACACGGTTGGAATTATTGCCTGTTCAACTTGTTTAGAATATAGATATTATTGTATCGTATAAATATAGGATATTATATAGAATTGTATTAAGATACCATATAACTTCTATTAGATAGTGTGTAAGCTCATTTTTTTATGCACTATTTTATGCACATATTTATTTTATGTACGACGATGTTTTGATGATGCAACAATTATTTTCATAATATTCTTACACTATTGTGTCATGACGAATATTGTATGTATTATGATCGCAATAAGGTGTATGATATCATTTGCGAGTGACTTGTCTTTGTAACTTTTTGATGAAATCAGTGGACTATAGTATTTACGCACGCTAGTCAGAAGACTATGCTCATTTAGTCAATCTATGGTTGACCTTTATGCTACGTGCTAAGCTTCGAACTATGAGAGCTGATACATCAAACATTGATGTCTTTTTGCAGCGATGATTATTAGGACTGTTTTATATGCATGATGAGTTTGTCAGCCCAATGCACAACCTCATTAGCTAGGTATGGTGCAGTAGTCATCTTCAGAGAGTCTCTGTATTCACTAAATTTAAAATTCTTTCTTATGTTTTGATGTCATGTTTATTTACGTATTAGCATTCTAAGACATTATGTAGTAACTATTATATTGTGAAACATAATTTTGGAAACATAGTTTAATTATATCAGAGTTAATTTTGTATTGGAAGTTGAGAACATATTCTGAAACATTGGTTTCTGAGTTTTTCGAAAGAATAACACCTGTGAATTTAAAATAATTTGATTTTTTTTTTTTTTTTTGTTCTTGCAATTTAGACATGCATCATTTTTTCCAGCAGATTGTTTTGATTTTGTGTATGCTTAAGTATAAGAATTTTTGTATGTCACACATTTTCGTTAATCTAATTACATTGTTGGTATATTAATGTAAGGTAAAGCTAAAAAAATAATTTAAAATACCATTTTTATTTAACTTAGCGTTATGAAATATTTTTGTTTTACTTTTTGGAAAATGTTTTCTAAAATTGTAAAATTTTTTTGGTACCCTGCGCTTAACTGTGCGCTAGAGGCGGTAATGATTTGTTTTTTTTTATTACTTAACGCTTGATGATGCGTTAGTTCGAGTTTATTTATAACTGTATTATTTTTTGTGTATAATATCCATGATAGTTGATTGTTACTTATGAATAAGTTGGATAACTGGGTTAAGGTTAGATTATGCTTCGTTTATCTACAGCTTTCTTTTGTGGTTGTTAGATATACACATACATTGTCTTTGTGTCCTATACTTTTTGTCATCATTATATGTATTTATATAATACGTTTTTGATCAAATGGTTATTACGATGTATTAATCCATCGTTCTCTGCAGACATATCTATGTTTTTCTTTTGTCTGTCCTGATTATTCTTCATTTTAGTCCATTTCTTCTACTGACTATTCGGTAGCGGTTCATATGTGGATTATACTTTCATGTTGCATTTATATGTCACTTGATACTATTTGTATTCTTATTCATCCTACTATACTGATACTTGAATCATGTATATTGTTAGGTTAATTCTATGCTAAATAGACTTAACTTTGTTGAAAGCAGATTATTTTGGTAGACTTAGCTGATTATTTTGTATACTTTGTTTTCTGCTTTACTCATAATGCTGATATTTTTTGGATGATATATAGTATTTGGACTTAACAGGTTGATTAATTTTCCTGATTAGAACTTCATCACCCACTTATTTTTTGGCTGAGGAATCTTTTCAAAAAAATGATGTTATCATTTTTTTCCCCGGGGGGTAGTGTAAACTGATAAGTCCAAATTTAAGCAAGGGCAGTAATCGTTATGAGTCTCGGATGTACAATAGATTATAATGATTGTCCCACTTGAACAGCTGTTGTCTGGCTGTTAATTTATTAAAAAAATATATGAGTGTATCGCATTCGAATCTTCGAGATTCAGAATGCTTGTCACGGTGGCGGAGTTCCACGTGAGATAAATGTTCTAAGCTATTTTTTGACCATGTGAGCGAGAGTTCTCGGGAAGCCCCATGGATGTGATTGGCTGGGGTGTTCAAGGGAAGAATGTTTTTGGTGTCAGTGTGTACCGGGCGAATGCACTGAGGAGATGTAAAGTGTTTTTCAATGTGTACCAGTGTACAAGCATTTATGCTGAGAGATATATTATGTGTGATTATCCCAGATGAGATGTATTATTTAAGGAGATGTTTCTTGGGCCTTTGAGTATACAGGCCAGTGTTTAAAGATTATGTATATTTTTGAAGAGTTTGTGTCCTGGGCGTGACTGGAGAAGTCAGCCCAGTGTTTTCGAGGGAAGCCTGTACACTACTTGATGTGTCGACTTATATTATGAGGCCTATTATTTATCAGCAGTCTTCTAGATGGATTAAAGACACTGCTTGATATGTCGACTTATATTATGAGGCCTATTATTTATCAGCAGTCTTCTAGATGGATTAAACTGCGTTGAGACGTCATATATTGGTGAGGCCTATTATTTATCAGCAGTCTTCTGGATGGATTAAACTGCGTTGAGACGTCATATATTGGTGAGGCCCATTATTGATCCGCAGTCTTCTAGATGGATTAAACTGCGTTGAGACGTCATATATTGGTGAGGCCTATTATTTATCAGCAGTCTTCTGGATGGATTAAACTGCGTTGAGACGTCATATATTGGTGAGGCCCATTATTTATCAGCAGTCTTCTAGATGGATTAAACTGCGCTGAGACGTCATATCTATTTGAGGCCTATGGCTGTTAGTGCTGCCGTGTCGGCAGTCTTATGGATGAGTTAAAGAGCGCTGGGACGTCATATATATTGGAGGCCTATTATTTACTAGTACTGTGGGGTCAGCAGTCTTCTGAATGGATTAGATAGCGCTGAGGCCTAATGTTATTTGAGGCCTATAACTATTGGCACCGCGTTTGCCAGTAGTTCTTCTTGACGGATTATTGTTATTATATAATGTGGATCCTTCTTTTGATATGCTATTATGACCTGTGTAACATGCTGTACTTCGTCTACGTTCTTGTGACCGTGTTGTGGTGTAATAAAACTGTTCATTAACTGTCACAAGGCGTTTAACCCTCCATGACTCGTACGTGAGCTATCGTGGGATGAGCTATCGTGGGATGAGTGACTGTTTCTACACATCCTTCACATATCATACCCGGTAACAGCACAGCAGTACACACATGGATAATTAGCCTATATAGCGTATGCAATAAACAAACATTATGTAAACAGACAGGAATGGAATAACAGTATTTATCAATTGGAACAACATACTTTATCAGTTGGAAGGAATACTAGGAATAAAGCTTTCTTTATCAGTCTCCTCTTCTAAATGTCGACCACTTTTCCTGGCGCCCTTATGGTGACAGTTGCCACGGCCATCTCTTGGCTTGCACTGTGACGGCAATCTAGATGTGTTGGTACGCCTAGAGAGGGCGCTCTTTGATGGACAAACCGATATCAAATGGTCCGGGGACTTACAATGGAAACATCGCTTAGGAAGCGGGCCCTGGGGACACTTGGCTGCCATGTGGTTCGAAAGGTCTCCACAGTTGAAGCATCTTATTTTCCTAGGCTTCCTCGGTACCCTGGGTCGCCTCCTGCTACCCTTACATCCCTGGCCGCCTTTGACTTTCTTCCCTGCAATAAGCGCCTCACACTCCGGTCGACCACCAACCATCTTTATCTTTGAGTCATTCTGCTCCCCTTCTGTAACCTGACTCCCAGCCGCAGAGGGGTCTAGTTTAACGCCTGTGGACATCGATTCTGTACGTGGCCTAGTTCTCTGCATCTAAAACATCGAACTGTCCTGGTACGTCTCCCCTGCTCCTGAGACATCGCATCAATTTTAGCCTCTAATTGAGCCACCTGTGCTCTCAGCTGCTCTACTTCTGCGTTTAATGCATGCGTATCTGACACAGTCTCTGTTCTTGCCACTTCAACACTGGCAACACAAGCCCCCAAAGCTGCTTCGACACTGGCAACACCAGCCCCAGAAGTGGGTTCAGTCTCCAAAAACCGTAGGGCATAGTCCCTCACCGACGTGAACGATGCTGTAGGCTCCTTGATGATCAGTTCCTTTGCAAGCTTTCTTAGTAGGTCATCTCTCAGACAAGCAGAAAACTGGTCACGAAGAAAGGATGGCGCCAAAGGAGTGACGTTGTTCTGCTTTTGTGCCCTTACAACACTTTCAAACACCTCGTGAATGCGATGGGAGAATTCCCAAAGAGACTCCCTTGCACCTTGCAGGGTAGAGTGGAACGCGGCCATTACTTCTGGGATGCTCCGACGCTCCCCATACACCCTAAGAATGGAATGTAGCATTGCTTCTGGGTCACCGTCATCAGCCTGAATCCTCAGCTCCCTGCGGATACTTGGGGTCACACTGTCAAGAATAACATCTGCCTGGTCCTCTTTACTCATCATCCCTACTCTCCAGGCAGCTCTCACCTCTCTGACATATTCCTCGGCCGTAGGATCCGTGCGCTCCCCAAAGCACCGCACTCTCTTGTGAGTAGGTACCACGATGTACTGTACTCGTTCTGGTTGACGATCCAACCCTACTACAGGGTCATCCACCTCAGCCACATCTTCGTTATCAGTTCTACTAGCAGCACGTGTGTTGCGTGCCGCCATCTTGTTGCTAGTAGAGTTGACTAGAAATCTTGACAAACTGTATGATCCCGTCCCTCGCCTTGCACTGAACTGGGTGTTCTACCGTTTCGGCTGTTGCTGCTCTGATTGTTGAAGAGTTGCTTCACTGTGTGCTGTCTGTCAATCCTGTCGACGACGCCACTTGTGACAGGGGCTAGGTGTGCCTCACACCCAAGACCCGTGCACTAAGAAAATTTATAAAGGATCGTTTGACAGGGGTTGCAATTATTGGTTGCTTGCAACCCTCTCAGCAGCAGACTTAACAATTCAAGCAACCCAAAGCCTTATGTAGATCAACATTTAATTCTACCGAACAGAACCGAACACCAAACAAACAATCCAACAAACACCCAGTCAGTGTTCATAGACTGTCTGAAAAACAATAAATAAAACAATGTCTAAGTGAACATCAATAGCATGGATAATAACACTTACCATACAGAAAACATGCGCCCACCTGATATCATCAACTATCTCACACACTCATGCGTGTCGTCCTATGCGACTAGTATGGTGTTGTGCATGAGGCTGGCAATCGCACCGGGTAACATAGGTTGCTACCGAAACCACTACTGCAAGAGCATCTGAATGCTTCATGCTGAGACAAACCACACCGGTGGCCCCATGCTCCTTCAGAAGCGGAGAAGAAAAATATACATATCCAAGTACGCCCACGTGCTCTCACAAACCATGTTCACATAACAATAATAATCAACTGGACATAAAATAATATTCTTCAATACATGTACAACAAATAATCTCAATAATGAGAACTAACTACTACCTCTCAACCGACCCACATCAATACTCGTCCCTGCACTCTGAACATGTCGTAAGTGACGACTGGTGCGCCTGGCCACAAGCGTGTCATATATGACCCCTGATGAGATTGGGAACTCATCACATGAAACACATTATTACAGAAACAACCACTGTAATAGCATAAAAATGCTTCTGTTGACTTGTGGTGGACACCAGTCGCATTGGTGTTTCCATGCTCCCCAAGGAGCAAACAGAGAAACACCTGTCTCAACTTGCCTTACGCAACCAAGGAGTGGCTCTAATCTCACCAAAAATCTAAATGACTATTCTCCCTTCAAAGTAACCACTAAAGATAAACAGTAGAATAATCAATCATCGTGAAATACGCTCAATACTTTTACATTAAAGAAATAAAATATAATTATTCTCGACTTAAACCAAACTGGAACTAAATACACAGCGTGTCACCTGGCGTAACATTTACCATGCAGTGCGTGTTATTCCGACTCGCCGGCGTCGCTTTTTATCACCACGAGGCTGCTATCTTGCTATCGTTAATCTTATCTAAATTCCAGTGAAATAGCCTCACACTATATCTGCCTTTCTGAAGAATGAAATAATCGCTCTTAAACTTTCACATCTATCTATCTACCTATTTATCTCATTAAACATTAAAATAGCCACATCGATATAATTTCAGAATCCTAGAAAACTAATGCTAATTTAAATTAACTCACGTGCTCAAGGCATTTACAGCTTGGCTCTGTGTGTCTTCTTCGTCAGTTCTCACTGGGCGGCTCTCTCAAACATAGACCAGTTTCGCCGCTTTCTACCCCTTTTATAAGCCCTGGCCTAACCACTCAACTTACTGCGCGATACGCGTATTAATCTGCGCCACACGCGATTATTGCTCTAGAATGCATGAAAACACAGATTTACACAACTATTTCTAGAGCAAAAACACAACTAATATGTAGGCTTTATTATGGCCTTGTAATAAATCTGCTTGAAGATAACGTGATGAAAACGAACTAAACCACAGAGACAATATGGCTGACCAGATGGGGCCAGCGCCGAGAACGACAGATCTCAAGATGGCACTGTCACATGTGTGTATATATATATATATATATATATATATATATATATATATATATATATATATATATATATATATATATATATATATATATATATATATATATATAAACTCCGCCAATGCCGGTCCCAAGCCCGGATGAAAAAGGAGGAGGGTGGCCTGCATGGAGGCCGTAAGGAGGCAGCCCCTCCACCATGCAAAGGCACAACAGGCCAATCACCTGTTTGCTTTAAACCACGATTACGAGTAACACAAGAGAGAAAACCGGACTGATTCTAAAGGCGACGAACTGGAACGGACTACGGACTACGACTTATGGAACATGGAACACAAGAAGTATAAATGGGAAGGAAGAGGAGCTGGTGGAAGAGATGAGGAAAGCAAAACTAGAAATCCTGGCTATAACGGAAACAAAGAAAAAAGGACAAGGAGTCATGGATCTCAATGGCAACACGCTGCTCTACAGTGGTGTACCCTTATCCGAAAGAGCTAAAGGGGGTGTGGGTTGCATTGTGGCCCAAAATCAAAAAGATAGTATCAAGGGGTGGAACTTTGTCTCAGAGCGCATTATGGTTGTGAAACTAAAAGAAGGAGAAACCATAGTCAACCTGGTCATAGTGTATGGGCCAAATGAGGATGAGAGAGCAGAGGTCAAGGAGGAATTCTTCGAGCTGCTTCAAAGGACAGTGGATGACTGCCTAGATGAAGTTATCATGCTCGGAGATTTTAATGCCAGAGTTGGAAATGACCATGCTAGATGGGGTGGAGTTATCGGAAGATATGGAGAAGACACTCTCAATGACAATGGAAAGCGACTCCTTAGATTCTGCAGTGAGCAGAATCTGATCATTACAAACACAAAGTTCCCCCATAAGCGCATACATGCATACACTAGATGTGAACCAACAAAGAATGAGAAGTCAGTGATTGACTATGCCATTGTTCGGAGAAGCTCATTCAAATATGTCCGAGATGCAAGAGTCTGGAGGGGGCCAGAGATTGGAAGTGATCACTACCTGCTAACAATCAAACGAACAACTGAAAGAGTTGCTCAGCCTAGGAACTGCTCAACATCACGCAAGAAACCAAGTAAACGAGCAGGAGAAATGAGCATTAGGACCTACAAGCTGAGAGAGCCAGAAATTAAGACCAGATATCAGGGGCTTATTGCTGCAGCGGTGAACAACACAGAAGAACAACCTGATGACTTGGAAACCCTCTGGATTAAATTCAAGGATATCATAAAGACAGCTGCTGCAGAAGCATGTGGTGAAGTCCGACTTGGGAACCAGAGAAAGAGGACACCTTGGTGGACAGAGGAAGTCAAAGAGAAAATAAGAGAGAAGAAAATGGCATGGAAACAATACTTAGGAGCTAAAAACACAACAGGACAAATGGAAAAATATAGAGAATATGTGACACTCAGAACAGAAGTAAAGAACAAAGTGCAAGCCGCAAAACAGAAGTCCTGGGAAGAATTTGGAGAAAAGCTAGAAAAAGATGCACAAGAAAACCAGAAATTGTTCTATAAGACCCTAAAGAACATGAGGAAGGAAAAACAATGCCCTCTCAAATTTATAAAGGACAAGCAAGGCAAATTGCTTACTGCCCCGAAGGAAGTAATGGAAAGATGGAAAGAATATTTCTCAGAACTCCTTGATGGTGAGCAAGGTCAAGCATCAGAAATGATAACCACTAGCACAGAAGAGGAAACCAATGGTGATGAAGATGACATAAAGAAGGAAGAACTGAAGGCAGCACTGGAGAAAATCAAGATGGGCAAAGCAGCAGGGCATGATGGTATAACACCAGAAATGGTTAAGTACATGGGAGCATCAGGCGACCTGTTACTCTTAAGGGTCCTACAGGCAGCATGGTGCAACAAGACCATACCAAAGGATTGGGAGATCGCCATAATAACACCAATTTTCAAAAAGGGTGACAATCGACAGTGTGGAAACCATAGAGGCATATCCCTTCTCAGTGTCCCTGGAAAAATCTACTCTAGAATCCTAGAGCAGAGACTCCGACGCCTAGCTGAGCCACAATTGGATGAGGTCCAGTGCGGATTCCGAGCAAACCGAAGTACTCAAGACCTAATCTTCACACTCAGACAGCTGAGTGAAAAGGCCCTTGAGTATAAGAGTGAGATCCATCTTTGTTTCATAGATCTGGAAAAGGCGTTTGACAGGGTCCCTTGGAGCAAACTTTGGGACTGTTTGGCAAGGAAGAATATTCCAGCACCTCTGATTCATGCTATACAGAGCTTCTACAAGTCTTGCAGAAATTATGTGAGGACAGCAAACCATAAGTCAGAAGAGTTCAGGACCACCACTGGTGTAAGACAAGGTGATATCCTATCACCTTACCTCTTCATACTCCTTATGGACGATGTCATCAAGACATGTAAGGAGAGAACAAGAAAGTATTCAGTGGGGTACTGGAAGATGAGACAGGTCTATATTTCAGAGCTGGCATTTGCTGATGATGTTGCCCTGATTGCTAAATCAGAGGCACATCTCCAATCCAACCTGCAAGTATGGAAGGAAGAGCTGGAGAAGAGAGGGATGGTCATAAGCAGCTCTAAAACAAAATCCATGGTGATATCACGAGAAGAAAGAAGACATCAGATTAAGCTGGGAGAACAGGTCCTGGAGCAGGTCGACCACTTTAAATATCTCGGAGCTATTATAGGCCGAAAGGGAGGCATCAAAGAAGAGTTGCCACTCGAAAAGCAGCAGCTGGGAGACTTTTTCAGGCCATAAATCGAGGATTCCTCAGCAAGAGAGAGGTTGGTAAGAAAACGAAGATGGCTGTATACCGCTCCACCTATGTCCCAGTCTTGACATATGGATGCGAGTCATGGGCAATGACTACAACCCATAAAAGCCAGATCCAAACCTCAGAAATGAGATATCTGAGGAAGGTGGTTGAAGTAACAAGAAGAGACATGGTACGCAACCAGACGATACGTCAAGGCCTAAAATGCCACCCCCTACAGACCCAAGTAGAACAGTCCCAACTAAGATGGTTTGGCCATGTCTGCAGAATGGGAGAAGATCGGCTACCACGCTATTGTGGAAATGGACATTCCATATTTATTTATTTTATCTTGTAAAAATATTTGAATTCTTTTATCATTTTCCTAACCGAAAAGAGAAACGGTATAGGATCAATAAATTGTAAATATATAATCAGTCTTACTTAATTATTTAAATTGAGTTAAGGTTCTGTTGGTTATATATATCTATTACATATTTAAATAACTAATTAATCCCCTAGCAGAGTCAATTAAAAAAAAAGTAATAACCATTATTCAATGGAGGATCAAGAGAGGTAGCACTTAGACCTTTAGTAACAAACACTATCATCATACTTGAAGGTTTATACAGCTTGACCCTACTTTTGGTTGTCGATACACCCTTGCTCTTTTCAGAGAAGGGGGTATTTCTTATAAGACCAGTCTCTTATCTGGCACTATCCTGGTATCAACTGATACATCTTTTTGTCCAGGATATCTTTCATTTAATAATATCTGAACCTCTCGCGACAAATATACATGTACAGAACCCATTGACGAACAGCTAATATGTAAAAAACCAAGCGACAGGAAAGATTAGACCTACAAATATATAACGAACAATGACGCAAATAAGAGGAATTAAACTGAGAACAATTAAAATACAAGATAGATGAACAAAACGTAACAGCTAAACACATAATATTGATCACAACTGTGATGGAATACATTGATACAGCGATAAAATCATCCATTATAAATATAAAAGTTAATATAAAATGTAAGGATAAAATATAGTTTTGATACGATGCTGCTTCTTCGCCCACGCCACAAGCGCGTTGATTTTGGCAGACCGTACCATCGTTTTCTAGTGTCATTGAAAAAAACTATTTATAACATGGGGACACGAAAGGCCTATTCGTTCAGACGCAGTAAGAAAAGAGGGAAGAGAAAAATGATGCCGTCTGCACACGGGGTTTGAATCTAAGCCTAGCATACGTGCGAACTTGTAGTAAGTTGTTTGAAATGCGACGAAAGTCAAAAAATGTTCTTCAATTGGGTCACGAAAACAGTCTTAGCTCTTATAAAAGAATGACGTAATTCTAACGGACTACGGACGATTCTCGTAATTAGTTTGAAAATAGCGGTAAAAAGAAGTGAACGAGTGGTAGTTTATAGATTTCAAGACTAACATGGAAGAAAAAAAATGGAATTCCTTATTAATAGGTTTAGAATCACAAAAGTTAGCTAGTTTAAGAGCTTATCTTTTCCTGATAAATAATATGCTTTCAAATAAAAGGACGGACAGATAACTCGGAAGTTATTGACAAAAGACTGATTTGTTTGGTGCAGACTAGCAGACAGATGTTTGTTTTTGCATTCACTAGCGGTTACATTTTAACGCGTCCTTGAGTAAAAGCAGGAAAAGGGTCATGTGTTCTGTAGGAAAAGGGGTAGACACGGGGTAGAAATTATGGGATAGCTCAAACTGAATATTGTTTTTTTTTAGTGTTAGGCCAAAACCAAGTCCATTTTTGGGGAATGCCAAGTTCGGACAGACCGACCGACAGAAATACACTACACATTGGACCAAATTTGGACCTTAGTGTTAAATTTTGAATTTAAAAAGCTTGGCTTTCCTATCTGATTGGTCAACACAGTTAAGATTATTAGAAAATTGGACGGCTCGTTGCCATTTTGTTTAAGACTGTCCATAGAAGCAGATCGTTGATGCTGTGAAGTTTGACGTCCACTGAAGATATATATAAATAATATAAGGAATACGGCCGCCATAGTCCAGCCAGCAGCTCATCTGAGTTTGTGCTATTTCAACGTACCTGTGTGTTTTCATTTGAATTGTGAGTTTCTTTGTCTGGCACTGTGCTAGTGCCAGATATTCTGAAGAGTACAACACTGTATGAAACGAGATGCCTACCATACTACCTCAGAGCATGTGAGGAGTGGGCCTAAGGAACAACTATCTTCAATCGTCACAGGCCAGATAAGTGTTAAAGACCTGGCCTGCTGAGATTCATCAACGAGTACTATATAATATAGGAGCCGCGGTAG
>JAMPIV010006689.1:20000-508410 GCA_024509875.1 Oreohelix idahoensis
ATGTTTATGTATGTCATGTTATGTATGCTTATGTATGCTATGTTTATGTATGTCATGTTATGTATGCTTATGTATGCTATGTTTATGTATGTCATGTTATGTATGCTTATGTATGCTATGTTTATGTATGTCATGTTATGTATGCTTATGTATGCTATGTTTATGTATGTCATGTTATGTATGCTTATGTATGCTATGTTTATGTATGTCATGTTATGTATGCTTATGTATGTATGTATGTATGTATGTATGTATGTATGTATGTATGTATGTATGTATGCTATGTTTATGTATGTCATGTTATGTATGCTTATGTATGCTATGTTTATGTATGTCATGTTATGTATGCTTATGTATGCTATGTTTATGTATGTCATGTTATGTATGCTTATGTATGCTTTGTTTATGTATGTCATGTTATGTATGCTTATGTATGCTATGTTTATGTATGTCATGTTATGTATGTATGTATGTATGTATGTATGTATGTATGTATGTATGTATGTATGTATGTCATGTTATGTATGCTTATGTATGCTATGTTTATGTATGTCATGTTATGTATGCTTATGTATGCTTTGTTTATGTATGTCATGTTATGTATGCTTATGTATGCTTTGTTTATGTATGTCATGTTATGTATGCTTATGTATGCTTTGTTTATGTATGTCATGTTATGTATGCTTATGTATGCTTTGTTTATGTATGTCATGTTATGTATGCTTATGTATGCTTTGTTTATGTATGTCATGTTATGTATGCTTATGTATGCTTTGTTTATGTATGTCATGTTATGTATGCTTATGTATGCTTTGTTTATGTATGTCATGTTATGTATGCTTATGTATGCTTTGTTTATGTATGTCATGTTATGTATGCTTATGTATGCATACCATACATACCATACATTACTTCATCACACAGACTTGACATTTCTCTGTCCAAAAGTGTCAAAATCTTATCGGTAATGGTACACTAAATGTGTATTACTATTGTATGAGATTCATGTGAATCGTACGTTTTTTTTTATCTGTGCGCTTGTTTCTTTACCATTTTGACTGTTGGTATTTCCCGAAAAAATCAACGTGTCAATTTTGTTTTCTTAGTTCAACGCGTCTATTAACAACTTAGTTGTTTTTTACCATCAGAAAAATTAGACCCGCCAGAACAAAAGAAAATTTATTTGTATTTATTACACCTTTCATTTTATATCCTAACGATTTTTTAAAACCATTCTTAAAAAGAATCAAAACCACTATTTCTTCTGCTTAGTGCTCCGGTTGAGGAATTGGCTCAGAATCACCAGAGTACAAAGAACACATGTAGAAGAGAACTGGAGACAGAAATGAAAATAATATGGAAGATATGGAAGGACCTTCAACTGATAGCATGACTTAGCATGTATTTTTTGTAGATCTATGCTCTCTACAAGCCAAATTGTGACTGATTGATTGAAAAATGCATGGAGATAAGAACAGGATAAAGATATAAGAAGAATAAAAAAGACAGGAAAATAACTTAAACAGGTGGCAACAGATTAGAAAAGTGCGGCATTATTCTTATGCCTTACATCGGTTTAACAGGCAAAGATGAACAGGAAGGCTTTCAGTTACACTGTGGTAAAAGCTATGGAATAGGATTTTTGTGAGCAGCCTTGTATGTGGGAACAACTGTTTGCCTTCCAGAGTCCCCATTTCCTATACGGTCTCTGAAATTTTGAACAATTTATCATTTCCCTTATAAATATCAAAATAGAGTGATGAGGTCAAAATCTTAAACCACATTAAGAAAAACAATGTTTCTCAGTGATTATAAGGAACACTGGAAATTACAAAACATGCACACGACTTTCATTAAGTTTGCTTTTTGCTGTTTTGTTATGCCCAAGGTAGTTTATAGAAAGTTACTTTAATGTAAAATTAGAGGTCGGGATCCTTTCCATGACAAAGAGACAAATATTTAATTTTGTCTCAATTTAAAGAAATTGAAAAGCCGCATGAAAAAAAATCGTATGGATATACTTTATGAAAAAAATTATGTTAGGAGTATCAGACCGGTGGAAACGTTAATATATTATAAGTCTAGACTTTTTTCCAAAACATTTGCATGATAATTATTTCAACCGTAATGTTTTTATATAAATTGTTTTTTTCTTTGAGATATATATTGTCTTTAAAGTTCTGTCACAAACCCATTACAATTCTGCACATTTGGATATATAAAACATTTCTCTTGTCTTTAAAATAATAAAAATATGACATAATCTTTAAAGGCCCCACCATCTCAAAAGTTTAGTTCACGAAAAGTGTGTGTCAAAAGGTAGTTTTAGTCCACGGACACTAAGAGTTAATTAGCCGAGAACCAAGAGCCGCATGAGATGGCTCAAAGAGCCGCATGCGGCTCGCGAACAGCGTGTTCCCGACCCATGCTCTAGAGGAATCACAAATGAAAAAGATGGATTGGCTCAGCGGTTACAGCACTTTCATCTAGCAGCAGTTAACCTGGTTCCATGATAATGGTGCGGATGGTTGTAATGATGTTGGTGATGATGATGATGATGATGATGATGATGATGATGGTGGAGATGGTTGTAATGATGTTGGTGATGATGATGATGATGATGATGGTGGGGATGGTTGTAATGATATTGGTGTTGATGATGATGATGGTGGAGGGGATGGTTGTAATGATGATGGTGATGATAGTGATGGTGGTGATGGCCATGTTGATGATGATAACGGTGGGGATGGTTTTAATGATGTTGGTGTTGAGGATGATGGTGCTAGTTGTGGCCATGGTGATGATGCTAATAGGGTGGATGTTCTTTAAGATGTTGATGATGACGGTGTTGGTGGTGATTGTGGTGTTGATGATATAGGTGTATTGATGATGATTAATGATGGTGATGATGATGATGATGCTGATGATGGTGATGTTGGTGGCAATGGTGATGATGATGATGATGATGAATATGATTTGATGAAAGGCACCACAATCTTCTATGTTTCTACATTTAAACTATTTCTTGCAGTTGATTTTTTCACGCTCGTCTTTCTGCACCAAACCTTTCTGTTGCCAATATACTCCATGCACCGGATTTTTTTCAAAAGAATTATTCATGCCTTTGTTGCTCTTCAGTGACAAAATTTCTGGAATTTTCCCCAATTTATGTAATGCAGTTCGGGTAAGTATGAACATAAGTGTCTCCACTATATATTTTTATATTTACAATTGCCAGTGAAACCTGATGGCTCATCACAAATGAAGCTTCTATGTTTTCGTGCCACTGTTTCCGAACTTCGGAATCTAAAATGGAAAGGAATGAAAAGACCACATGGGAATTTAGTGTCGTCATCAGGGCACGTAGCAGAAAGTGTACAACATAATTACTTCCTGCTATATTTTGGCGGGTGACAATATAATAATATTATTAATATATTGACGAATCCCATTTTTAATTAAATATGGATTGTAAAGCAAGAACATAAAAACTAGTATAGAATCAGTTTTACTAATGAGTGACACGTCAGAATTACGAGATGTCTCGGGGCCTGCCATGCGTCAGACGAAGTCATAATCAATACCCTTTAGTTCCCCAAGGAGCATAGGCCTTCAACAAACACATGCCAAGTCTTCCTGTCACGTGCCATCCGCACAAAGTCTTTCCATGCTTTCCTCATCATTTTCACTTGTGTATTTTCAGATCCACTTGTTGTGACCTCTCATCAAGTATTTTTATTTTGTCTTGCATCTGATTATTGTTATGAGATAGAAGAGCCAAGTCATCTGCAAAGTCCAGATCATCAAGCTGTTTAGTCAGATTCCACTGGATTCCATTTCTGTTGTGTGATGTCGATGATCTCATAACCCAGTCTATTGCTAATAAGAAAAGAAATGGAGACAAGAGGCATCCCTGTCGTACTCCCATTCTAATCCCAAAAGGTTTTGTAAGTTGTCCTTCGTGAAGAACTCTGCATGTCATGCATTCATAGGTCTTCTTTATTAATTTAGTTATCTTCATGGGATCTCCATAATGCCTCATCAACTTCCAGGGCGATTCTCTATCTACACTGTCAAATTCCTTTTCATAGTCCACAAATCCGATGTATAGCGGTGAATTCCATTCCAGGCTTTGTTCCACTATTATTCTCAGTGTGTGACTATCTGGTCTGTACAGGATCTGTTTTGTCGAAAACCTGCTAGTTCATCTCTCAGTTACTTGTCTATGGACTCATTTAATCTCTATAAGATTATTCTGTTTAATACCTTTCCCGGCACTGATAGTAACATTATTCCTCTATAAAATGTGCACTCTTGTAAATGTTCCTTATTAGGCAACTTGACCAGATAACCTTCATTCCATTCTGCTGGTATTTCCTCTCTCTCCCAGACTTTGCCAAGTAGTTTGTATAATATTTCTGTAGAGGTATCAATATCTGTTTTGATGGCCTCTGCTGGAATGCCATCTGGACCAGCTGCTTTTCCATCTTTCAGAAGCTTTATGGCTTTCTTTATTTCTTCTCTACTTGGTCGTTCACAGCTGATTTGTAGCTCTTCTTCTGCTGGCTGGATGTCTGGGGAATTAATTGGAGCTGGTCTATTAAAAGTTCCTCAAAATGTTCTGTCCATCTCTTCATTTGTTCTTGTATATAACTAAGCAATTTTCCATTCTTGACTTTGATGAGGCCATTTGCTTGCTTATATTTCCTTGTTAGCTTCTTTGTGTTGTTGTACAGGTCCGTCATATTTCCTTTGACTGCAGATTCCTCTGCTTCACTTGCCAATTCTTCTTTTGATGTTTTTTCTTACTTCTTTGTTTGTACACTTCATCAGCCTTGGTTTTGGACCTTCTGGTTTTTGCTTCTGTTTAAATCTGCTTTCTTGTTTTTCCTGTCTTCTATCTTATTAATGATTTCTGTTGTTATCCATGCTTTGTGCTGATGTTTTCTGTTTCTCAGTACTTCTCCGCATGTCTCGTTCCAAATATTCTTTAACTGTAAGTAAATGAAAGATAATATGCGCGACAAAGAGCGATGAAAAGGAAGAAGGAACCAGGCTTACAAAGTGGAAAAAATTAGCTAATTAAGCAAGTAAACATACAGAACTAGAAAGAAATATCAATACAGAAAAAAAAAACACCCTAAAAAACAACAAAAATGTAACCAAAAAAAAGCATGAAATAACAAGATAATGTATTAATTTAATAGAATTGCCTGTCGCTAAATCCAAAGCAGCAAATCACGACAGATAATTTATTTATTATTAATCTGAATTAGACGACTTTAAAAAATAATATTATTATCCTGTCAGAAAGAATGAAATAAATTAAACAAACGCCAATCAGCACTGCCTTCAGGAAACACAGATCAACGTAAATCCTTCACAGACAAGAGCCGAAAACTGTCACGAAGTTATGTATTGAATTAAATCCCAAGGCAAAATATGACAAGGGAGACTACAACAAACGAGGCATGTAACTCTCGAAGCAATAATTATATCCATTATAATCAAATTTTTTTTATTATTATTCAAAGCTGAAACTATTGAAAAGCTCCAGTGAAAATAAAAAGTTAGGATGAAAGAAAATTGGGGAGGGGGGACAAATACGAGATAAGACACTGGTTTAAAACAGTTTATAACGGTGCATTTAGTAATTTTAAATCACCAATATAGTCGTCAATTTTTTTTTCTTAAGAAATACAAATATCTTTAATTTTTAACCACTGTTATTTAAGTTCATATAAGATTTATTTATTTGTCATTTGTCACATTTTTTAAGCTAAATGTCTCCATGTCCTACTCATCGTAGAGAGCTCTACATTCAAGTATAGTTCCGGTACATTCATTCGTGGTTTCTGTACATTCACTCATGATTCCTGTATATTCACCCATGGTTTCTCTAATTCACTCCTCAACATTCACTCATATTTCCTCTTCATTCACTTATAGTTCCTTTACCTTCATTCCTGGTTCCTCTACATTCACTCATGGTTCCTCTACATGCACTCATGGTTTCTCTACATGCACTAAGGGTTTCTCTACATGCATTCATAGTTTCTCTACATGCACTCAGGGTTTCTACATGCATTCATGGTTTCTCTACACGCACTCATGGTTTCTCTACATTCACTCATGGTTACTTTATCTTCACACATAGTTCCTCTACATGCATTCATGGTCCCTCTACAGGTACTCGTGGTTTCTCTACATGCTCTCATGGTTTCTCTACATGCACTCATGGTTTCTCTACGTGCTCTCATGGTTTCTCTACATGCACTCAATGTCCCTCTGTTTGCACTAATGGTTCCTCTACATATGGTTTCTCTACATTCGCTCATTGTAGTGGTGTTGATGGTATTGTATGATGGTGATATTACTAAATGTAATTGTATGAGGCCAGCTGTGAAGGCTCCTGAGATAAAATGTAGTTGAGAATAGTCAGAAGGCCTTTCTTGCTACCACTACGACCTCACACTTAATTTTTTTTAATGAATGTGGCTACGTAAAGTGTCTAGGGTTATGATATGTAGTGTGGTGTAATAGGTTATAGATATACCCACAGATATTTAATCAAGACTAATAATATTAATAAATGTTAAAATACACTGAACTAACTCACGTGTGTAAAAATTTTTGATAGAATTATATTACATTTATTTTGTTCTGGATCAATTTTTTTGGTTGACCAGAACTTAAAAGGATTTAGAGATTATGAAAGAAATGCATGGAATATTATATCATAAATGCAATAGTGTACATATATATGTACTATACTAGTTAGTTTTATTAAAATGTTCTAGTAGTCATCTACTTGGGAGGATAGTTAATGTTTGTGCTGTTGGGGTGGCCTCATCACACCTGTCTATATTGACTACACAGTGTCCAGAAAATGGTGGGAATTTTTATGGGGATATTAGTAACTACAAAGCGTTGGTGAATGTCCAGCAGACCAGAGGCTCACTCATCTTGTAGTTGTAGCTCTGGTGCTGAAATCTTGTGGTCCCACCTCTCCGTGCTGGCGGGCAATAATGGTGGTCTCTGTCACAAGTACTGCACAGATACACTCGAGTAAAGTCACCAACTGAATAGACACTGCTTTGTTGACAACAGAAACTCACAGCTCTGCAATCAAAGTATGGGCCATGTGTCAAAATCTATTCTCTACCCACGTCTGGACACAACACTGACACAACAACCACATCATACAGACAGGTCAGATCTCTCTGACCAAACAGCACATTTACCATGGTGGTTTTACATCAGATAGATCCTCCCAGACTATAGATTCTGAAAAATATTTATTAGTTTTCTGCCCTAAAAGAGGATAGGTAATATGTTGCATTATTCTCAACACTTGATCTATCTTGCCTAACCCTTGCTGGAGTTTATGTATATTGTTGGTCCCTAGACCCTGACTTGGGCGGGGGGTCTAGAGCAAATCCCTACTTGCTTGTAAGGCTAGATTTCGATATGGCAGTATCAAATCACTCAAACATGAAACAATATTCAAAATATACAAGGAAATAATTTCAATCTTACCAGATTATGAATAAATAACACAGAATTGCTAGCAAAACTCAGCTGAGCTGCTGGCTATAGTATGGCGTCCCTAAACTTCTTTCACTCTCTTTCATATGGAAATCACCACACTTTAAAATCTGTGTCTATCACTGAACAACTATTGAAGAATGGCCCCAAATGCGCTCTGAGCGCTAATAATATGATTGTCTGTGGCCAATCACTGCCTAGGTTTATTTTAAATTCAAATTTCCTACCCTAAAGTCATTTCAGTCATGCTTCAGTCAAGTATGGATGGTTATCTGTTAGTCTGTCCGTCTCTACTTGTGTTTCTACAAAAATGTACTTGATTTTGGAACCAACCTTTCTCTCCCCTCCAAAATTTTGTCGTTAAAAGTTATTTTTAGACACAGCCACCACAATATCCCGTCTCTTCCATACTAAGTAGATTTGAACACCTGCGTCTCGAGGTCGTGTTTTTTTGTGCAAATAGCGACACTTTTAGATTCAATACAGTCTGGCGATGATGTGAACAACACTGTCTTTTGTCATTATCTTCAATATTATCTATCCGTCTGTAAAATTAAGAACATATTTGTTCACTGCTCAGAATGTGCCATCCGGCCAGCTAATTTTTATATTCCTAACATTAATATTAAGAAAAAAGTACTTTTTAAATTTTGTAATATTCCAAACATCTGCGTTTTAGCCGCTGAATTCAAATCAAAGGCTTGGTATCGCAAAAGCGACCAATAAATGACTGTGGCGTAACATATCCAAGGTCCCTTCTGTCGAGTTCCTTACTTTGTGTCAACTTGGGAAACGTGACTTTTCTCCGTTTCCCCCCCCAATTGCGTCTCCTTAGCCTTTCTAGTCTCACGCAATCTTTCCAGTCATATTTTTTCCTTTTTATCCGCCGTTCCCCTCCTGTCTAGCGAGTCAATTTTTATGGAGGGTGATGACCCGCGGTCTGGGCGATCATGTACATCAGCAGCCTACGCATTATGTTTTTATCCTTAAATGTTATCTTTGGAGGTATTTTACCGTTGTATCTCTGTCAATTTCACTACACTCATGGTTCTTGTACACTCATGATTTCTGTACATGCGATCATGGTTCGTCTACATTCACTCATGGTTCCTATACATTCCCTCATGGTTCTTGTACACTCATGGTTTCTATACATGTGTGGTAAAGTGGGATTTTATAAATATCTATAGGGGACTTAGTGTACTGACTGAGATCAGCTGTGAAGGTATCTGTATCTAATAGGTGTAGTGTTTTACAGATAACCTTACTTGCTGCCACATATGTATACCTCAGTCAGAATTATTCTGGAATATTGTGATGACTACGTTATATGTCTAGGGTATGTATATGATGAAGTGTAAGTCACAACAACAACAGACAGATAAACAATTTAATTTATTCCACCACACTTGACAAAACTGTGACACTCACATACATGGAACATTCTATGAGACTATCTTAAACGAGTCAGTTTGAAAAGTCAAATATATATATATATATGTATTAATTTCTTTACATAGAGATATCCTGATTCAACTACACAGTGAACCAGGAATCACAATCAATATTCTTACAAGTAGTATGTACACAGTTTATCAATTTACTCTTGTTATTGACATATTTTATTATTCTTATCTTATGTGTGTAAGTTGTGAAGTAGTAATATGAGTTAATACTGGTTTTGTTTTTCAAGCTAGAGTGTTGTTTGTCATCATGACTTCAAGTGTCTTATCATTGGGAAAAGTTCACAGTTCCTGTCAATTTAAACAGTTTATATTCCCTCTTTATTTACTGTCAATTTTAGAGGGGGGGGGGGGGGGGGGGGGGGCACATAATGTTGAGCTCCATGGCCACACTTTCTTAACTTTCGTGAAGACTGCAGTAAAAGACTCCTCTGCTCGATTACTTCAATGAGTTCTGGAGCCACCTCACTGGTCGCTATCTGGACCCAGTAGTATGCTGTCAGCCTCAGGATTCAGTAACTCAGGCCAAATGCTGCCTCAATGACTTTTGACCACCGTCCCTGAAACAAGAAGGTTGTACCTCCTATTTCAAAACTAAGTCATAATCCATTTCCACAATGAGCACAATACATAACAAACACTTGTGTTCAGTGCTGTAGGCCACTGCTAGCTTCATCTGAAACAAATTACACCAGTATACTCCTTCCTAATGGTTACTACGCCTCTGCCATTCCAGCATTATTTCTTCCTAGTCCATAAGATAGGTGTCAGTGTACTGTTTGGCAATCCCATGCAGTTTTACTTTTTTCCGACACCTCCTATTCAGGTTGGAGCAATATTTAGGCTTTTCTCAAGTTGGCCACTGAACTACACACATATATATAGACATAAATCATCAATTCACATTCAATTTTCATTAAAAAGATATCAAATATTTCAGCTTACCACAATTCAATGGAAATAATAAACAGTTTCGTTGACTGGCAATGAATAGGCACAAATTCCGATCTGCCTCTTGTCCCAGGCTTTTATTTTAGAAAAAAATATGCACTGGTGCTCAACGCACTGTTCTTAGTAGGTTTATTACAAGATGTGGCACGGAACAGACGCTCTGAACTGACTATATTGGCAGATCTAACCAATCATGCCATGTCTACACATCTTTTCAAAAAAGTACCCCTTCTATTCGTTTCCCATAACAACAGAAAACTAGTATTTGCAGTCCAACTAATCGTGTTTAGTCTTACATCTCATTTCCGCCAATCAAATAGGAGTTAACATGGTAGGCTATTTCCGTAACGTAATGTTTTTCAAACACGTTATAAAAAAAAAATTTATGAGCAGAAATGATTTCATGCTGTCAGGCACCCCCACTATTGTATTTTGGCCATAATTATTTTATTAACAGACTAAAGGCGTAACACATAACATATTCTTGGCTAGCAAGTCCTGCCGTACAATAATATATAAGTTAAAGCGAGCTACATGGTGGCGTTCAAATTATGTGTTTTCCAAAGATAGTCGTATATTTGTTTTTTACCACGCGTTCACTTCTATGTCATAGGGTGTCTTCTGTACTTTCAGGAGCTTAGATGTAAATCAGTAGAATTTCAGGTTTCCTAATAAGCATTTTTCATGTTTTAAAACCTGATTCTTGTAGTAGTTGTAGTGTTTTTCTGACACTGTTTATTTGAAAAAAAGTTAGTGCAGGCCTTACACGTGGGATTGGCGTTACTATTAATCGCGCGACGCGTGTAGTGTTGCATGCGTCCTTGCTTCCAGTCGTCCCTCTCTCTCTCCTGCTTTATCTGTCTTTTAGTTACGCCGTGTATGGAATGAATGAAATATTAAATCTAGGTCAGCTGCGTATCTCAAGGTTTTTCTAAGAAAGGCAGTACACGTTTCATTGAAGAAAGCGTGTAGTGATACAGTAGGCTTTTACTATCAACGTGAAAGCGTTACAATTTGCAGACGAAGTAGAAAACAAGGGGGATTTCGAGTACAGTCATTGTGACAGCACTGTTCTTTACCATTCTTCTTTCCTTTTATTAAATTTATTTGTTAGGCTTTGCATTTACGTTTTAATTTATATATGTGGATTAGAATTTCTCACGACAACATGCACGCATGATACCTCTACATTCACTTACGATCATGTTACCACAGTCGTTTCTTTCGGTGCTTTGTCTGTGTGGCTTTGCATAATAAAAACTTTGTAGCATAATCATATGTTTGGAGCCGGACCGCCCCCCCCCCCAAAAACAAACAAACAAACAAACAAACAAACAAACAAACTAGGAACGAAGGGAAATTACCACCTATATAAGGGAAGTAATGACGGCAATAAATAACTAAAATTTCTTTCGTGTGAATTTTAGTAATATCGTATAAACTTATTTTATATATTAATTTCAAAAAAAAAAGAGAGAGAGAGAGAGAGAGAGAGAGAGAGGGAGAGAACGAACGAACGAACGAACTTTATTTTCAAAGGGTTAAGAATTGGGCACGCAGGACCGTCTGACATTCTGCACTTCCTCTCTCTCGTCATGTATAGGCCTACTATATTCTTTCATCCTCACATTTACTTTAAGCATAATTAAGGCATTTATCATTATACAAGTAATATTACAATAATCATCATAATTAAAGTACGTTTTTAAAGTAAAATTTAAAAAAAAAATAAAAATAAAAAATAATAATAATGAATTTAAAAATAAAGTAAAAAAAAAAAAATAAAAAAATAAAAAAAAACAACAACAACAAGGCATAAAAATCGAATTCTTCGTACAGTAAATTAGTGATTTGAGACATATTCAGAAGTATGTTATAAGAACTCGTGAAATTTTCAAACGGTGTGCAACTGAATGACTCAGGGACTTTTTTTAGGTTCATCAAGATGAGGTGGGGTAAACAGTTACATTCCTCGTTGTCTTTGCGTCCCAAACTCAAGACCAGAATCAGACTAGGTAGATAGCTAGATAGTCATCAAACTCCGCCTGATGCTCCACGTGCTCAATGAGTATTTCCTTATATAAAAAGTCATCCCGCCTGATGCTCCACCTGCACACTGAGTATTTCCTTATATAAAAAGTCACCCCGCCATCTTGCCGCTGCACATTTTCCCTATATAAAAAGTCATCACCCTCCACCTGATGCTCCACCTGCTCAATGAGTATTTTCTTATATAAAAAGTCATCCCGCCATCTTGTGCCTGCAGTGCACCGCCGCATTTCCCTTATATAAAAAGTCACCCCGCCATCTTCCTATTATCCTCTTCTTGTTATCTCAAGTCCGCCCTCTTGCGCCTGCACCTTTTCCTTATATAAAAAGTCACGCGCCACCACAAAGCGCCACCACATTTCCCTTATATAAAAAGTCATCCCGCCTGATGCGCCACCTGCACAATGAGTATTTTCTTATATAAAAAGTCATCCCGCCTGATGCTCCACCTGCGCAATGAGTATTTCCTTTTATAAAAAGTCATTCCCGCCTGCTGCTCCACCTGCACACTGAGTATTTTCTTATATAAAAAGTCATGTACCAACACCTGATGCTCCACCTGCACACTAAGTATTTCCTTATATAAAAAGTCATCACCCTCCGCCTGCTGCTCCACCTGCACACTGAGTATTTCCTTATATAAAAAGTCATGTACCAACACCTGATGCTCCACCTCAATCCCTTATATAAAAAGTCATGTACCAACACCTGATGCTCCACCTCAATCCCTTATATAAAAAGTCATGTACCAACACCTGATGCTCCACCTGCACACTGCGTATTTCCTTATATAAAAAGTCATCACCCTCCGTCTGATGCTGCACCTGCACACTAAGTATTTTCTTATATAAAAAGTCATCACCCTCCGCCTCGCCTCCTCCTCAATTCATTATATAAAAAGTCATGCACCTCCTCCTCTCCTCCTCCTCAATTCCTTATATAAAAGTCATCCCGCCATCTTGTTATCTCCCCTCTTCTTGTTATCTCAAATCCGCCATCTTGCCACATTTTTTCCTTATATAAAAAGTCATGCAATACAACAACCTACTTATCTCCCCCTTGTTATCTCAAGTCCGCCATCTTGCCCCATATAACCTCCCCTTGTTAGCTCAAGTCCGCCATCTTGCGCCGCCTGAATGCGGTTATATAAAAGTCACGTGCCGCCTGGCGTTTTTGCTATATAAAAGTCACGCGCCGCCTGGAGCGCCGCCTGCGCGCCGCCTGAATAATAATCGTTTCTGCCATTCCCTACTATCAATCATATTTCTTGTCTGTTGTCTGGTGTCATTCTTTATGTCCAACGGTTGCCTGTTAATTACCTTTATTGATTTACAAATTTTTTACTAATTCAAGAGTAGGGTTAGCTGCAATTGGAGCCTGTCGCTGCCAGTTTTGAACCCGGAGATCGGTAACTTTGCCACGACAAGCAAGCTGTCAACCCACTCTGCCAATCGGATACTTACAAAGTTTATTCCCGGGGGTCTCTGAAGACACAAAGACAGAATAAGACTACCGTATCCCCCCTTCCCCCCAGGCATGTCGTAAAAAGTGACTAACATGAATTAGTGCATGTGGCTGGCACCTTCTTGATTGCCACAGATACTACCATTGCAAGAACATATTGAGGCTTAACTCTTTGACTCCGGAACAACGCTCAGAGTGTTTGTCAGATTTTACGTCTGTGCGAAAACAACTCTCTGAGCGTTGTTTTTAGTCTATCATGAATTAAAATTACGGCACAGGGTGGAAAATAATCGCGGAGTGAAAGAGTTATTAAAGCAGGCTACCTGCAAGAGGCCCAGTTACATCGGTGGTTCTATTCTATATAGGGATCGCGAAGTATGGTGAAGATGGTGATGAATATAAATAGATTAAATTAAGGGTTGCACAGATTACATGCCAGCTCAAAGAATATCACCACAACATAGATAGATCACGAACACAATGAACAACACAACAGAATATGAAAGAGAAAAATATTATAAGCGTAAATGGAAGAATCAATTAAGCATGAAGATACAATACCTTCATCTGCTTTGTCATAACAAATGGGCCACTGAATGAGAATGTGAAGTCACGTAATTCCCTTTCTGTTGTAAGCATTGCGTGCAGAAAAGCTTTGTCGTAGACGGCAAAGGCTTGTCTGACTTTCCTTTCCTGGCTTTTAGGCATCTATCTCACATCAGGTAAAGGGATTGTCTCTCTGACGCTCAACACAGCGAGTGACTTGTGATGACTAATCAAGCTGCGTTATCTGGCAATGAAATAAATGGTGAATTGTTGTTCTTGTTTTTTTTTGTTTTTTTTTTGTTAAGCTAGTAGCAGGGTCATATTGAGGCATAAACTAAACTAGCTACAACTTAGAGTCTCACAGTCTGAAGGGGTATGACTAAAAGTGGTGTAGCGAGGTGGGTGACTCCCTTGAAGTTGTAAAGCCAGAAATGAAAAATAATGATTTGTTCGAGGGGAAACAATCTCAGAAAGTAGCATGTTTGTGTCCCTTGTAGTTTGCGTGGTCTCTGGGGAGATGAAACAAGTACGTAATTACTGTTACCTCAGACATGTCGTAAAAGGCGACAACTATAAGTTTGTGCATGGGGATGGCAACTTCATCATGACAAACACAATTGCTACAGAAACCACTGGTGCAGAGTTTTTATTGTGGTGTAAACAGGGACCGGATTCAGGCCTACAGCTAAACTAGCTACAGCTTTAGGGCCTCACATTCTGAAGTGGCTTACCTAACAGTGGTGTAGCGAGCTGGGGGATTAGCGGCATAACAAGTTTTAGAAATTGTTCAAGTAGGAGTGGAGCCACGGTAGCTCAGTGGTTAATGCACTGGCTTCCTAGCTCGGTGGTCCATGGTTCGATCCCCAGTTGAGGTGGGATTTTTTAGACCACAAACGGCTCCGGGGGTCGACCCAGCCTCATGAATTAGGTACCAGAAATCTCTGGGAAAGTTAATTAAGGCAGCCGGCGTGATGCTGATGATAGGAAACTCTTTACAGAGCGATACAACAGGAAGCCAGGCTGCATAGTGTCAATCATAAAAAGCCTCTATGCCAACTTTACGTGTAGTGTTGGGCAGAGCAACCTAACCTTCGAGGTGAAGACGGGAGTACGACAGGGATGCCCCTTATCAACCACTCTATTTTTGACAGTCATAGACTGGGTGATGCGCCAGACGACAGAGGGCAGTCCGGGAGGAATAAGATGGACTGCATTTTCTGCATTGGAAGATCTGGGGTGTGCAGATGACATTGCACTGCTGGCACATTCGCGTCAACACATCCAGGAAAAAACGGATGGACTTAATAGAATTAGCCAGCGGGTGGGCTTGGGCATCAGTTTAGGGAAGTCTGGGGTCGTGGCGCTCAGTGTGGGCGGCCCTGGGCCCGTGTCAGTAGGGAGTCGGCGGCTGGTGCAGACGGATACCTTCACATGCCTGGGAGGCATGGTGGCACCAGATGGTGGGGCAGGCGGGGACATCGACATCGGAGTGAATAGGGCAGGAACGGCCTTCTTTAGCCTAAATGGCATCTGGGGGTCCTCCCAGTGCAGCACACAAGCACAAGATTAAGATTATACCAGAGTTGCGTGCTTTCTGTGCTTCTCTGTGGTGCGGGGTGCTGGAGAGTCGCAAAGAGGGAGATGTCGGGATTGTCCTCTTTTCGCACGGCATGCCTAGGAAAGGTTCACCGCATCTTTTGGCCGAAGGCCATCACCAGCCGGGACCTGCTTACTCGTAGCAAGCGGGAGGACATGCGCACTATCATAGCTGGCAGACGCTGGAGCTGGGTTGGTCATGTCCTCAGAAGAGACCCCGATGCCATCACAAGAACAGCTATGTTTTGGACCCCTGAGGGAAGGCGAAAGAGAGGCCGACCAAAAACAACTTGGCGGAGGACTGTGGAGGCTGAGATGCAGGGAATGAACCAGAGCTGGGGCACTGTACGAAGGATGGCCACCGACCGTGCAAAGTGGAATCAATTTGTTGTTGCCCTACAAGACGCCACTAGGCGTGATGGCCACTGACTGCGTTGACGGTCGGTGGTTAAGGATCGAAGAAGAAGACAACAGGAAGCAATCTGATCATCAGAAGTAGTCCCCCCATCCGACAAGGGTTTCGGTCCAATTACTCCTTTACACTCTAAGGGGGGCGGGCCCACTTGAGTCATGACTCCCAAGCGTCTCAGCTTTCTGTTGTCTTGTATCGAAAATGAACCCATTTCACTTATGGTAGCAACTTTTAAATCCACAACGCCAGCCGTGGAGGCAATTGTGATATGATTTATATTCTGATTTCTTATGATTTATCAGTGTTTATCATTTTACAGTTTGCAAATTAAATTTCATTTTCTGGCAATAACAGATATACAAGAGAATTTTACTCCTAGGAGTTAAATACAGTCACTTGACTCTGTGGGCACAAGTATGAAGTATTTTTTGCAATAATAAACGTCTTTAAACCGAAAAGTAAGGCATATTTTTAAAGCTATAATGGAGCAATCCTTTCGGCCACCTGGCATGGATTTGTTATACGTCTTTGCGGCGTTCTTGCCAAGTTCAGTTGTTACACGGTCTTATTCTCTGTTACTCATTGCCAAATAGGGCCTCCACAGCTTTCTAAAGTTTATGGCCTCACCGTGTCTTAATCCGGCCCTGGCTAGTACATAAAATAACTTATGGCTCTGGCACACGGAGAACACCAAAAAAGCTGCAGATTGTCGTAAATAGGTGATTCGGGACAAAGAAAAATTGAAGTGCTAGGACAAAATCACGAATGTGAAACTGCTGACAAGAACCAGACATGTGCCAGTGAAACTGATGACAAGAACCAGACATGCGTCTGTGAAACTGATGACAAGAACCAGACATGAGTCAGTGAAACTGATGACAAGAACCAGACATGTGTCAGTGAAACTGATGACAAGAAACTGATGACAAGAACCAGACATGTGTCAGTGAAACTGATGACAAGAACCAGACACGTGTCAGTGAAACTGATGACAAGAACCAGACATGCGTCAGTGAAACTGATGACAAGAACCAGACATGTGTCAGTGAAACTGATGACAAGAACCAGACATGTGTCAGTGAAACTGATGACAAGAACCAGACATGCGTCAGTGAAACTCATGACAAGAACCAGACATGCGTCAGTGAAACTGATGACAAGAACCAGACATGCGTCAGTGAAATTGATGACAAGAACCAGACATGTGTCAGTGAAACTGATGACAAAAACCAGACATGCGTCAGTGAAACTGATGACAAGAACCAGACATGCGTCAGTGAAACTGATGACAAGAACCAGACATGTGTCAGTGAAACTGATGACAAGAACCAGACATGCGTCAGTGAAACTGATGACAAGAACCAGACATGCGTCAGTGAAACTGATGACAATAACCAGACACGTGTCACTGAAACTGATGACAAGAACCAGACATGCGTCAGTGAAACTGATGACAAGAACCAGACATGCGTCAGTGAAACTGATGACAAGAACCAGACACGTGCCAGTGGAACTGATGACAAGAACCAGACATGTGTCAGTGAAACTGATGACAAGAATCAGACATGAGTCAGTGAAACTGATGACAAGAACCAGACATACGTCAGTGAAACTGATGACAAGAACCAGACACGTGCCAGTGGAACTGATGACAAGAACCAGACACGTGCCAGTGGAACTAGACATCAACAGAAGACACTGGAGGTGGATAGGACACACATTGAAGAAACCTGCTGATAGCATTACAAGACAGTCCTTGTTCTGGAATCCCTGGGGAAGAGAAGTAGAGGGAGACAAATGAATACACGGAGAAGAGAACTGGAGACAGACTTGAAGGATATGAAGAAGGCTAGGAAAAACCTTGAGCTGATGGCACGGGACGTGGAGACTTGGCGTAAGTTTGTTGACAGCCATGCTCCATGGGGAGCTGAAGGGTGACGATGATGATGATGATGGTGAGTATGACGATAATGATGATGGTGATGGTGATGGAGGTGATGATGATGATGATGGTGGTGATGGTGAGGGTGATGATGGTGGTGATGATGGTGATGATGATGATGGTGATGATGATGATGATCATGGTGATGGTGACGATGATGATGATGATTTGGTGATGAATATGATGATGTTGATGATGGTGATAATGATGATGGTGATGATGATGATGATGATGATGGTGATGATGATGATGGTGATGATGGTGATGGTGATTATGGTGATGGTGATGATGGTGATGGTGATGATGGTGATGATGATGATGGTGATGATGATGGCGATGATGACGATGGTGATGGTGATGAAGATGATGATCATGGTGATGATGATGATGATCATGGTGGTGATGATTATGGTGATGATGATGATTATGGTGATGATCATGATGATCATGGTGATGATGATTATGGTGATGATGATGATGATGATTATGGTGATGATGATTATGATGGCGATGATGATGATGGCATATAATAAATTATTAATAAAGATCCCATTGCAACATTTTTGAAGCACCAGTGTGGTAAACTAACTTCGATGATTTCTTTACTATTTTTATTTTTAATACGAGCTGACTCATAATTGTATGGAGGCTGGATTCATTTGTATTATGTTGTCTAAATTACATCTAAAAACAAACAGTTTTTATTACTACATTTCACGGGTTGAAATGAAGAACAATGGGACTTGTTCTTGGATGACATCTAAAATCTAAATAACTTGCCCACGTTTGTTATAGTTAGAGTTAGCGTTTAAGACTAATTTTAGAATGGCTAATTCGAATCATAACTCATGCCCTTTTCTTCTTACTTCTCTCAATTCCTTTTTAATGTAAGATTGGAACTCAAATAGGTAATTTATAGAAAGTTGCTGTAATGTAAGATTGGAACTTAAATTGGTAATTTATAGAAGAAGTTACGTAAAATAAGTAATTTTTAATGTAACATTAGAACTTAAATACGTAATTTATAGAAAGTTACTGTAATCTAAGACTGGAACTTAAATAGGCAATTTATAGAAAGTTCCTTTATTGTAAGATTGGAACCTAAATAGGTAATTTATAGAAAGTTACTGTAATGTAAGATTGGAACTTAAATAAGTATTTTATAGAAAGTTACTTTATTGTAAGATTGGAACTTAAATAGGTAATTTATAGAAAGTTACTGGAATGTAAAATTGAAACATAAATAGGTAATTTATAGAAAGTTACTGCAATGTAAGATTGGAACTTAAATAGGTAATTTATAGAAAGTTGCTGTAATGTAAGATTGGAGCTTAAATATACCAACATCAGATACAATATAGTTAGTTACTCATTTATACATTCTGTTAAAAAAAAGGAAAACTCAAAAGTTGGAAGACATGCAATATCATCAGTAATGACAGAGTCAATATTTGTTGAAGTTGACAAATTAAGATCCCTCGCTGAAAAGCAAGAAAATTAATGGTATCAAGGAAACAGTAAATCATTAAATATTAGAATATGTATATCGTTGTAATGAAGATCAATGATCAATAACAAATTCACTGACTAACAAATGGCTGTCATAATTTACAGTGACGAAGGAAGATTAACAGTCATTATACATGTACATTAAATCAATAATGGCAATAATAGTGCACCACTTTTGGCACGTGCAGCTGGAGTTTAGAGATACTCAATACATTCATTATCATGAAACTGACCAAAATGTAAAAGAAATTTGCATTATTTGTAAACTTAACTGATACATTGTATTTACCACTATTGACCACTAGCCTTTTAAAATCCCTTTTAATGGATTAAACAAAAGTATTCTTAAAAAAAACTGAAAAACAAGTAAACAGAAACTTCAGCTCATTTTATTAGTTATAAAATATGATGGCACAGGTCCAGTATTACATACACGATGAGCTGTTTCTGATCAGTAGATGTTTTGACCAAAATTTATGATATGAAGAAACAAGCAAAAGATAATTTTAAAGACTAATTTCATGCTAGCAGTCTCCACTTCATTCTTCATCAACTTGGTATATAGTTGGTATGTACAAACAAGGGGTGTATAAGTTACAAATGGCTACCTAGAACAACAATAAATTAGCAAAAGTGTGCTCGAAGTTTAACTCGGAATGTTTTATTAGAAAGAAAACAAGATCAGAAATGTTACATTTCACTTGAGAATTCATTCAGACAATCCACTGTTTAAACATTCAGGTGGGATAGCTCCCAATGCAGATACTAGCTCTTAACATATTCTCCCCTAAACAGGGGAGAGTATGTATGCACTGAATCTTAGAAAGATATGGGTAAATATTTCTTGATTGGAATTAAACATGAAGATAAAACATGTAACATGCACATTATATACCACCAAAAAAAAAAAAAACAGTTTATGCAGTAGTCAGAATACTGGATTAACTATTGACACAATTCATTTACGATCGTGGCCTATGTTCGTACAAAGATAATAAAATTACATTCTTCCTAAGCTGAAGTGATAAGTGAACAAACATGTATTCTGATTGTGTTGTTGCTTACTTATATGAACGTCTTAGTATCCACGTAAGCTTCACACCACTGTTATGGTATAAACAGATGTGTCATTTTAAAAATGCTTGTAAAAAAATTATGAGCTTTTTTAAAAAATGTTGTTAATTCTGTCTTTCCTACTAACTCATCTTTTTTGCTAAAACTACTTCTGCTACAAGTATCTTATGATATAGAAAGATCATTCTACTTCGTACTATATGCAGAAATATGTATCAATTGATTATAATTTTATCATAATTTTAGAAACATACATGTAACTTTTTTTATATACTTAAATTTGGGATATACACAACATAATGGGGTAATCTGCTAGCAGCAGGGAAGAAATAAAGAATTAATTTACCAATTTTTTACATCAGTACTTTTTTAACTAGGATTGGTACAATCATCATCTCATCTCAGCCCGTAACCCGTCATGGGTCGTAGGGGTGCCATGGTGGAAGCATCAGCAGACAGGGTCCTCAACTGCTCTCTATCCTCAGCAATGCGTACAAGTGTGGAAAAACCGTGTCCTGCCCATTCTTTGATGTTATCAGCCCAGGATTTTCTCTGCCTTCCTCTTCTCCGTTTACCTTCGACTGTTCCCTGAAGGATCGTTTTCGAAAGGGAGTCATGACGAGTTACATGCCCAAACCAGGCAAGCTTTCGACGTTTCACTATTGACAAAAGTGGTTCTTGGTGGCCTGCATAGGTGTTTATCTTCTCTCTAACATAGACATTTGTTTTGTGCTCTTTACAGCAAATGCGCAAAATTCTTCTATAACATTTATGCTCGAAAGCCTGAATCCTTCGCTCCGTATCTGCAGTGAGTGTCCAGCCCTCACACCCATACAAGAGAATAGATAATACAAGTGATTTGTATAATTTGAGCTTCACAGGAAAACTGATGTTACTTTTCCAGATCACATTCTACCTTGTCATGGCAGCTGAGGCCATCTCAAGTCTTGTCTTGATTTCTTTAATTGATCTTCCATCACTACATATAGTGGACCCGAGATATTTAAAGGTGTTAACTTCTTCTAACGTTTGCCCATTTAACGTAATGTTGGTCGGAACATGTTTCTTATGGCTATTCACCAATATCTTGCTTTTTTCTATATTGAAATTTCCAACCCATTTACGTTCTTGTTACTTATCTCCAGTCTAGAGGTAAGGTCTTGAAGTTCTGATTCTGATCCAGCTATCAGATCAATATCATCAGCAAAACGTAGGTTGCACAGAGGTCGGCCTCCAATCGATATGGTTGATTTATAATCGTAGAGAGCCTCCTGCATAATATGTTCTAGATATATATTAAAGAGCACTGGTGACAGGATACATCCTTGGCGAACTCCTACAGTTGTTTTGAAAAATTCTCCAATGTCGTTGCTTACAAAAACAGCACTGCTTGCGTCCTTGTATAGTGCTTCAATGATATCTATGATGTTGGTATTGGTACAATATATTTCTTTAAAAAAAAAAACTACTGAATTTAATGTAACTAGTAACATTCTTCTTCTTCTTCTTTGATCCTTAGCCGCCGACCGTCAAAGCAGTCAGTGGCCATTACGCCTAGTGGCGTCTTGTAGGGCAACAACAAATTGATTCCACTTTGCTCGGTCGGTGGCCATCCTTCGTACAGTGCCCCAACTCTGGTTCATTCTTTGCATCTCAGCCCCCACAGTCCTCCGCCAGGTTGTTTTTGGTCGGCCTCTCTTTCAGGAGTCCAAAGCATAGCTGTTCTTGTGATGGCATCGGGGTCTCTTCTGAGGACATGGCCAACCCAGCTCCAGCGTCTGCCAGCTATGATGGTGTGCATGTCCTCTTGCTTGCTACGAGTAAGCAGATCTTGGTTAGTGATGGTATTCGGCCAAAAGATTCGGTGAATTTTTCTTAGGCATGTTGTGTGAAAAGAGGACAATTTCGACATTTCCTTCTCTGTAACTCTCCAGCATTCCGCACCATAGAGAAGCACAGAAAGCACACAGCTCTGATATAATCTTAATTTTGTGCTTGTGCTGTATTGGGAGGACTTCCAGATGCTGTTTAGGCTAAAGAAGACTGTTCTTGCCTTATTCATTCCGATGTTGATGTCTTTGCCTGCCCCGCCGTCTGGTGTTACTATGCTTCCTAGGTATGTGAAGGTATCTGTCTGTACCAGTTGCTGATTCATTACTGATATGGGCTCAGGGTTGCTCACATTGAGCGTCATGACCTCAGACTTCTTTAAATTGATGTTCAAGCCCACCTGCTGGCTAATTTTATTAAGTCTATCCGTTTTTTCCTGGATGTGTTGATGTGAATGTGCTAGTAGTGCAATGTCATCTGCATATTCCAGATCTTCCAATGTAGAAAATGTTGTCCATCTTATTCCTCTTGGACTGCCCTCTGTTGTCTGGCGCATCACCCAGTCTATGACTGTTAAAAATAGAGTGGTTGATAAGGGGCATCCCTGTCGCACTCCCGTCTTCACCTCAAAGGTTAGGTTGCTCTGCCCAACGCTACACGTAAAGTTGGCATAGAGTCTTTTTATGATTGACACTATGCAGCTTGGAATTCCATAAGCCCTCAGTATTTTCCATAAACTGTCCCTATGTATGCTGTCAAAAGCCTTTTCAAAATCAACGAAATTAATGTAAAGCTGTCTTTCCCATTCTGAGCACTGCTCTATAATGTTCCTGATAGTGAATATATGATCTACACATCTTCTGTTCTTTCTAAATCCTGCTTGTTCTTTCCTCAGTTTGTGGTCTACTGCCTTTGAAATTCTCTGTACAATTATCCTGCCTAGTATTATTCTGCTACAAGTATCTTATGATATAGAAAGATCATTCTACTTCATACTATATGCAGAAATATGTATCAATTGATTGTAATTTTATCATAATTTTAGAAACATAAATATAATTTTATATACTTAAATTTAATACACAACATAATGGGTAATCTGCTAGCAGCAGGGAAGAAATAAAGAATTAATTACCAATTTTTACATCAGTAATGATTTTAACAGGATTGGTACAATATATTTCTTTAAAAAAAAAACTACTGATTTTAATGTAACTAGTAACATAGACACCCATAAAACTATTGAATTTTAATAATAAATTACCAGTTAAAGAAGCAACTCATCAAATTTAAGCAGCCTTTTAATGTATATTATTATTTCACCTGAGACATAAAAAAATGTGTCCACAAAACAAAAACAATTGGTGGGACAAATTGCCCACGACTCGCATCCATATGTCAAGACTGGGACATAGGTGGAGCGGTATACAGCCATCTTCGTTTTCTTACCAACCTCTTTCTTGCTGAGGAATCCACGATTTATGGCCTGAAAAAAGTCTCCCAGCCGCTGCTTTTCGAGTGGCCAACTCTTCTTTGATGCCTCCCTTTCGGTCTATAATAGCTCCGAGATATTTAAAGTGGTCGACCTGCTCCAGGACCTGTTCTCCCAGCTTAATCTGATGTCTTCTTTCTTCTCGTGATATCACCATGGATTTTGTTTTAGAGCTGCTTATGACCATCCCTCTCTTCTCCAGCTCTTCCTTCCAGACTTGCAGGTTAGATTGGAGATGTGACTCTGATTTAGCAATCAGGGCAACATCATCAGCAAATGCCAGCTCCGAAATATAGACCTGTCTCATCTTCCAGTACCCCACTGAATACTTTCTACCTTTTTAGCTGCTCTGTCTTTTTGGAAGTTAATTTATTTATTTTTGTGACTTCTTCTTTTGCTCAGTTGCATGGAATACACCATGTTAGTGAAAGCGTGCTATGGTTTTTCAGTAAAAGAAAAATATTGAAGACGTCTTCTTTCATCATATGCTTTCTGTTCTGCTAATTCTCGCTTTTTCAGTCTCCTCTTGTTTAGCTTTGGCTAACTCAGCCATTGCAAATTCTTTCAATGCCTCACCCTTGTAGCCAAATTCTTTCCAATCTTCATGCAAGATTCTAGAGTGGCCTAAAATGCCACCCCTTGCAGACCCAAGTAGAACAGTCCCAACTAAGATGGTTTGGCCATGTCTGCAGAATGAGAGAAGGTCGGCTACCATGACAAGCATGTGAAACAAAAAGCCTGGGATCCAGACCGCGTGGACGACCCAGAGTCCGCTGGGAGGACAACATTAGACAATCTTTGAAGGACGGAGGACTAGAATGGAAACAGGCCAGGAGGAAGACAGCCTATAGGATACTCTGGCGCTCTCTATCTCTCTTCCAAACCTCTACACCTCACGGTAGAAGGGGAACGACTAAGTAAATAAGTAAGTAAGAAATAATACGGAAACAGAAAATGAAGTCAAATCACAACAATTAATCTAAAAACAGTGTCGTGTGTTGGTCTGTCTTAACACCACGGTCATATTTACCGCACGCAATACTATAGGAAAACGGACCGATACAAACAGCCAATGAAAACGCTCCTTTTTCTAGTGTGTATAAGGAAACCTTTTAGGCGTAACATAGAGGCCCATTTTGTGTAAAGGATAGTACAAATTTATTTAATTTCTTAAGAACTAGAGATGTTTTAAAGGAAAGATATAGATAGTTCAACAACGGGGATGTTACTTAAGAGGTAGGTGCAAAGACTTCCTCGAATAGTAGTTCATTTATAGAGAAAAATCGTTTAAATTGACATCTATACATCAAGGTAGTCCCAAATTTAGTTAGTTAAAGTCTGCATAGATTTAAATGCATTTGGCTAACTAAACATGTATTAGATAGAACGGTAGAGATAAATTCACCGTATAATTCTAACTTTACATGATCAAAATTGGTTCAGAATTGAGAGAGATAATAAATATTTAAAAATATACACATTGAACAAGCAGGCAAAAGATGCCTCGTTTTTAGATTCCTAACACCGGCTTTTGGCTGGGTTCTCCAATACGGGGGAGCGACGGTATAAAAGTCCTTGAACTTGGTTGATTTGGAGCCACAACTGTTTGAAACACTAAGCAGTACAGAAAAGAGCAGCAAAAGATTGCTGTCAAATACTTTGCCACTGCATCTGCATAGCAGACATAATACCTTTTAAAAGCCTGTTAGAGCGTATGTGTATTGCCTGAGGGTAAGAAAGAATATATATATATATATATATATATATATATATATATATATATATATATATATATATATATATATATATATATATATATATATATATATATATATATAATTATAAAATTTTCTTGTGATTAATCCACTTGTGTGTTCGTAAGTGTGTTCAGTGCGTTAAGAAAAAAAACTTACAGGACGAGTGTATTGCCATCTGAAGTCAGCATGTGTTGACTTGTAGAGACGAAGGCCAGCATTGGGAAATGTGTAGAATATTTGAGAATTATGGCAAAAATACGACTGTAGGTTTAATAATGTATTTGAAGGAGTATTTCCTAAAGGAAAGACACACTGTTCAGGACCACGAGAAAGGATCACATAATTTGTTAACATGTATTAATCAAGGTGTCACTTAATAGTTTGAACTAAACCAAATCATTGTATTGAAGCAGATCGTGGACAAATGGATCTAACGTAGAATTTATAAGGAAAGTGTAATCACACTGAACTGGCTGTGAGTGGTACTGAGGTAAATTGTCCTGTGCAACTGTTAGCACCATGTCTGAAAACTGTTTGTTACGTCCATTGTGTGTGTGTGTTGATAGAATAGTGCTGGACCATTCAAGGGTTATGATTATTTGCATTACAGGTTTTATCCTGCAACTACTAAGATTGTACGAGACATTCACTTCTGAGGGACTCTGTGGTGCAAACGTTCTCAATATATCTGAACTAGACAACCTATGTTTCCCAGCCTTCCTGGCATGCTGCCTGGAGATTAGTGGTAACAAAATTCCACTGGTCAGCCTATCCAGCGACATCAATTTGTGATCCTGAAGGCTATAGTAAAAAGTGGATGCTGCACATATTTGGAGATAAGTGGTAACACAATTCCACTGGTCAGCCTATCCAGCGACATTATCAATCAATTAATTATTTAAATTGAGTTAAGGTTCTGTTGGTTTTATATATATATATCTATTACATATTTAAATTACTAATTAATCCCCTAGCAGAGTCAATAAAAAAAAGTAATAACCATTATTCAAGGGAGGATCTTGAGAGGTAGCACTTCGATCTTCAGTAACAAACACTATCATCATACTTGAAGGTTTATACAGCTTGACCCTACCTTTGATTGTCGATACATCCTTGCTCTTTTCAGAGATGGGGGTATTTCTTATAAGACCAGTCTCTTATCTGGCACTATCCTGGTATCAACTGATACATCTTTTTGTCCAGGATATCTTTTATTTAATAACACCTGAACCTCTCGCGACATCTGGGGTCTCCTTCCGGGATTTTACTTATTACCCTGGGGTCTTTACTTTAAGATAGTCAGTGGTAAGATTAAAAGTAGGAGTAAAGTAAATATAAATATAAAGTTAAATAAGAGAAAGAAGGTAATAAATAAAAATAACTCATTGTAATAGTAGTGAGTACATAACCAAATTTTGGTGACTGGATGAGCTGACAGTGGTTGGATATTAATTAATTCTGTATATTAATTAAGTTGGTAACTTATTTAAGTTTATCATTTGTATATTGATAAGATTGCAAGAGAATGGCAGACTTGGCAAAATTTAGATCTGCTACAGTGCAGTCGGCAAAAGAGTTTGGATTAAGTGGGGAGGCTCTTATTCAGTATGTCACTACTGAATGTGACAAGTATATAGAAAGAGAAGATAAGAAAGTGGAAACTGAAAGGAGATTACAAATAGAAGCTGATAAGAAAGTTAAAAGATTACAATTAGAGGCTGATAGGGTGGCTAGACAGATAGAAGCTGATAGGGAGGCTAAACAGAAAGAAGCTGATAAGGAAACTAAAAGATTACTGTGGTGGGTTTTGATGTTATTAAGTGTTGTTGCTATGTTTACTTAGTGTACTGAATGAGGTCAGCTGTGAAGGTCCCTGAGGATAACAGTTTTGGTGAGTTTACAGAGAACCTTGCTGCTACCACACTACGACCTCAATCAGAATTATTCTTGACTAGTATGTCTGATAGCTACGTCTACTGTCTAGGGTAATGAAAATGGGGTGTGCTTGTAATTAAGTACACAAACACACACACACAAACACTAATATTGATCTCTATGATCAAGTCAATTAACACTGTGGTTAAAATTTAGTAATTTACAATTTTTTTCAAATTTATTTTGTCCTGAACCTAGTTTTCTTCTGGTCAGGACTTTCAACTCAATATGAATCAATTTCAATAGAATTACATATAATCAAGTAAACACATGAAAGACCTGTACATATACCTAATTTAAATTTGCTAATATTGGTACTAAAACTAAAGTCTTTATTAACTAGTGCTTGATGTCGGGTCGGGGTATTTTCATCATACCCAGTCCTTTATTTAACTGTGTTCATTTGCTCTTTAACAGGATTGATGGTGGAAAAGTTTATTAGTTACACAATGGAGTTTATATTATTTAGTACTCGTTGATGAATCTCAGCAGGCCAGTTCTTTAACACTTATCTGGCCTGTGACGATTGAAGATAGTTGTTCCTTAGGCCCACTCCTCACATGCTCTGAGGTAGTATGGTAGGCATCTCGTTTCATACAGTGTTGTACTCTTCAGAATATCTGGCACTAGCACAGTGCCAGACAAAGACACTCTGAAACCACAAAATTAGGCTAGGTCTTAACATAATACCTAATCCACCATGTTTACAAGCATTAATACAATGAAATAAAAGACAGGGTCAGATCTCTCTGACCGACCCAGCACATCTACATCAATGCTGCAATCAAGTAGCACTAGTTTCACATTCTTCTCCTCTAAGGGCTGCACTGCATCTGAAATATTATCATTAATCTATTTTTTTCCATACAATAAGGTGGGTGATATGTTTCCACCTGACCAACTGAAAAGAAACATCTGTATTCTACATTTCTGATAGTTTGTCATATTATAATTCAACCTCTAAGCCCTGTAAAAGTTGGCTGGGGACCTAGAATAAGTACTCACTTGTCGTAATCATTTTTTATTATATGGCAGTATCACTCACTCAGAATTGTTAAATAAAAAGGTTAATAATTTCTGTCTTACCACAATTCAAATGAAAACACACAGGTACGTTGAAATAGCACAAACTCAGATGAGCTGCCGGCTGGACTATGGCGTCCGTATTCCTTATATTATTTATATATATATATATCTTCAGTGGACGTCAAACTTCACAGCATCAACGATCTGCTTTTATGGACAGTCTTAAACAAAATGGCAACGAGCCGTCCAATTTTCTAATAATCTTAACTGTGTTGACCAATCAGATAGGAAAGCCAAGCTTTTTAAATTCAAAATTTCACACTAAGGTTCAAATTTGGTCAAATGTGTAATGTATTTCTGTCGGTCGGTCTGTCCGAACTTGGCATTCCCCAAAAATGGACTTGGTTTTGGCCTAACACTAAAAAAAAATAATATTCAGTTTGAGCTATCCCATAATTTCTACCCCATGTCTACCCCTTTTCCTAAAGAACACATGACCCTTTTCCTGCTTTTACTCAAGGACGCTTCAAAATGTAACCGCTAGTGAATGCAAAAACGAACATCTGTCTGCTAGTCTGCACCAAACAAATCAGTCTTTTGTCAATAACTTCCGAGTTATCTGTCCGTCCTTTTATTTGAAAGCATATTATTTATCAGGAAAAGATAAGCTCTTAAACTAGCTAACGTTTGTGATTCTAAACCTATTAATAAGGAATTCCATGTTTTTTTTTTCCATGTTAGTCTTGAAATCTATAAACTACCACTCGTTCACATCTTTTTACCGCTATTTTCAAACTAATTACGAGAATCGTCCGTAGTCCGTTAGAATTACGTCATTCTTTTATAAGAGCTAAGACTGTTTTCGTGACCCAATTGACGAACATTTTTTGACTTTCGTCGTATTTCAAACAACTAACTACATGTTCGCGCGTATGCTAGGCTTAGATTCAAACCCCGTGTGCAGACGGCATCATTTTTCTCTTCCCTCCTTTTCTTACTCCGTCTGAACGAATAGGCCTTTCGTGTCCCCATGTTATAAATAGTTTTTTTCAATGACACTAGAAAACGATGGTACGGTCTGCCAAAATCAACGCGCTTGTGGCGTGGGTGAAGAAGCAGCATCGTATCATAACTATATTTTATCCCTACATTTTATTTTAACTTTTATATTTATAATGGATGATTTTATCGCTGTATCAATGTATTCCATCACAATTACAATTAGAGGCTGATAAGGAGGCTAAACAGATAGAAGCTGATAGTTAAGCTAAGAAATTACAAATAGAGGCTGAGGAAAGAAGACAGGCTGCTGAAAGGGAGGCTGAGGAAAAGAGGTTACAAAGGGAACATGAATTGAGACTGAAAGAGCTTGAACTCCAAGGACATGTTACAGGAAATGGAAGTATCCCCATGACATCTGACCTTAGTGCAAGTCATGGTACCTCAAATGGAGCCATGAACTTCCATTTGGATCCATTTGTGGAGAAAGAAGATGACATTGAGTCTTATCTCAGTAGGTACGAGAGATTAGCTACTAACTATGACCTAGAGAAAGAGAAATGGATCCTTAAGTTATCACAAGGGCTGAGAGGCGCTTCTTATGAAGTTTTTGCAAAACTTGGCAGAGAAGACCAAGAAGATTATGAACTCTTGAAGCAGGCATTGCTAGTCCATTATGAAAAGAATTCAGAATTTTATAGGAAGAAATTTAGAACTGCCATGCTACTTTCTGGAGAAACTTACCACCAATTCTCTGCAAGATTAAAAACCTACTTGGAGAAGTGGACTACTCTGGGAAAGTATCAAGACCTAAATGAAATGGTCATGATGGAGCAAGTAAGAGAGTCTATGCCTCCAGACACGAGAAAATTTCTTATGGAACAAGGTGCAGAGAGATTGGGGGAGATTCTAACAGTTGCTGAGAGATATCAGGCAGCTCAGAAAGAAATAGCAAACATTAAGAAGAAAGAAGGAGATTGTAATAGAGCCCCACAAAACCAAGACGAATATGAAAATAGGGACCAACACTCTAGATACAGACAACGTTATGACAAACCTAAATATGACCAAAGAGACAGGTACCCTCAGGTACAGGATAAGAAACTCTACAGATAAGGGTGATAGGTGGTGCAAAATTTGCAAAATGAATAACCACCATACAACCGAATGTGGTAGGAAAGTCCCTCCATATCACGCTGCATGCATGATAACAGTGGGAACAGGCAGGAAGGAACAGACAGCAACTCAGGTAGATCTCCAACATCCCCCATCTGTGAAGAAGTAACATGTAATGGCAATAAAATTATGGGCCTTTACGATTCAGGATTGGAATATGACTCAGTTGTGAGTGCGACTCTGGTGCACCCTGAGCAGTATACCACAGACACAGTGGAGATACAAGGGGCATTAAAGGGAACAGCCACCATGACACTTCCCGTAGCCAGAATCAATGTCAAGACTCACTATGTGGAAGGAGTGATTAGTGCAGCAGTGTGTGATGATCCTAATTACCCGCTTGTGTTAGGAAGGAGATATGTTTTTCTAGGGAACCCAATAAAACCAGTGGTCATGGCAACATTCCAGACCAGGTCAAGTCTCAGGAAGGAGGAGGGAACACCACTTATTGTTCATCCTAAAAAGATGAAAAAGGCCCAAGAAAAAGATAAAGCTTTAAAACCTTGCTTTGGCAAATTGCCAAACAGCCATAACCACCCAAAGAAAGGTCAATTTTATGTGGATGATTGATTGCTTTGCAGGAAAGATGGAGCAGGACCCAATGGGCATAGCCAGTTAGTACTGCCATCTTCTTACCGGGAACAAGTTATGGCGCTAGCACATGATGGACCAGACGGTGGACATATGAAAATTGGTACCACCTGTCAAAGGGCATCTGTAAACCACTATTGGCCAGGCATTGCTGAAGATATCAATTGTAGTAAAATCTGCAAGATAATCGCTCATTTCAGTAAGATTTTAAACATAAAATGATAATAAATAAACCCGCCCGATTGTGTCTGACTGTGATCCTCTCACACGCCAGCATCGCGCTGAATTATGTGCCATGGAAAGGCTTAGAACGATCCCACCGTTTAAACCTAATCGCTTTCCTTGTGACGTACATTTTTAACATTTTGCCTGATCTGATAGAGACTGCGGCAAGACTTATAATTAACGATCTTACGGAAGTGTGCCGCCAAACTACTGTCTGAATTAACGTAATATTTAACTTTAACGCTTGTAATTAGTAGTAATCCTTACATTTTTTGGTAGTGTAACACGAAACAACAGAAATAATTAACGCAAATTCTTATACCCGCCGCGCAAAACCCCGCCTCGCTTGACACGTTGCGCCATGCATATATACACGCTGGGGCAAAGCCATCAGAGGCAAACACGCAGACAAATTTTATTTCCTCCTCGCGGTAGTATTTCTGACGTCACTAAAACAAGTTAGTTATTTGAAAATACATGCTATCGAGAGATGAAAGGGGGGAAAATGGCCGTCTTGTGTAAAATTTTTATTTGACGATTGACCGTGACAAAATTGAAAATCTAAACCATAATGAAACTGACCATAAAAATCATATTGTAGTATAGTGATAAGGGTGGTTTTAGGCTGACTACTGACCACTAAAGATGATAAGCCACAATCTGGCCACTATGAACATTTACAGGTATAAGTCCAAGTCGTTGTTAATTTGTAGCCAACTAAGTACCACCCCTATAGACACCAGGAATATATATATATAGGCTGTGGTGATGGTGTCTTGTCTGGTTTGAAGTAGGTTGCCGTGTGTATAGGTGTGACGTAGATTCACAGTTACACAATACAGGAGTTATGACATGTATAAGTCATAGAAATGTTATAACTGCTGGTGACGTTTCCATCATTTATTTCGGACGCCACAATGACAGATAATGAATGATACATCCATTTCACAAAAAGTCATGGACATGACAGTTCATAGTATTCAGCATTAATAAAGTTTCTTCATGGATCTGCATACATTCTCTAAGTTGATATAGGTAATCCTAGCTGACGATAGCCTCAGCTTCATATCATAAATATTCATAAATATCAGTACTCCTCTCTGATGCTGGCAGATCAGATGTACAAAAATAAGTCTATTACTGTCCGCACGAGAATGGCATTTCAGGAGTACAGGTCAAGCTGACCTTTATAGCATCCCTAAGTCTAACCCTCGACATAGGTGCAATAGCTGGCATAGCGAAGATCCTAGAACATAGAAATTGTTCTCTGGGCCTAGAGCGACCCGTATATATATATAGATCTCAGGTATGAAGATACCTGGGGTGTAATTCCTAGTAGAAGAACCTCTCCTTTCTGTAACACACAAGCGAGCAGAGAACGACAAAATGTCAAACATCTAGGTAGATCACAGAGTTCAATAAAGGAGGGTATTACCTTGCTTCAGAATCAACACCACAAAACATACGCCTCCAGGCGTTTTCGAATCATATAGGGAAAGCCTCGTTAGTTAACTAACTCACAGGAGGATTACAGAATTCCCTATAAAAAATCACAGACGCAGCATGGCGTCCTCTCTGCTCAGTACATCTCCTCGACTCCCTGGGCGGAAGACTATTCTAACTCTCTTAAAGTTCAGACATGCGCAGAACGCATACGCCTGAGTAACACTCAAAACGAGACGATGAAGGAAACATTCCAACAAAGCTATGTTCAGAAATCACGCCTTATATGGACAGGGAATAAACCTCAACCCTGGTTTCAATCATTCCAAGAAACAGTTGACCGATACTACCGTATAAGGAGACATCGTTCGAAAAAATGGATTGACGAGTCAAGACACAAGAGAAGGTAACCCCCATAGTAAAATGTAACCACAGTTAAACAAGGATTATCTACCTTTGATCAAAAAATTTAAAGTGTACAATTCATACAGATTAATTACACACAGTCTTAGAAAAATTCTGTGCGTAACAGATTACCGCACCCCCCGGGAAAAAAATGAAACATTTTTTTTTAAAAATCCAAGAGCCAGAAACACCAGGCTCGTAACGCACGTATGATGCGCGGATATAATGCCTAATATGAGGCTAGCTCGACGCATGGAGCGATAGCTGAGATTATATTTCAGATTCTTAGAGAAAATATTTCCCTAAGTGTACACGTATATTCCAGGGAGGTGCCACCAACATACGCCACAGTGATGGCAACATCATAATGTAAGCAAAATTATACTCACATAAATACAAATTACACAATGAATGTTATCATAGTATGAAGTGTAATGAACTACACATTTTAAACCAAAAATACATTATACAAGCATGTAATATCATGATACAATGCATTACTAATCAATACTAATAAATCAGCTGTTCCTCGTAGACATGGATATAATCGTTCCAAAGTAGGTAAGAACTTGACATACTTCATGGTTGACATAATGTCCATACTCTCGCAGACGTCAATGATGTGCTGCGAAAATATCAATAACAGAAATCTTTATGATAAATGCTAAATTTCTTAATACATTAATCAAAATACAATATATAAATTGTGGCCATGTGAACTTTTGGCCCATATATTGCTAACTAAGCCTTCTTCCGTTATACCAAAATCAGTAACAGAACAAGGCAATTATACAGTACAATGCTATAAATTCCCAAAATGAGCACATATGTGCTAATATATCCTTATAGTAGAGAACTGTTATAGATCTCGACGTTTAACAGGAAATATATATGACAGAAGAATTAAGTGGAATCATGTGGGCATCTAGACAGAATGTCTGCCATCACATTATCCGAACCACGGATAGCTCGCACCGTGTAATGAAAGGGTTGAAGAGCTATGGCATATCGAGTGGACCTCGAGCTCTTCAAGTTTTTGCTCTGAATAGCAGTAAGAGCTTTCTGGTCGGTTTCCACAATGAAATGCGCGCCTAGAAGGAATCTTTGTAACTTGAGAATTGACCAAACCATAGCTAATAATTCACGGTCTAAAACCGAATAATTCCTTTCTGCAGCATTTAATTTCCTAGAAATATACATCACCGGATGCAGAGTATCCGAATACTCCTGCATTAGTGCTGCCCCAATCCCAGTGGACGAGGCGTCACTTCGAAGAACAAAAGTCTTCTCAATAGTAGGTAACCTAAGGATAGGTGGAGATGAAAATAGAGTTTTAATCTGGTCCAATGAGGATTGGCATTCTTGAGACCAGCGGATCAGATTAGGCGATCCTTTCTTCAATAAAGTAGAAAGAGGTGCCATAATGGAGGACAGATTCGGAATGAATCGTCCGTAAAATTGTATCAAACCTAAGAGACTACGCACTTGTTTTTTCGTCTTAGGGACAGAAATGTTTAATATTTTTGAAACATTGTGGTCCTCTGTCTTTAAAAGACCATGACCAACACGATGACCCAGGAAAGAAATCTACCTAAATCCTATAAAGGCTTTAGAGGGTTTTGCAGTTAAATTATACTCGCGAAGAGTAGACAGCAATTCGTATAAACCCAGATAGTGATCTTCCCAGGAATCACTGAACAGACAGATATCGTCTAAGTATGCTATAACATCTGTACGATATGAGAGAATTCGACGCATCATGCGTACGAATGTAGCAGGGGCGTTCATAAGGCCGAAAGGCATGAAATTCCATTGAAATAAACCCCTAGGTGTAGAAAAAGCAGTAAGAGGTTTGGCTCGTTCAGTTAAAGGAACTTGCCAATAACCTTTTGACAAGTCAAGTTTGGTAAAGAATCTAGAATTAGAAAGTTTGTTTAGTAGCTCTTCTAGCGAAGGCATAGGTTCAGCATCAAACTTCGTAACTTGGTTCAATTTGCGATAATCAACGCAAAGGCGAATGTTATTGTCTTTCTTTCGAACAATAACCATGGACGAAGAGTATGCTGAAGTGGATGGTTCGATTATTTCCAATCGTATCATCTCATCCAATTCTTTCTCGACTTGTGACTAAAAATGGATAGGTATAGGAAAGGGTCTGACTCTGATAGGATTATGGTCAGTAAGTACTATGTCATGTTCAATGACATGTGTGTGTCCCGGAATGTCTGTAAGGACATCCTGAAATGTTTGTAAGATCGAAGAGACTTGTCGATGTTCATCAGCGGAAAGATTAGGAGAAACGGTAACGTTTTTCCAAGATTCCGTAGAATGAAGTGGGATCACAGGAAGAGGGAGATTGACATCAGAAAAAGTAGTTTCCTCATCCTGTATAACTGACAGGGATGAGTAATGACCATGAGGTACTGGAGAATCGTCCGTCGCCTGGAAAATAGGCTGCAAATAGTCAGGTCGTTCATGAAATTCCGAGAGCATATTTATGTGGAAAGTTTTTTTGCTTTCCATCAATATCGACAACATAGTCGACGTCGGAAATTTTAGAGACTATTGCATACGGACCTTTCCATGCAATAAGAAGTCTGTTCTCCCTTGAAGGAAGTAGGACGAATGCTTTGTCACCTGGACAAAGTTGTCGTAGACATCTGTTCTTATTGGCAAATAGCCTTGCCTTTTCTTTAGCAAATTCGGATGAAGAAGTTGCTAATTTGCATGCCTCGATGATCTTTTGCCTAAGAGCAATGACATACTCATAAGAAGATTGAGTGTCATCGCTAATATTATCGGCAGTGATAAGATCGTGAAGTAAAGACATAGGGCCGCGCGGTCGCGCGCCAAAGACAAGTTCAAAAGGAGAAAACCCTGTGTGTTCATTGGGGACCTCTCTATAAGCAAAGAGAGCCGCGGGTAAAACCCTGTCCCAATCCTGAGGATGATCCTCAGTTATCTTCCCAAGTAAAGTCTTGAGTGTTCTATTCAAACGTTCAACTAACCCATTAGACATTGGGTGATAGATACTGCTGAGAGACCTTTTAATATGTAAGATAGACATTACCTGTGACATAGTGTCCGATATAAGTTGAGTGCCATGGTCTGACAATATTTCTCTGGGGAATCCCAAGCGAGAAAATATCAGCCAAAGAGCGTCTGCGATATCAGCAGTGGAGATGCTCTTAAGAGGTATAGCCTCTGGCCAACGTGTGCACATATCGACACATGTAAGGATAAATTGATGTCCTCTGGCCGACTTGATCCTAAAAGGACCGATAATATCTATTGCCATTTTTTGAAACGGCCGAATAGGAATGTCAGCAGCCTGGATAGGCGCAGCATGTCGTGGTCCTTTAGATTTGACCTCCTGACATACTTTGCAAGATTGACAGTAAATACGTATGTCCTTGCTCACAAATGGCCAAAAGAAAGCAGCAAGAACCCTCGACTTTGTACGGGAAAAACCCATATGTCCAGCACATTGTGAGTCATGAGCATGTTGCAATATTTGCAATCTCATACTCTTAGGCACAAGAATTTGAGAATGTGTAGACGTAGTCGAGTCTTGTATCATACGCACAAGTACGCCGTTCTTCATAGAAATCCAAGACTTTCTATTTGTATTTTGATTCGGATCACCTTTTTTTTTTTTGCTAGAATGAAGAATTTTTGTAAAGAAGGATCTTCTTCTTGCAATTTTATAAAAGAGTCACGTGAAATAATCAAGTGAGTATTTTGACTATTCACTTCATTATTATCAGTTAATGAAGTTTGAGGTGTTTCCAGAGCTTGTGCTTTTGTTACCACTGCATTGGTAGCTTGTATATTTTGTTCCTCCCAAACAGCAATCTGCTGTGGGGTACATTCCCTAACTCCGTGAATACGACCGATAATAAGGTCCGCTATAGGGTTAGGTAGAAGACACGCGTGGACATCTCCCGTAAAGAAGGGAGTAGAAATATGTATTATGGCAGTAGGATATTTTTCCAAAGTGCCACCAAATGTGACACATTTGATCATCTTTCCTGTAGCACAGGATGGATCTACAAGAGATTGCCTAACACCAATAGTAGTACATCCAGAATCAAAAAGGACTGAGACTGGATTACTATTTACAAGACCCTTATGTAGGATAAGAGAACCTCTCCCGTCATGCGCAACTGAAGCAGGAAGAGCGGGAAGAGGATGACCACAGCTTAAAGTAGTTACGGTAGTCGGTTCGAACAAAGTACTGCATTTGGGACATTTAGTTGCCCTACTAAAGTCAAAGGCAGAACATGTGATAGCACTAGAGTTTTTATCATCATCACCTTGTGTTACACCCGTGTGTTGCCGGGGCCCGAAAGGGGAGCAAAGAATAGTAACACTGCACCCTACCACGCATGTCGTAAAAAGCGACTAAGGAGGGTTGGGCATGGGGCTGTTTACCCCATCCCGTAAAAACTTCGCACAGTGGGCTGATCACCTGCTTGCCAACCAATCTGATTACGGAAACAACGATAGATTGTTTGGTCTGTTTCTGTTCCACAAAGACGCCACTAGGCGTGGTGGAAACAGCGATAGATTGATCAATTTGTTGTTGCCCTAAGACGCCACTAGGCGTACTGGCCACATACTGCTTTGCCGGTTGGTTCCTAAGGATGGAAGAAGAAGAAGAAGAAGACCTTGTGTTACGCACAGAATTTTTTCTAAAGACATTGTATAATCATTTTTTCTAAAGACATTGTATAATCATTTTTCTAAAGACATTGTATAATTAGCTTGTCTGAATTGTACACTTTAATTTTTTTCGGTCAAAGCTAGATAACCCTAGTTTGACTGAGATTACCATTTTCAATGATGGTTACCTTCTCTTGTGACGGGACACGTCGGTCCATATTTTTTGAACGATGTGTGACCATTCTCCTTTTTTTTTTTTTTTTTTCTATAACCAGCGGCACTCGAGCTTTCTAGCCCTTTTGGCCCAATGACATGTCATTGCGAGGCTGGGGGGTCAGTGGACTTTCCTTCCAACCCGGTCAGGAGCTTCGCTCCTTCCCATCCACACGGGATTTATGTGCAGGAGCCGTTCAGATTATTCAGTCAAATTTCCGGTCGTAAACATTTCTTCAAACGCCGACGCCCGGGTTTGAACCATGAACACCTGGTCGCCAGTACAACGTTGTAGCCATTACACCAGCGCGGCTCCCATAGACCATTCTCCTTATATGGTAGTATCGGTCAACTGTTTCTTGGAATGATTGAAACCAGTGTTGAGGTTGTTATTCCTGTTCATATAAGGCACGATTTATTACAAATCTTTATCTGTAATGTTCCTTACATCGTCTCGTTTGATTCTTGCTCAGGTGTATGCGTTCTGCGCATGTCCGGACGTTAGGTGTGTTTGGGAAGCTTTCCGGTCAGGGAGTCTATGGAAAGTTGTGAAGCAGATAGGACGCGTCTGACGTCTATGTGATTCTTGATAGGGAATTAGGAGCCTTATTGTGAGTTAGTTAGCTTACAAGGTCCTTCCCTTGATTATTCAAAACACCTGGAGGCGTGTGTTTTTGTGGTGTTGATTTCGAAACAAGGTAATACCTCATTTACGTTTCAAATCTGTAATCTAACTTTATGTTTGACAATGGTCGATTTCTGCTCACTTACTAATTACAGAAATAGAGGTTCTTCTACAAGAAGTCACGCCCCAGGTATCTTCATACCTGAGATTAATATGTACACGGGTCATACTTAGCCCGAAGGACAGTTCTATGTTCTACGAACGTCGCTATGTCAGCGATTGCACCTACGTCGAGGTTAGACTTAGGAATGCCTGTAAAGGTCAGCTTGACCTACACTCCTGGAACACCATCCTCGTGCGACTTATGATTAGACTCATTTAGCACATCTGAACAGTGAGAGGAGTATTTGATGCACTCTTGTAATATTGGAGCCAACAGTATAATCCCTTGGCGCCATATCATTATTTGAGTATATGCCAAATGCATTGATGAACATGACTTATGCTAATTTTCGTGAACTGTAATGTGAAACGGATGTACCGTTAACTGTCCTGTGGAGTCAGATAATAAACATTGGAAACGTCAATAGCAGTTGCACCATTATATGACTTTCCATGTCATGCTCATATGTTATGAACTTATGAACGACATCACCCACACTCACAGCAACCAACAACAGACCAGACACCTCACACTGCAACCTATTACATCCCTGGTGTCTGTAGGGGTGGTACTCTACTGGGCTGCTGACTATCATCGTAGTGGCATTTTGGCGCCCCTTTATCATTGTAGTGGCCAGTAGTCAGCCTAAATTCCACCCTTATCACTTGTTTACATGCTCCCTGAGACTCTTGCTGTACAGAGTTTGCCTGTTCATATCTCTTTCTTTTATGTTGCGATCTACCGCGACCATTATTGCCTCTGCAATTATCATTAAACTCTCTACTGTAATTGTTATCCTGGTTTGAATTCCAGTTTCCATAACTGTCATTACCATTTCTATACTGTTGAGAACCTCTATTATATTGGTTTTGAGGTCTCCGCGAAAAATAGTTTCCTCTATACTGACTACCTTTGCGAAAATGTCTAAAATTATTGGGAGTAGTATACCGTGGAGTATCAGCTTATCTCCAGTTCTGCGAAGAAGAATCACCCTGAAATTGATTGCTATGATTCTGAGCATAATTACGGTTACTCTTCTTATTAAAATTTTGTTGGCTACCCTAAAATCTACGCATGAAATTTGGGCCATAAGGTGCTGCCGAAGCAACTGGCAGACCTTCTTTTACTTTAGAGTTGCTAATGGTTACGTGAGGATGCGCAGTGACATACTGGCATCAGTATTCTTCCATTTCTTTTATGTTTTTAGGCTTACGCTCATGAAAAAAAGCAAGAAAAGATTCATTGACAGAAGACATAACCTTGTCTGTAAGTAGTAAGTTCATAAGTGCTTCATATGTATGTTCTGTCTTAGACAGCTCAACCCAACGTGTAAAAGTAAGACGTATCTTTGAAATGAATTCAGATAATTTCACTCCAGTTTCTGGCAACATATTTTTAAACTGAAGACGATAGCCGTTTTCGTTACGTTGGTATTTCTTTAACAAGACCGCCCTGACAACCTCATAATTGTTCTTGTCAGGCTCATCTACCATGCTTAACATACTCAAAGCATCACCTCTAAGTATATTGGACAACTGATAAACATACAGTGATTTATCTATGTTATGTGTTTTACATGAACGTTCAAATCTATCCAGTTAAAACGTTATATCGTCACTGGAAGCATTGAATGCTGGTAGTTTAATCTTAAAAGTACTAGCTTTATCAGAAGATGACCCCTTATTTGGATCATTAGCATTACCCATGTTCATCAACTTTAACTTCTCTAATTCCAAAGATAAGAGTTTTTCTTCATGCTCCATTTTTGCTTTTCTCTCCTCAGCCTCAGCTTGTAACTTTCTTTCTACAGCCTCTCTTTGTAACTTTCTTTCTTCAGCCTCTCTTTGTAACTTCCTCTCTTCAGCCTCGGCTTGTAATCTTTTATCCTGAGCTTCAGCTTCTCTTTTCTGTTTTTCCATTTCCATCTGGAATTTTCTTTCATCTGCCTGCATCTGCAGTCTCAGATTCTCAGCATCTATCTTCTTTTGCTCAGCTTCTCTGTCTAATCTTTCATTTTCCTCTTTTTGTCTTTTCTCCTCAGACTTCAGTGTTTTAGTCCATTGAGTATTTGCATACTCTTCTAATATATTACCAGTCTTACCAAGGGTTTTCCTTTGCTCAATAAAGTACTCAAGTGTAGACATGATGTCTAATATTATGAGTCCAAAACCTGAAATAATTAATTATCTTATTTCAATCTTAATAGTAACAAGACTTAAATAAAGTACTTGTATAATCACAATGTTTACCCCAATCTCTGTGGGAAACAAGTCTTTGATAAAGAACTTGTATTATCAAATGTATAATAATACCACCAGTCACTTCTTAATCATAAGGGCACTACACATCTAATAGTGCATAACCACATATCCATCAGTTATTTATCATAACTGCACTACACAGTTAATAGTGCATAAGCAAATCCACCAGTTAGTTATGATAAGTGCACTACACAGCTAATAGTGCATAATCAAATATTTAACAATAGTGAATGCTAACTAAGAACTATGTAAACAATAACAAAGATCCAAGACAATGTAAACAATGACAAAGATCAAAGACATTACGAAAACATTCGCAAAAGTCAACTAAATAAACAGAGAAAACTAAAAGAAAATATCACAAAGAATGTGATGACAAATGCGAAAAATGTAAACAAACAAATGACGTCACAGTGTATAAACAAAAATGGTGTAAAGAACTGAATAATAGAAAAGAGGAGACCTACAAATACAAACAAATGAAATCAGAACTAAAGAACAGAAAAAAAAAATATTACAAAAAACGACGAAAATAAAGCACAACTCGTCACAACTAAACAAATATAGCAACAGTTGTCGCTAGCAGATTTTCAATCAAGAAAATTGCTCCTATAGAACACTAACATAAGACCTCTATTACGTGGTATCTCTTATATTAGTCTCACACCCAACCTCCCGCTGAAATATAAACATATAAATATACAAATAACATATAACATGTAAACATATAACATGTAACAAAAAGTGTGTGAGAATATATACTACTCGTCAAAAGTCAAGGGCCACCCTATTATTTTCAATACACTTTTATATAAGCGCATAGAATGATTAAATGAAGGAAGTTTTTAGTAAAAATGGGTGCAATATCTTCCTCTGACAGTCCTCTATGCACATTAAGCATAAAAACAACTCACCGACAACCATGGTGATCACTTGCAATTTGGTTTGCTGACCATAAATTCACATTTTTAATATGTTTTTTTCAAACTTCCGTACAACCAAACAGGTGAAGTAATCGTGCTAATTGACATTCCACTTGCAATGGCGACTTTTCGTGAACAGAGTTCACTCTTAATTTGTTTTACAATCAGCAGACTTAGGGTAGTTTCATCACTTGCAAAAACCATGCCACCGAGAAGAAGTCTTGACACCTTACAAAGAATGAGGGCTATAGCGTGGGTTGAAAGTAGTTTATCTGTCCGTGAGGTTGCTAGACGGCTTGCAGTGTCACACTCTACTATCCAAAGAAATTTGGAGAGATTTCAGGCCACAGGAAGTGTGGATGATCGCCCCCGGCCAGGTCGCCCTAGATACACCAAAAAACATGATGACCGGTACCTCTTGTTGTCAGCCCTGCGCCATCGAACAGTGACTTGTTCCACTCTAAGATGTCAGCTGAGACAAACTGTAAACGTTAATGTCAGTCAAAGCACCATTCGCAGACGTTTACATGAATTTGGACTGGCTGATCGACGTCCTGCAGTCAGAATCCCTCTTACTCCTGCTCATCGCAGAGCCCGTGTTGCTTAGTGTCGCGAGCACATCCGATGGACAAGGCAACAATGGAGTCAAGTTCTCTTCACTGATGAATATTGCTTCACTGTCTCTTTCAATGATGGCAGGATTCGAGTTTGGAGACGACCAGGAGAGCGATTTACTGATGACACAATTCGAGAGGTGGATCGTTATGGTAGGGGTTCTGTCATTGTCTGGGGAGGCTTCTACAGACACGGCAGGACCCAACTCTACATCATCTAAGGCAACTTGACCGGCCCAAGATCTCATCTAATAATCCGAACCTCTTCTACCCCGTAAAACGAGGCGTAGAGGGGCCCAAGATACCAGACCAAAATCTTGAGACCAATTGTTCAGCCTGCTCTGGAGGCCATAGGTGGTAATGCCATCCTCTAAGATGATAACGCTCGACCCCATCGAGTTCGTGTGGTGAATGGGTTTATTCAGCAACATGGGATCATCAGGATGGCGTGGCCAGCTCATTCACCTGACCTTTCTCTGATTGAGCACCTCTGGGATGTCCTTGGTCGAAGATTGTCAACAAATCACCCCTTGCCAATGGATGTTGCACAGCTGACTGCATTTCTGCTTCAGGAATGGCAAGCTGTTCCTCAGGATACTCTTCGGACCCTTGTGAACTCGATGCGTCTACGCTGTCTTGAATGCCTTGCTGCAAACGGTGGTCATACCCAATTTTGAAATGTCTATTTTTCCAATATCTATTGTGTGATTTTTGAAAAGGTGGGTGACACACTTCACAGCTTCATTGCGTTTTAATGTGTGTTTCCATTTCTTTACGTAACATGTCAATTTGGTATTCAATAAATGCCGTTTTGACTGATACCAATTACGTTTATATCAGATTTGTTTTATGGTTTCAACCAAGGTTTTTCTAAGTGGCCCTTGACTTTTGACGAGTAGTATAGAAGGCTCAGTTAGGATATAAGGGCACAGTTCACAAACAAACAGGCCACTTAACTTATATATGTCCAAACGTCAGCACGGTGCAGAACAGGTTGTTATCAGCATTCTAAGGATAAATGATCCAACGTTGATCGACATCTGCTCCCATAAACAGCCATGACGCAGGAAATGAGCTTCTGATACAGGATGTGGAGTTTCGGAACTTGTCCTTCTTACATTGATCGGTACTCGAACTTCGAACTACAGCAAACTTGATTCCATCGGCACTTGACCATTTGAATGCGGCAAAATTGATTCAATCGGCACTTGACCATCTGAATGCAGCAACGCCGGGTAGTTTCAAAATATTTCATTGAAGATGTAGATTTCTTGAAGGAAGTGAGTTAACGAAATGACGAACTTGAATGTTGTATGGGTTTGTTGACCCCCTTGAGTGCTGGTACCAGTTGAAACCAGCTATTGGCCACCATAAAATGATAAGGGTGGTTTTAGGCTGACTACTGACCACTAAAGATGATAAGCCACAGTCTGGCCACTATGAACATTTACAGGTATAAGTCCAAGTCGTTGTTAATTTGTAGCCAACTAAGTACCACCCCTATAGACCCCAGGAATATATATATATAGGCTGTGGTGATGGTGTCTTGTCTGGTTTGAAGTAGGTTGCCGTGTGTATAGGTGTGACGTAGATTCACAGTTACACAATACAGGAGTTATGACATGTATAAGTCATAGAAATGTTATAACTGCTGGTGACGTTTCCATCATTTATTTCGGACGCCACAATGACAGATAATGAATGATACATCCATTTCACAAAAAGTCATGGACATGACAGTTCATAGTATTCAGCATTATTAAAGTTTCTTCATGGATCTGCATACATTCTCTAAGTTGATATAGGTAATCCTAGCTGACGATAGCCTCAGCTTCAAATCATAAATATTCATAAATATCAGTACTCCTCTCTGATGCTGGCAGATCAGATGTACAAAAATAAGTCTATTACTGTCCGCACGAGAATGGCATTTCAGGAGTACAGGTCAAGCTGACCTTTATAGCATCCCTAAGTCTAACCCTCGACATAGGTGCAATCGCTGGCATAGCGAAGATCCTAGAACATAGAAATTGTTCTCTGGGCCTAGAGCGACCCGTATATATATATATAGATCTCAGGTATGAAGATACCTGGGGTGTAATTCCTAGTAGAAGAACCTCTTCTTTCTGTAACACACAAGCGAGCAGAGAACGACAAAATGTCAAACATCTAGGTAGATCACAGAGTTCAATAAAGGAGGGTATTACCTTGCTTCAGAATCAACACCACAAAACATACGCCTCCAGGCGTTTTCGAATCATATAGGGAAAGCCTCGTTAGTTAACTAACTCACAGGAGGACTACAGAATTCCCTATAAAAAATCACAGACGCAGCATGGCGTCCTCTCTGCTCAGTACATCTCCTCGACTCCCTGGGCGGAAGACTATTCTAACTCTCTTAAAGTTCCGACATGCGCAGAACGCATACGCCTGAGTAACACTCAAAACGAGACGATGAAGGAAACATTCCAACAAAGCTATGTTCAGAAATCACGCCTTATATGGACAGGGAATAAACCTCAACCCTGGTTTCAATCATTCCAAGAAACAGTTGACCGATACTACCGTATAAGGAGACATCGTTCGAAAAAATGGATTGACGAGTCAAGACACAAGAGAAGGTAACCCCCATAGTAAAATGTAACCACAGTTAAACAAGGATTATCTACCTTTGATCAAAAAATTTAAAGTGTACAATTCATACAGATTAATTACACACAGTCTTAGAAAAATTCTGTGCGTAACATATAGCTTAGAATCCCCTGAGCAAGAATGTGTTTTAAATAATATGGTAGTCCAAGTATTAGCCAAGTTATTGAGAAAATACTAAATGTCTACGGACGCGTGACCAGACAGACTGTTGTTCCTGCTTGTTTTTCATAACGTTAGTGGGGACACCAGCTTAGAAAAAGAGGCATTGAGGTAAATTCAAATTCGATTGGGTAAAAAGAGTATAGGATAAAAGGGGAGCGGTAGGTAAATGTTAACCAAAACTAAACATCTTTTTGTATTGGCATAACTAAAGCAGACTGGCCAATCGACTACCAGACGCAGAGTTTGTTTGGAATAATTTTTGTTTTTCAAAAACTACATTTGAATTCTGGTAGTCGCAAGCTTTCCATTGGTCAGTGCTAATAGATATTAGCAAAAAGCTTTCACTGCTCATTGCCAGTTGAACAAAACTTTTCATTCAAATACGCTGAGATCAGCTGTGTTAATTTTAAACTTAAATAAAGAATTAATTCTGGGCAGTGCAGAAGAAACTGTGGCCATTTCTTTGCAAGTCAGCGTCATTTGTTATATTTCTTGAAATTTGTGGTAAGAATGCTTTATGAATTAATATGTTTAATACAACTGCCAAGTTAGATACTGCTATTGGGAAAAGTGAAGGACATGCCAGAAGCAGATATTGTTGAGTCCTCACATTGAACTGTATCTAACTGTTGTATGTTGTCATGATTGTGTTTTAATATTATGGTATTAGAATACGTTAATAAGCCTCCGTGTTCCATGAACACTGTTCAACATGCCTGAAGCGTTTATATTTAAAAAAAGAAGAGAAAATCATACAAAAGGAAATGTGGTTACTCCACATTATTTTATTGAGAAAAACTATGTAAACGTACAGTGGCGTATCTGCCATAGAGACCTGAGGTGTGGTCACAGCAAGGTGTGTCATATAAAATTATGGGCGAGTGCACCTGTAATGCACGCGAGGCTGACCCCATACAATCGTATGTAAATGATAAATAGAATAAGTGATCAGATATAAAAGGCCAGGGTGTCCTTTTGTTGCAGAGGTTTTATTTCCTGTTGCCAGCCGGTAACAGGAAACCTGATGAGTGAGAATAACGCCAACAAGTCTCCTACAATTCGTTTATGCTGTCAAAAGAAAACGGGAGGAGCTTGTGTGTGTGGTGATAACGATATTTTCTGCAACTACATATTGACTTACCCTTCTACAACGAATCCCAGGTGATGTGTTAAGCATCTGGGTATATCTGACACTTCGTTTTTAATAAACTCTGGTATTTCAAATCATACCCAGGAAGTTTATGGGGTATGATGAAACTACAGCCCCTCCTACCCAGTGACACACCCTGTTAGATAAATAAAGTTATAAGCTGTGAATATTCCAACAGGAGAGATATAGTGACCTTATATTTAGTGGACAAAGAGTCCCCATATTTTCGTTGATCTTTTATGTAAACTATCTTTTCCTCATTTTCAAAGACCTGTCCAAAAGATATGGCTGGACAGGCAGATTAAAATTGTAAAGAAAAAATATTCATTTCAAAGAAAAACTTAACCACTGGTTTTATTCACTTCCTCGTAGAGAATTAAAGTGTTTTGTGTTTATGTACCATCATTTCATTTCTCCCCTAGACACTAGGTACATCATACACCAGACACTAGAGCCAAAATAGTGACCGTGTGAGATCTAGGGAGGTAGCGTTAGGTTCCCTGCAAATATTTCATCATCATCTTTTAGAGTCAGGGGCCTACATGTGCTTGACCTCACACGGTTAATGCAGACACTGATTTCATTCTTTTTAGGATACCATCATAACCTACCCAGCAAATCAAACTTTGCTACATATATTGGTAGGCTTGTCCGGGATTTGAATTTCTCCTAGTACTACATACATTGGGGTCTGGGTCTTAGCATAAACAACATTCTATTTTCCCAGGGAATCCCCATAATTACTTTTGCCCAAGATTTGAGAAGTTAATGAAGTGTCAGAACCCAGAATTAATTACATAAATTTGTACTTATTTAGAAATTTAGTTAGAAAGTTTTGTATTTATCAGATCGCAGATCTGGCCAAGTTTCGCTCTGCGGCTGTGCAGACTGCCAGAGAAATGAATATGGAGGGTCAAATCTTGATTGACTATGTCACTTCAGAATGTGATAAATTTATTGTTAGGGAAGAACATAGGTTAGCTGAGGAAAGGAAAATACAGTTAGAAGAGGCTAAGGAGATTAAAAGGTTACAAATTGAGGCTGAGAAGGAGGCTGTGGCCTTAGAGGCTGATAGAGAGGCTGAGATCAAGAGGCTTCAATTTGAGGAGAGAAAATTAGAGGCAGAAGAAAAGAGATTGACTGCCGAAAGGGAGGCAGAAGAAAAACGACTGCAAAGGAAGGCAGAAGAAAAACGAATGCAAAGGGAGGAAGAAAAAGAAGAAAAGAGATTGACTGCTGAGAGGGAAGCAGAAGATAAAAGATTACAGAGGGAGCATGAGCTGCGACTAAAGGAGTTAGAGTTGCAAGGCCTTGCTCCGGACAATGGTCACAGCCCCTCTACCTCTGATGCTACTGCTAGTCAGGGGGCCTCCAACTCAGCCATGGGGTTCCATTTAGACTATTTTGTAGAAAAGGATGATGACATTGAGTCATATTTGAGCAGATATGAAATATTAGCCACTACTTATGGGTTAGAAAGAGAAAGATGGGGGGTAAAGTTGTCTCAGGGTCTTCGGGGAACAGCTTATGAAGTGTTTTCCAAAATGAGCAGGGATGACCAAGTCAACTATGACATGTTGAAGCAGGCTCTTCTGTTAAGATACGAAAAGAACAGAGAGTTTTATAGAAAGAAATTTAGGAATGCCAGATTACTGTCGGGTTAGACCTATCACCAGTTCTCCGCCCAGTTAGAAACGTATATGGAGAAATGGGCTACTTTGGGGAAAACCCAAGATCTCAAAGAGATGATACTCATTGAACAGATGAGAGAGTCCATGGCTCCAGACATGAGAAAGTTTCTCACGGAACAGGGCGCGGAGAGGCTGGGTGAGATAATTAATGTCGCTGATAGATATCAGACAGCCCAGGCAGAGGTAGCTGGCGTCAAGAAAAGACCAGTAGATCAGTATAAGGCTCCCCAAAACCATAATAAATTTGACAACAGAGGTAAGCAGAACTTTGATAGGCCTCGAAATGATTTTAAAAATAAAACCTCACATTTCAATGACAGAAAGAATGATGAAAGAAATCCTTTTCATCAAGGTAAATTATATTGTAGATATTGTCGGAAGGAGGGACATGACATTAAATTTTGTAAAAGTAAACCTGCTGGATGTGCTGCTATGAGAAGGGGGAACCAGGAAGTAAAGGACAAACCTGCTGGACAGCAGGAACCTTATCACCCCCCAGTTTGCGAGGATGTTGTATGCAATGATGTCACCATTAGGTGCCTCTATGATACAGGTTTAGATTTTGATGCTGTCGTGAGCTCGCACTTGGTGAACCCAGATCAGTATACCACAGAAACAGTGGAGATACAAGGGGCGACCAAGGACCTACCACTCATGAAACTTCCCATTGCAAGGATAACAGTGAAAACTCGCTATGTGGAAGGGATAATCAGAGAAGCAGTGATAGACGCACCCATCTACCCTCTGATATTGGGGTGTCGTTATGTCTACTTGGGGAATCCCAAGAGACCTGTGGTCTTGGCAGCAGTCCAGACCCGATCACAATCCAAAAAGGAAGAAGATGAACCTATAAATACTCATCCAGAGGAGATGAGGAAGGCACAGGCTGAAGATAGGTCACTGAAGCGTGCTATAAGAAACTCCCAAAGAGCCATACTCCTCCTAATAAAGGAGAATTTTATATGAAGAATAAATTGTTATATAGGAAGGCCGGCACTGGTTTAGCTGGTCACGGACAGCTGGTCCTTCCTAGTTCATATAGAGAAAAGGTGATGGAGTTAGGTCATACTATCCCCTTCAGTGGTCACATGGGGATTAGTGCAACAGGACAGCGTATAGCTTGTCATTATTTCTGGCCAGGGATAACGGAAGACATAAAGAGATATGTAAAATCCTGTCCAGAATGCCAGAGAGTAGCTCCAAAGCATTGGACTGCTCCAGCAACTCTAGGGGAAATGCCCATAGTGGGAACCCCTTTTGAGAGAGTTGCAGTGGATATCGTGGGACCTCTCACTCGGACCAAGAGGAGGAACAGTTACATCCTTACTCTGGTAGACACTTGTTCTATGTGGGGAGAGGCGGTAGCCCTGTCGTCAATCGATTCGAAACATGTGGCAGAGGCATTACTTACGATATTCACAAGGTTAGGATTCCCGCATCAAATCTTGACTGATAATGGCTCTCAGTTCAAGGGGAAACTAACAGAAGAGGTTTTCAGGTTGTTTCAAGCCAAGCACTTTCATTGTAGTCCGTATCACTCCCAAGGGAACGGCCAGGTAAAGAGGTTCAATGGGACTCTCATTTCTATCCTGAGAAAGCTGGCACATGAAAAATCTGATACGTGGGACCAATACTTGCCCGCCGTGTTGTTTGCGTACCGGGAAGTTCCACATAATTCAACCGGAATGGCACCCGCAATCCTGTTATTTGGGAGGCCAATAAAAGGTCCTTTAGAAGCTTTGTTAAGGACTTGGACAGATGAGAAAGCAGAGGAGACTGTTACCTCATCATATCAATATGTGAACGAACTGACCACTCGTTTAAAAACTAGTTGGAAACTGGCAAATGATAATTTGAGACAAGCCAGGAAAAAGCATGCTGCTTATTATAATAAGAAAGCGAAGGATAGGGAACTTGCGGTAGGGGAGAAGGTGCTTCTTCTATTGCCCGGCAGCAACAATAAACTTCAGATCGGATGGCAAGGGCCATATACAGTTTTGGAAAAGGTATCCAGAACAAATTATAAGATAGACAAAAAGGGAAAGGAAAAAGTCTATCATGTGAACCTTTTGAAGAAATATCTGGAAGACAAATCCAGGAAGGAACACACCTAATGGCCTGTCTATCGCAACCGAAATGAAAAATGACCCTCTCTCCTCATTTGAATATCCACTGAAAACCAGTGAAACGTTTGCACAGGTGAAGATCAGTAATCACCTGACAAAAGGACAGAGGGAGAAGGTTCAACAGGTCCTTGAGAAACATACAGATGTGTTAACAGATAAACCGGGGCACACAAATTTGTTGGAATATGATATGAAACTACTAGACTCAGCACCTATCTGTATGAGGCCCTATTCTATTCCTTTCGCTAAGGAAAAAGTTTTGAAAGAGGAGATAGATTATTTGTTACAAGAAGGGATTATTTCTCACAGTGAGTCTCCTTATAGTTCCTGTGTGGTTTTGTTGCGGAAACCATCGGGAGAACATAGACTGTGCATAGATTACAGGAAACTGAATGCTGTCACAGAAGGTCAGGTGGATCCATTACCTGATACTACTCAACTATTTGCCAGGCTGAACAAGGCAAAATATTTTTCTAAGGTGGATCTTAGCAAAGGCTATTACCAAATTCCAGTAAAGTCTGAGGTTCGACCTTATTTAGCCTTTAGCACCTCGGAAGGTCATTATGAGTTCACCATGTTATCATTTGGGTTGAAAAATGCCCCGAGTGTGTTTTCTGGGATGATGCGAAAATTGTTGGATCCTCTGAAAAATCCATGTATTTCGAATTTTATGGATGATATCCTCATTGCTACGGAAACATTTGAGGAACACGTTACCTCTTTGAATATGCTGTTTGATAGACTCAGAGAGGCTAACTTAACCGCTAGGCCAACAAAATGTTGTATTGGTTGTAAAGAGTTGGAATTCTTGGGACATACTGTACGTCAGGGTAGCATGACCCCTGATCCCAAGAATCTGGAAAAATTGAAAAGAGCACCTAGACCACAAACAAAGAAAGATGTGCGATCTTTCGTGTCGTTGTGTGGTTTTTACCAAAAGTACATTAAACATTTTAACTCTATATGTGCTCCTCTGACGGATTTAACTCGCAAAGGTCAACCTGATACAATAAACTGGTCCGCACAGTGTAAATTGGCTTACCAGGAGTTAAAAGAAAGACTCACAAGCAGGCCAGTATTGCAATTGCCTGACTTGAATCAAGAATTTATTGTGAGAAGTGACGCAAGCAATGTGGGCCTAGGCGCTACATTGTTGCAAAGGTCCTCCTCACAAGATGGAGAATTGAACCCAGTCGCTTATGCAAGCCGCAAGTTGAACAAGGCGGAAAAAAGTTATTCAACAAGTGAAAAGGAATGTCTAGCTTTGATATGGGCTATAAAAAAATTCCAGATATATTTATATGGCAGGACATTTGTGGCCCAAACGGATCATTCACCACTCGTATTCCTGTCACAGGCCAAGCATGAAAATTCCAGATTATTAAGATGGTCATTATTATTACAGCCATACTCATTTCTGATTGAATATATTCTCGGCCCTCAGAACGTAGGTGCAGACTTTTTGAGTAGACATCCTTATGATAAAGATCAGAAAAAACGCGTAAGACTTCATTTGAGCTAAGTTATCTCGCAGATTATAACCTGCAAATGAATGCATGTTTTAGGATGGGAGGTGTGTAGTAAAATCTGCAAGATAATCGCTCATTTCAGTAAGATTTTAGACATAAAATGAAAATAAATAAACCCGCCCGATTGTGTCTGACTGTAATCCTCTCAAACGCTAGCATCGCGCTGAATTTTGTGCCATGGAAAGGCTTAGAACGATCCCACCGTTTAAACCTAATCGCTTTCCTTGTGACGTACATTTTTAACATTTTGCCCGATCTGATAGAGACTGCGGCAAGACTTATAATTAACGATCTTACGGAAGTGTGCCGCCAAACTACTGTCTGAATTAACGTAATATTTAACTTTAACGCTTGTAATTAGTAGTAATCCTTACATTTTTTGGTAGTGTAACACGAGACAACAGAAATAATTAACGCAAATTCTTATACCCGCCGCGCAAAACCCCGCCTCGCTTGACACGTTGCGCCATGCATATATACAAGCTGGGGCAAAGCCATCAGAGGCAAACACGCAGACAAATTTTATTTCCTCCTCGCGGTAGTATTTCTGACGTCACTAAAACAAGTTAGTTATTTGAAAATACATGCTAGCGAGGGATGAAAGGAGGGAAAATGGCCGTCTTGTGTAAAATTTTTATTTGACGATTGACCGTGACAAAATTGAAAATCTAAACCATATTGAAACTGACCATAAAAATCATATGGTAGTATAGCTTAGAATCCCCTGAGCAAGAATGTGTTTTAAATAATATGGTAGTCCAAGTATTAGCCAAGTTATTGAGAAAATACTAAATGTCTACGGACGCGTGACCAGACAGACTGTTGTTCCTGCTTGTTTTTCATAACGTTAGTGGGGACGCCAGCTTAGAAAAAGAGGCATTGAGGTAAATTCAAATTCGATTGGGTAAAAAGAGTATAGGATAAAAGGGGAGCGGTAGGTAAATGTTAACCAAAACTAAACATCTTTTTGTATTGGCATAACTAAAGCAGACTGGCCAATCGACTACCAGACGCAGAGTTTGTTTAGAATAATTTTTGTTTTTCAAAAACTACATTTGAATTCTGGTAGTCGCAAGCTTTCCATTGGTCAGTGCTAATAGATATTAGCAAAAAGCTTTCACTGCTCATTGCCAGTTGAACAAAACGTTTCATTCAAATACGCTGAGATCAGCTGTGTTAATTTTAAACTTAAATAAAGAATTAATTCTCAGTCTGGGCAGTGCAGAAGAAACTGAGGCCATTTCTTTGCAAGTCAGCGTCATTTGTTATATTTCTTGAAATTTGTGGTAAGAATGCTTTATGAATTAATATGTTTAATACAACTGCCAAGTTAGATACTGCTATTGGGAAAAGTGAAGGACATGCCAGGAGCAGACATTTTTGAGTCCTCACATTGAACTGTATCTAACTGTTGTATGTTGTCATGATTGTGTTTTAATATTATGGTATTAGAATATGTTAATAAGCCTCCGTGTTCCATGAACACTGTTCAACATGCCTGAAGCGTTTATATTTTAAAAAAAGAAGAGAAAATCATAAACAAGAAAATGTGGTTACTCCACATTATTTTATTGAGAAAAACTATGTAAACGTACAGTGGCGTATCTGGCATAGAGACCTGAGGTGTGGTCACAGCAAGGTGTGTCATATAAAATTAGGGGCGAGTGCACCTGTAATGCACGCGAGGCTGACCCCATACCATCGTATGTAAATGATAAATAGAATAAGTGATCAGATATAAAAGGCCAGGGTGTCCTTTTGTTGCAGAGGTTTTATTTCCTGTTGCCAGCCGGTAACAGGAAACCTGATGAGTGAGAATAATGCCAACAAGTCTCCTACAATTCGTTTATGCTGTCAAAAGAAAACGGGATCATGGCACCTCTTTCTTCCTTGCTAAAGAAAGGGTCTCCTAATATAGTCAATTGGACTCAAGAATGTCAATCCTCTTTGGATAAGATCAAAACTATGTTTTCTACTGCATCTATTTTAGTGTTACCTACTAAAGATAAGACATTTGTTCTTCGTAGTGACGCTTCATCCACTGGGATTGGAGCGGCACTAATGCAAGAGTACTCTGGAACTCTGCATCCTGTAATGTATATTTCCAGAAAGCTTAATGCTGCAGAAAGGAATTATTCGGTCTTAGACCGTGAACTGTTGGCTATGGTATGGTCAATTCTCAAATTACAAAGATTCCTTCTAGGCGCACATTTCATAGTAGAAACCGATCAGAAAGCTCTTACGGCTATACAGAGTAAGAATTTGAAGAGTTCGAGGTCTACTCGATATGCAATTGCTCTTCAACCTTTTCATTTTTCGGTACGAGCTATCCGTGGATCAGATAATGTGATGGCAGACATTCTGTCTAGATGCCCACATGATTCCACTTAACTGTTGAGTCTTGGACTTCTTAACACTTCCAACTCGACAACAGATTTTTCTTTTCTATATCAAGATAGATACACATTGTAATTCATAATGATACTACGTTCATTGATATATATATTCACCGGTACTCGTTGATGATTTTTCTTTTTGTCAATCATGTACTTAGGGTGCTTAAACTGAAATTGTTATATGCATTGTGTCATTGCAAGTATAGTAGTATGCGTTGGTGACACCTCCCTGGAAACATTTATGCTTAAGAGAAATGCTTTCTCTGAGAGATTGAGATGTATTCTCATCAGTCGATCTATATTTCGACTTTGTATTAATCTGGCTTAAATAATTCCAGATATTTCTCATCTGCGCAGTATTTATGCGTTGGGAGCCTATTGTATGTTGCTCTCAGATGGAAAAAAAATTATTTTCATTTTTTTCCCGGGGGGTGTGGTAATCTGTTGCGCACATATTCTTTGGCGCACGGATTAAGCATACAAAAGTAAAAAGTATTTATTTGTCTGATAAAAATATATTTATCTTTGAATGCATGTTTTTCGGTCTTGAGGGACAGAACTCAGATTAGGCGATGGGTATTCATTCTGTGAGTTATCGCTCCTGGTATCGTTCCTGAAAATCGAACTCAGCGGAGGAATTTAGATTTACTTTGATCTATTCTGTGTTTGGTTAGGAATAGATTGTTATTGCTTCAGAATGTCTATGGCCCGAATCTATGTGTAGTTCTTGTCTATGTAGGACGAGTATGTCTTATATCCTTATATCTTAGTATGCTTAAGTGGAACTATTTTTCTTGTACTGTACCTTTGGGGTCAGGTGCTTTTCGGCGCATGAAGATACGTTAGAGAGTTCTTCGGTGATGAAGCCTATGGCGGGAGTCATGTCGTAGACCTGCCCAAAGTTTGTGATCTCTTTTTGATTATGGGAACGAAGATAGTTTCTTCTGGGATTGTTAAATCCATGAGTTCCCTAGTGTTCATTCCATAACGCCAGGAGAAGAGCGTTTGTGCTTGCTAGTGTATTCCTATGTCAAGGTAAACGTACTTTTGCTGACTTCGTTCATTCCTAGGCTTAAGATGGGCAGACGTTTACATGAATCTACCTATGTCAGTATGTCAGAACGACATATTATCTAGCAGCACTGGTTATGTTTCTATACAGCAATTATGAGGACAGATTATGCTGATGCTTGTGGAAACTTTGATATTCAAGAATTGAATCTTTATTGAAGCTTTGTCGTACATCGTTACGGTGAGCGATGTTTACAAGACGAGAAGCCATTTTGGAATGCTATTTATTGTTGATCATTTACCAGAGAACAGGGATGCCCTTATTATCCGATGATGATCAAGAGATCACACTTATGAAAGGAAAATCTATTCTTGGGTGATTTAACATTCGCTCAGAAGATATTTGCTGAATGCTATTTAAAGAAATCTCCGCTAGGGTGCAAGCTACACTTATGCTAAAGGAGGTTCTGTCCAGGAGTCACCGTAAACATTATTGATTAACTAACATGACTAGTCAGTAAGGCCTGATGAAGATTTGTTAAACATTATATATTAACTGACATGATCAGTCAGTAAGGCCTGATGGATATTTAGATGAGATATGGAACTCTGAACGTCTGTATACTGATGTTCCACTGTGATTGTCCTCAACATGAATGCCAATTTATAATTGTACACCGTGGGTCAACAATATGCTATTGATGTCGACCTGTGTTCCTGTAACTGTACCCATTCTGTCAAGTGTATGCATCAAATTAAACTATTGAAACGTCTACAGTGGTCTGCATAAGTAACTTCTAGATACGCATGAATGAGTGTTTGAACCTTCAGTCAACTCCACAGAACAGTCACACATTCGCGTATTGACATTCATTACAACACTCATTGTCAACACTGTATTCTTGTCAGGGCCTCATTGTGTCCCAGGACAAGGTGACATGTATACCTGACACTGTGCTCGGTTGTTTGAGTTGACTATTCAGTCCCAGTACATCTGTACAACGTACACTGATAAAACACAGTATATAGCATCCCAAAATAACAGCCTTTATCACTATCACCATCAAAAAAAGACGTTTATCAGTTAGGTCCCTTGCAAATATTTCATCATTATCTTTTAGAGTCAGGGGCCTACATGTGCTTGACCTCACATGGTTAATGCAGACACCGATTTCATTCTTTTTAGGATACCATCATAACCTCCCCAGCAAATCAAACTTTGCTACATCAATCAGTATGTAAATGCCTGTGATCAATGTAGCAATGTAAACTCCACACATGGAGAAAATCAACAGGACCTAGGAACTCATTGCAGTGAACATAGGCCTGAAAATAAACATAAACAGGTAGACATAGTGAATAGGACAACACCTTCTCACACCCAGTCTTCCAGAAAACCAGTTACACTGGCAACTCTCCGTAAGGTACCGAGAGTAAACATAAACATAACCCAGTCCACCCCTACACAAATTAGATCGGAATTCCGGGAACTGGATAAAACTAGCAATGAGGTTACTAGGCCATCTTTGCAAGCAACAAGGCGGGGAATCCCCAAGAAAATAGGTAGTGGACGTTTGGTGTGTGCTAATTTGGCAGCACAGCCAACCTCCGCATATTGCCATTTACATTAACATGGTAAGAAAGGGGACCGGTAACGGTGGTAGCTGGCCGGCCTTATACACAGTCCATTGAAAGTATTTGACACGGACATGGATTGAGATTTTATATTATATTGCCATGCTAACGGGAGAATTGATTTCTTGTAGCAGGAAACTTCATTTCCCGATATTATACTATCGCCAGTGTGGGTTAGCTGAGGAACCCCTCTGGTGAAAATGGACTCTTCCTGAATTACAGGAAATTAAGGAGTGACAGATTGAAAAGTGAATTGAGTAAAGGGTATTACCAGATTCCAGTCAAGCCTGAGTTCAGACCATTGCTGACTGTTCACATCTCGGAGGGGCACTATGAGTTCCATATGTTGCTTTTAAGTTGAAGAATACTCCGAGTGTTTTATCCAGGCTGATGAGGAAATTACTGGGTCCCTCACATAACTCAGCTATCACCAATTTTACAGATGACATCCTCATAACTATTGGACCTTGAAGAACATCTACACCTCTGGACATGTCATCGAACAAACTCAGAGAAGAGTAATGGTGCATATTGATTGATAATCAGTATTTGATAAGCAGCAGTACCTGTGCTGTTTATTTACACAAAATGCGGTGGTTATTCTTGGATCACAGAGGGTTGAGGCAGATTTCTTGAGTAGTGCCTACTTGAAATGACCCACCTGCAGGAAACCAGGATACCAGTAAGGCAGAGTGAACCTCATTTTGGGGTAATGCCGTGATTGTAAATACAGACAGGAAAGCTTCACTAAGTGGTTCATGCTTTTAAATGGAGGAGCTTTGTTGTGTGTTGGTCTGTCTTACACCACGGTCATATTTACCACACGCAATACTATAGGAAATCGGACCGATACAAACAGCCAATGAAAACGCTCCTTTTTCTGGTGTGTATAAGGAAACCTTTTAGGCTTAACATAGAGGCCCATTTTATGTAAAGGAAAGTACGAATTTATTTAATTTCTTAAGAACTAGAGATGTTTAAAAGGAAAGATATAGATAGCTCAACAACCGGGATGTTACTTAAGAGGTAGATGCAAAGACTTCCTCAAATAGTAGTTCATTTAAAGAGAAAAATTGTTTAAATTGACATCTATACATCAAGGTAGTCCCAAATTTAGTTAGTTAAGTCTGCATAGATTTAAATGTATTTGGCTAACTAACAATTATTAGATAGAACGGTAGAGATAAATTCACAGTATAATTCTAACTTTACATGATCAAAATTGGTTCAGAAATAAGAGAGATAATAAATATTTAAAAATTTGCACATTGAACAAGCAGGCAAAAGATGCCTCGTTTTTAGATTCCTAACACCGGTTTTTGGCCGTGTTCTCCGAAACGAGGTAGCGACGGTATAAAAGTCCTTGAACATGGTTGATTGGGAGCCACAACTTTTTGAAACACTAAGCAGTACAGAAGAGAGCGGCAAAAGGGTGCTGTCAAATACTTTGCCACTGCATTTGCATAGCAGACCTAATACCTTTTAACAGCCTGTTAGAGCTTATGTGTATTGAATAAGGGTAAGAAAGAATATATATATGTTTTTTTTTCTCTAACCAGCGGCACTCAAACTTTCCAGCTCTTTTGGCATAATGAGCTGTCATTGTGAGGCTGGGGGGTCAGTGGACTTTCCTTCCAACCCGGTCAGGAGCTTCGCTCCTTCCCATCCACACGGGATTTATGTGCAGATGCCGTTCAGGTTATTCAGTCATTTTCGGCCGTAAACATTCCTTCAAATGCTGACGCCCGGGTTTGAACAATGAAAACCTGGTCGCCAGTACAACGCCGTAGCCATTACACCAGCGCGGCTCATTATATATGTATATAATTATGTAATTTTCTTGTGATTAATCCACGTGTGTGTTCTAAGTGTGTTCAGTGTATTAAGAAAAAACTCACAGGACGAGTGTATTGCCATCTGAAGCCAGCATGTGTTGACTTTTAGAGACGAAGGCCAGCATTGGTAAATGTGTAGAATATTTGAGAATTATGGCAAAATTACGACTGTAGGTTTAATAATGTATTTGAAGGGGTATTTCCTAAAGGAAAGACACACTGTTCAGGACCACGAGAAAGGATCACATAATTTGTTAACATGTATTAATCAAGGTGTCACTTAATAGTTTGAACTAAACCAAATCATTGTATGGAAGCAGATCATGGACAAATGGATCTAACGTAGGATTTATAAGGAAAGTGTAATCACAGTGAATTGGCTGTGAGTGGTACTGATGTAAATTGTCCTGTGCAACTGTTAGCACCATGTCTGAAAACTGTTTGTTACGTCCATTGTGTGTGTGGATAGAATAGTGCTGGACCATACAAGGGTTGTGATTATTTGCATTACAGGTTTTATCCTGCAACTACTGAGATTGTACGAGACATTCACTTCTGAGGGACTCTGTGGTGCAAACGTTCTCAATATATCTAGAACTAGACAACCTATGTTTCCCAACCTGGAGATCCAGACATTTTGTGATCCTGGCTATAGTGGATGCTGCTCACATTTGGAGATAAGTGGTAACACATTTCCACTGGTCAGCCTATCCAGCGACATTATGAACCAAATAAACTACCCATAACAACAAAAACAGTTTGAGTGATGACTCATGAAGGACTTTAATAAACTAAATACCAAGTTTACGGTCCAGTGAAAGTGACACATATATATATATATATATATATATATATATATATATATATATATATATATATATATATATATATATATATATATGTGTGTGTGTGTGTGTGTGTGACAGGGGCTAGGTGTGCCCCACACCCAAGACCCGTGCACTAAGAAAATTTATAAAGGATCGTTTGACAGGGGTTGCAATTATTGGTTGCTTGCAACCCTCTCAGCAGCAGACTTAACAATTCAAGCAACCCAAAGCCTTATGCAGATCAACATTTAATTCTACCGAACAGAACCGAACACCAAACAAACAATCCAACAAACACCCAGTCAGTGTTCATAGACTGTCTGAAAAACAATAAATAAAACAATGTCTAAGTGAACATCAATAGCATGGATAATAACACTTACCATACAGAAAACATGCGCCCACCTGATATCATCAACTATCTCACACACTCATGCGTGTCGTCCTATGCGACTAGTATGGTGTTGTGCATGAGGCTGGCAATCGCACCGGGTAACATAGGTTGCTACCGAAACCACTACTGCAAGAGCATCTGAATGCTTCATGCTGAGACAAACCACACCGGTGGCCCCATGCTCCTTCAGAAGCGGAGAAGAGAAATATACATATCCAAGTACGCCCACGTGCTCTCACAAACCATGTTCACATAACAATAATAATCAACTGGACATAAAATAATATTCTTCAATACATGTACAACAAATAATCTCTAATGAGAATTAACTACTACCTCTCAACCGACCCACATCAACACTCGTCCCTGCACTCTGAACATGTCGTAAGTGACGACTAGTGCGCCTGGCCACAAGCGTGTCATATATGACCCCTGATGAGATTGGGAACTCATCACATGAAACACATTATTACAGAAACAACCACTGTAATAGCATAAAAATGCTTCTGTTGACTTGTGGTGGACACCAGTCGCATTGGTGTTTCCATGCTCCCCCAGGAGCAAACAGAGAAACACCTGTCTCAACTTGCCTTACGCAACCAAGGAGTGGCTCTAATCTCACCAGAAATCTAAATGACTATTCTCCCTTCAAAGTAACCACTAAAGATAAACAGTAGAATAATCAATCATCGTGAAATACGCTCAATACTTTTACATTAAAGAAATAAAATATAATTATTCTCGACTTAAACCAAACTGGAACTAAATACACAGCGTGTCACCTGGCGTAACATTTACCACGCGGTGCGTGTTATTCCGACTCGCCGGCGTCGCTTTTTATCACCACGAGGCTGCTATCTTGCTATCGTTAATCTTATCTAAATTCCAGTGAAATAGCCTCACACTATATCATTATTGCTCTAGAATGTATGAAAACACAGATTTACACAACTATTTCTAGAGCAAAAACACAACTAATATGTAGGCTTTATTATGGCCTTGTAATAAATCTGCTTGAAGATAACGTGATGAAAACGAACTAAACCACAGAGACAATATGGCTGACCAGATGGGGCCAGCGCCGAGAACGACAGATCTCAAGATGGCACTGTCACATATTCCCCGCCTGATTTTGTTGTCGTCCCGACAACTGCACTAAATCAGGCGCTTCAGTCGTATTCTCTCAGAACGTCTCAGGCCAGGACCTTCTATCGGCTGCAGGGCATACCAGCCTGGTTCGGGCGTTAAATCATTTTCGTCCTCCCTAGGGCCTGTCTCCTCTGGCAAAGCTGGTGCTTCAGGTAGGCCTAGTGTCGTATCTATCAAGTCTGGTGAATCATCTTTGTCTTCACTACGTCTGAGTTCGTTGCCAGTGACTCTAATGCTCGGACTCGCTCTGTCTGTTCGTTGGATGATATATGGACCCCCTGTCATTGTGGGAGCACGAACTACAACGTACTCGTCTTCTGACCACATATCACGAATCTCGGACCTCTCAGCGTTGTGCATTCTCTTCTTCACCAATTCTCCGACCTGTAGTGGAGTAGAACACGACAGCTTGTCACATCTCTCTTTCCGGACTGCTGCAAAACTCTGCAACGGTGGCTCTGCTCTTACGTGCGCCCCTCGTAGCCTGGAAACGTGTCCTTCAACGAGTTTTAGATGAGTCTCTGATAAGTCCAAATTTAAGCAAGGGCAGTAATCGTTATGAGTCTCGGATGTACAATAGATTATAATGATTGTCCCACTTGAACAGCTGTTGTCTGGCTGTTAATTTATTAAAAAAATATATGAGTGTATCGCATTCGAATCTTCGAGATTCAGAATGCTTGTCACGGTGGCGGAGTTCCACGTGAGATAAATGTTCTAAGCTATTTTTTGACCATGTGAGCGAGAGTTCTCGGGAAGCCCCATGGATGTGATTGGCTGGGGTGTTCAAGGGAAGAATGTTTTTGGTGTCAGTGTGTACCGGGCGAATGCACTGAGGAGATGTAAAGTGTTTTTCAATGTGTACCAGTGTACAAGCATTTATGCTGAGAGATATATTATGTGTGATTATCCCAGATGAGATGTATTATTTAAGGAGATGTTTCTTGGGCCTTTGAGTATACAGGCCAGTGTTTAAAGATTATGTATATTTTTGAAGAGTTTGTGTCCTGGGCGTGACTGGAGAAGTCAGCCCAGTGTTTTCGAGGGAAGCCTGTACACTACTTGATGTGTCGACTTATATTATGAGGCCTATTATTTATCAGCAGTCTTCTAGATGGATTAAAGACACTGCTTGATATGTCGACTTATATTATGAGGCCTTTTATTTATCAGCAGTCTTCTAGATGGATTAAACTGCGTTGAGACGTCATATATTGGTGAGGCCTATTATTTATCAGCAGTCTTCTGGATGGATTAAACTGCGTTGAGACGTCATATATTGGTGAGGCCCATTATTTATCAGCAGTCTTCTAGATGGATTAAACTGCGTTGAGACGTCATATATTGGTGAGGCCTATTATTTATCAGCAGTCTTCTGGATGGATTAAACTGCGTTGAGACGTCATATATTGGTGAGGCCCATTATTTATCAGCAGTCTTCTAGATGGATTAAACTGCGCTGAGACGTCATATCTATTTGAGGCCTATGGCTGTTAGTGCTGCCGTGTCGGCAGTCTTATGGATGAGTTAAAGAGCGCTGGGACGTCATATATATTGGAGGCCTATTATTTACTAGTACTGTGGGGTCAGCAGTCTTCTGAATGGATTAGATAGCGCTGAGGCCTAATGTTATTTGAGGCCTATAACTATTGGCACCGCGTTTGCCAGTAGTTCTTCTTGACGGATTATTGTTATTATATAATGTGGATCCTTCTTTTGATATGCTATTATGACCTGTGTAACATGCTGTACTTCGTCTACGTTCTTGTGACCGTGTTGTGGTGTAATAAAACTGTTCATTAACTGTCACAAGGCGTTTAACCCTCCATGACTCGTACGTGAGCTATCGTGGGGTGAGTGACTGTTTCTACACATCCTTCACATATCATACCCGGTAACAGCACAGCAGTACACACATGGATAATTAGCCTATATAGCGTATGCAATAAACAAACATTATGTGAACAGACAGGAATGGAATAACAGTATTTATCAATTGGAACAACATACTTTATCAGTTGGAAGGAATACTAGGAATAAAGCTTTCTTTATCAGTGGTGGTTTCCAGTTCAGGTTGGATCGAACTTACGATATTTATAATAAGTAGCCTGTGTGGCGTGATATAATATATAGCAACCTTGGTATTCGACTACTCTATGGTTAGCAATTGTACACTTCATCTGCAACAGTGGATGTAACATCGTTTTGCAACAAATACTGATTGTTACAGTGGCGGCAATCAATAAGCCTAGCGGCAACAGTCGTGGCCAAAACTTTCGGACGTGATCCCACGTCATCTGCGTTATGTGACTTTCTTCTATGCTGAGTGGCGCATTTAAGAATCCATCATCATTATCAACTACGGGTGCAATAGTGGTTGTTTTCAAACTTACGTGGTGTGATACCTACTATAAAAGACTTGCCCCAAAACAGACGTTAACATTACTAGGCGGTAACATATCTGATGGAGTGCAGCTTATTAATACTCATCTACATAGAGGACTATAACATATCTAACATTTCCATTGCCAAGATATGCTTCACGATTCAGTTCTGTTTTTGAATTGAAGTTTTCAAGTGAGCTGTGCCAGTATTTTGGTGGCGCAATTACAGAAGTTTCCCATCAAAGTATACAAGAGATGTCAAGTACCTCCTTTCAAGTGGATTATCAAAGAGATTGAGAGACTGTGTACCCTACAGTTACAGAAGGAATTCAAGCTGATGTGCAGTCATTCTACACGGGTGCCTCAAGTAGATGATTGGCAGTAATACAGTTCCTGTTTACCTGTGCGGTTTACGAGCACACATACCGTAGTGAGGACAAAGGACCTGAATTGAGAAGTGTCAAGATGCGGTGACCTTATGCGGTGAACTGTTTTCCTCAGCAGACTTTGTGATGTGCAGCATTTTGGACGGACGTATTTTCCTTTATTGAAGATAAGTGGTTTATGTTGTGAAAACTGTGCCATTTTATCTTGTGTCAACAAGTCTTCCTATATATATTGTGTACTATTTGTTGTAATGAGTATTTCATGTTAAATATTCTACGTTTCATGTTTACTTATGAAGATTATATCCCAGTTTACCCAGGGCTTCATAAGTGTTCTTTAGGATTTGTTTTGTAAGTGTCAAGTTTGTGATAATTCCGGTTTAAGGCTACAGACCTTACCGAAGTCTGGTTTGCGATTTGTCTTTTGGGACAAGTAATTGTATAGGTGTGACGTAACGTTTCATTGTGATTATTGTGGTATTTTTTCTTTGTTCCTTAGTTTATTGATTAATTTGTTCGTGAGTGTCTTTCTCTATTTCCTATCTTTCATTTTTTATACACATTTCCGTTTATATACGGTGTTTGTTATTGTCTTGTCATTATTCGCGGTTATCATTACATGCTATGTAAAATTTTTTGCCTTAGTTAAGCCTTACTGTTCAGTTGACTTCTGCGAACGTTATCGTTTGTTCTGTAGTACCTTGTCTTTGTAACCGTGATTCCTATTGTCTAAATAATATGTTAGTTGTTTGTAACTTATTGTAAGACTTTGATGCATGAGTGTTTAAGGCTATTTCACATAATATTGACATCACTCAAATTGATATAAAGTTATCCCTCATATTGGTATATTTTACTTATGCTACTATGGTATATAGTGATTAACTTATATTTGCAATTGCTTTAAAGGATATCTACCTTGGTGAGCTGAAAAGGTAATTGTCCGAATTGCTAGGGACATAAACTTGTGGTAATTATAAGTGGTGAATATATATAGTGGACTTAGTGATTGTACCACTATGGATCCTGACATTGATTCTGATATGGATCCGGAAAATATGATGCCTATATTGGTATATTTATTTCAGGATGGCCAGAATAATGAGAATTTGCAATGCCCAGAACTCGAAGAACACGTAATGGATCGATTTCTGGCTAATGCGTCATTTTTTCTAAGAATTTTTGCTCAGAATAATTTTCAGTCCATTCCTCATTTGGTAATGTCTGATGATTTAGCAGATTTACTGAATTATCTTCGTGTGTTTTTGCATCATCATATGGATATTAAACACGATCACATTGTGAGAAATATAAAAAAGACAATCTTCAAGGACATTCATGATGATCAGAAAGAGAAGATGAAGGATGAAAAGCAGATGGAAGAAATTAAACATAGTGCGTTACAGGAAAGGGAGAAGATTTTAGAAAGTGTTGCTAAGGAGAGCAAATTACAGGCAAAAGTGACTAAACTTGAAAGTGATTTATATAAATCAAACTTGGATCTTGAAAGACGGCAAGAAGCATTAAATTCAGCATTGTGCAGGATTAAATACTTAGAAGCTGAGTTGAAAGATAAGCAAGGCGAAACTATTAATCTCACGCAGAAACTTCAAGAACATAAAGAGATGTATGACAAATTGAAGGTTGAGAGCAATGTTCGTGAGAAGACTTACATAGACATGCTTCATAATGTATTAGATGATAATGATATTCTCAGTTGCCAACTGAAAGAAAAGAAGAAGATACATGAGAAATTGAGAGTTCAAGCCAAGAAATGTGAGAAGTTATGTGATGAAACTCTTACGAATTTTAGTCGCCAACTTAAAGAAAAGTATGCATTACTTACCAATAATGTATCTTCGGAGAAGGTGAATGAAGTTAGAAATAGCCATAATGATGAGATAAGAAAGGAGGAGAGGAAAAGATCGGATGAGTTGACAATGGAGGAAAAGAAGTTGGCTAAAGTTGAGAAATCACTGACAGAGGAGAGATGTAGAGTTTTGACATTTGATGACGTAATTAAGAAACAAAGTGAACAGATTTCACTTAAAAATATTGAAATTACGGAATTAAGGGAAAGAGTGGACGGTTTGGTTGATATAATTTTAGGTAGAAAAATGCTGTCTACTGTCAATGTTGACAAAGTTAGACAGAAAGACGGTTATCAACACGTCTTAAAGACGTCGAGTCAGCAACAGACACTCGATGCCAATACTGACATCAAACGTGGTGAGCGGAAATCCCTGCGTGGCAGATATAATTTTCATCGTACTAGTGATTATTCTAGTAATATTAATAATTCCTGGCGACAGGCCAACAGGGTTAATTCTACTGTGATACTTGATTCTGTACATCACAGTAAAGACAAGGATAAATTTCATGTCAATGTTCAAAAAACTAACCTTGGATCTAAAGTTGGAAAGCCTAATAAGAACATAACAAGGGACGAGACTAGTAGGACTAGTGCCCAAAGTAATACTCAATATGTCAGTAGCCATAAGGATTTTATTATTCCTATTACTGATTCAGATGTTAAGCACGCTGCCACAGAAAAGAAGAAAAACAATCTTGACAGAAAGATAATACAGATTTTAAACATTATCAAGGGAGATCAGCAAATTGTAATCTGTCTTCTCCAAGAAACCAGAAACAGTTTAACAGATCTAAATATTTTGGTTCTGAAGATTTTGTAAAGTGTGGTAAGATTACAAATCTCACGATAATAGTTTTCCTAGAAGTCAACATAACCAATCTGGCAGATATTTTTATCAAAAGAGAAATAACAATGACAACTATGTTAACTTTTCTCAACAAAGGCCTAAAGTTATTAATGAATAATGTGATAATAATAAAAAAAAGGGTGTCTCTAATACAACTGCTTGTTCTGCTTGTGGTTTTGAGAGAGTATCTCGCTGTCGTGAGGGTAGCATTTTTTTTTTCAGCATCCAATAGCGACAACCTTGAGCTACGATCATTTTCTGCCCCATAAGCCTTCGGTGGTGTTTACACGTGTCAAGGGAAGGCTTGTTGATCGGTAAAAGGGCTACAGGTTCATACAAGCCACAGTTTTAGGTAAATGTAACGTTAATTTCCGTTTTACATCGTTAACTCGGACTGTGAATTAAAATAGAATTTTTTTTCATTTGTATATTTTCACAGCGACAGCTTTGCAATGAAAGTCTATGTTCCGGTGTTACATTAACAGAGAGAGTAAGGTATGCCACCTTGTATCCAGGTGGTTAACCAAGTGAAACCGGATAGCAAGTTGACTCTGAATTGTATGCGGTTATCTTGCCAAGTTTATGAGATTATTCAACACGGCTGGAATTATTGCCTGTTCAACTTGTTTAGAATATAGATATTATTGTATCGTATAAATATAGGATATTATATAGAATTGTATTAAGATACCATATAACTTCTATTAGATAGTGTGTAAGCTCATTTTTTATGCACTATTTTATGCACATATTTATTTTATGTACGACGATGTTTTGATGATGCAACAATTATTTTCATAATATTCTTACACTATTGTGTCATGACGAATATTGTATGTATTATGATCGCAATAAGGTGTATGATATCATTTGCGAGTGACTTGTCTTTGTAACTTTTTGATGAAATCAGTGGACTATAGTATTTACGCACGCTAGTCAGAAGACTATGCTCATTTAGTCAATCTATGGTTGACCTTTATGCTCCGTGCTAAGCTTCGAACTATGAGAGCTGATACATCAAACATTGATGTCTTTTTGCAGCGATGATTATTAGGACTGTTTTATATGCATGATGAGTTTGTCAGCCCAATGCACAACCTCATTAGCTAGGTATGGTGCAGTAGTCATCTTCAGAGAGTCTCTGTATTCACTAAATTTAAAATTCTTTCTTATGTTTTGATGTCATATTTATTTACGTATTAGCATTCTAAGACATTATGTAGTAACTATTATATTGTGAAACATAATTTTGGAAACATAGTTTAATTATATCAGAGTTAATTTTGTATTGGAAGTTGAGAACATATTCTGAAACATTGGTTTCTGAGTTTTTCGAAAGAATAACACCTGTGAATTTAAAATAATTTGATTTTTTTTTGTTTGTTCTTGCAATTTAGACATGCATAATTTTTTCCAGCAGATTGTTTTGATTTTGTGTATGCTTAAGTATAAGAATTTTTGTATGTCACACATTTTCGTTAATCTAATTACATTGTTGGTATATTAATGTAAGGTAAAGCTAAAAAAATAATTTAAAATACCATTTTTATTTAACTTAGCGTTATGAAATATTTTTGTTTTACATTTTGGAAAATGTTTTCTAAAATTGTAAAATTTTTTTGGTACCCTGCGCTTAACTGTGCGCTAGAGGGGGTAATGATTTGTTTTTTTTTTTATTACTTAACGCTTGATGATGCGTTAGTTCGAGTTTATTTATAACTGTATTATTTTTTGTGTATAATATCCATGATAGTTCATTGTTACTTATGAATAAGTTGGATAACTGGGTTAAGGTTAGATTATGCTTCGTTTATCTACAGCTTTCTTTTGTGGTTGTTAGATATACACATACATTGTCTTTGTGTCCTATACTTTTTGTCATCATTATATGTATTTATATAATACGTTTTTGATCAAATGGTTATTACGATGTATTAATCCATCGTTCTCTGCAGACATATCTATGTTTTTTCTTTTGTCTGTCCTGATTATTCTTCATTTTAGTCCATTTCTTCTACTGACTATTCGGTAGCGGTTCATATGTGGATTATACTTTCATGTTGCATTTATATGTCACTTGATACTATTTGTATTCTTATTCATCCTACTATACTGATACTTGAATCATGTATATTGTTAGGTTAATTCTATGCTAAATAGACTTAACTTTGTTGAAAGCAGATTATTTTGGTAGGCTTAGCTGATTATTTTGTATGCTTTGTTTTCTGCTTTACTCATAATGCTGATATTTTTTGGATGATATATAGTATTTGGACTTAACAGGTTGATTAATTTTCCTGATTAGAACTTCATCACCCACTTATTTTTTGGCTGAGGAATCTTTTCAAAAAAATGATGTTATCATTTTTTTCCCCGGGGGGTGGTGTAAACTGATAAGTCCAAATTTAAGCAAGGGCAGTAATCGTTATGAGTCTCGGATGTACAATAGATTATAATGATTGTCCCACTTGAACAGCTGTTGTCTGGCTGTTAATTTATTTAAAAAATATATGAGTGTATCGCATTCGAATCTTCGAGATTCAGAATGCTTGTCACGGTGGCGGAGTTCCACGTGAGATAAATGTTCTAAGCTATTTTTTGACCATGTGAGCGAGAGTTCTCGGGAAGCCCCATGGATGTGATTGGCTGGGGTGTTCAAGGGAAGAATGTTTTTGGTGTCAGTGTGTACCGGGCAAATGCACTGAGGAGATGTAAAGTGTTTTTCAATGTGTACCAGTGTACAAGCATTTATGCTGAGAGATATATTATGTGTGATTATCCCAGATGAGATGTATTATTTAAGGAGATGTTTCTTGGGCCTTTGAGTATACAGGCCAGTGTTTAAAGATTATGTATATTTTTGAAGAGTTTGTGTCCTGGGCGTGACTGGAGAAGTCAGCCCAGTGTTTTCGAGGGAAGCCTGTACACTACTTGATGTGTCGACTTATATTATGAGGCCTATTATTTATCAGCAGTCTTCTAGATGGATTAAAGACACTGCTTGATATGTCGACTTATATTATGAGGCCTATTATTTATCAGCAGTCTTCTAGATGGATTAAACTGCGTTGAGACGTCATATATTGGTGAGGCCTATTATTTATCAGCAGTCTTCTGGATGGATTAAACTGCGTTGAGACGTCATATATTGGTGAGGCCCATTATTTATCAGCAGTCTTCTAGATGGATTAAACTGCGTTGAGACGTCATATATTGGTGAGGCCTATTATTTATCAGCAGTCTTCTGGATGGATTAAACTGCGTTGAGACGTCATATATTGGTGAGGCCCATTATTTATCAGCAGTCTTCTAGATGGATTAAACTGCGCTGAGACGTCATATCTATTTGAGGCCTATGGCTGTTAGTGCTGCCGTGTCGGCAGTCTTATGGATGAGTTAAAGAGCGCTGGGACGTCATATATATTGGAGGCCTATTATTTACTAGTACTGTGGGGTCAGCAGTCTTCTGAATGGATTAGATAGCGCTGAGGCCTAATGTTATTTGAGGCCTATAACTATTGGCACCGCGTTTGCCAGTAGTTCTTCTTGACGGATTATTGTTATTATATAATGTGGATCCTTCTTTTGATATGCTATTATGACCTGTGTAACATGCTGTACTTCGTCTACGTTCTTGTGACCGTGTTGTGGTGTAATAAAACTGTTCATTAACTGTCACAAGGCGTTTAACCCTCCATGACTCGTACGTGAGCTATCGTGGGGTGAGTGACTGTTTCTACACATCCTTCACATATCATACCCGGTAACAGCACAGCAGTACACACATGGATAATTAGCCTATATAGCGTAAGCAATAAACAAACATTATGTAAACAGACAGGAATGGAATAACAGTATTTATCAATTGGAACAACATACTTTATCAGTTGGAAGGAATACTAGGAATAAAGCTTTCTTTATCAGTCTCCTCTTCTAAATGTCGACCACTTTTCCTGGCGCCCTTATGGTGACAGTTGCCACGGCCATCTCTTGGCTTGCACTGTGACGGCAATCTAGATGTGTTGGTACGCCTAGAGAGGGCGCTCTTTGATGGACAAACCGATATCAAATGGTCCGGGGACTTACAATGGAAACATCGCTTAGGAAGCGGGCCCTGGGGACACTTGGCTGCCATGTGGTTCGAAAGGTCTCCACAGTTGAAGCATCTTATTTTCCTAGGCTTCCTCGGTACCCTGGGTCGCCTCCTGCTACCCTTACATCCCTGGCCGCCTTTGACTTTCTTCCCTGCAATAAGCGCCTCACACTCCGGTCGACCACCAACCATCTTTATCTTTGAGTCATTCTGCTCCCCTTCTGTAACCTGACTCCCAGCCGCAGAGGGGTCTAGTTTAACGCCTGTGGACATCGATTCTGTACGTGGCCTAGTTCTCTGCATCTAAAACATCGAACTGTCCTGGTACGTCTCCCCTGCTCCTGAGACATCGCATCAATTTTAGCCTCTAATTGAGCCACCTGTGCTCTCAGCTGCTCTACTTCTGCGTTTAATGCATGCGTATCTGACACAGTCTCTGTTCTTGCCACTTCAACACTGGCAACACAAGCCCCCAAAGCTGCTTCGACACTGGCAACACCAGCCCCAGAAGTGGGTTCAGTCTCCAAAAACCGTAGGGCATAGTCCCTCACCGACGTGAACGATGCTGTAGGCTCCTTGATGATCAGTTCCTTTGCAAGCTTTCTTAGTAGGTCATCTCTCAGACAAGCAGAAAACTGGTCACGAAGAAAGGATGGCGCCAAAGGAGTGACGTTGTTCTGCTTTTGTGCCCTTACAACACTTTCAAACACCTCGTGAATGCGATGGGAGAATTCCCAAAGAGACTCCCTTGCACCTTGCAGGGTAGAGTGGAACGCGGCCATTACTTCTGGGATGCTCCGACGCTCCCCATACACCCTAAGAATGGAATGTAGCATTGCTTCTGGGTCACCGTCATCAGCCTGAATCCTCAGCTCCCTGCGGACACTTGGGGTCACACTGTCAAGAATAACATCTGCCTGGTCCTCTTTACTCATCATCCCTACTCTCCAGGCAGCTCTCACCTCTCTGACATATTCCTCGGCCGTAGGATCCGTGCGCTCCCCAAAGCACCGCACTCTCTTGTGAGTAGGTACCACGATGTACTGTACTCGTTCTGGTTGACGATCCAACCCTACTACAGGGTCATCCACCTCAGCCACATCTTCGTTATCAGTTCTACTAGCAGCACGTGTGTTGCGTGTCGCCATCTTGTTGCTAGTAGAGTTTGACTAGAAATCTTGACAAACTGGATGATCCCGTCCCTCGCCTTGCACTGAACTGGGTGTTCTACCGTTTCGGCTGTTGCTGCTCTGATTGTTGAAGAGTTGCTTCACTGTGTGCTGTCTGTCAATCCTGTCGACGACGCCACTTGTGACAGGGGCTAGGTGTGCCTCACACCCAAGACCCGTGCACTAAGAAAATTTATAAAGGATCGTTTGACAGGGGTTGCAATTATTGGTTGCTTGCAACCCTCTCAGCAGCAGACTTAACAATTCAAGCAACCCAAAGCCTTATGCAGATCAACATTTAATTCTACCGAACAGAACCGAACACCAAACAAACAATCCAACACACACCCAGTCAGTGTTCATAGACTGTCTGAAAAACAATAAATAAAACAATGTCTAAGTGAACATCAATAGCATGGATAATAACACTTACCATACAGAAAACATGCGCCCACCTGATATCATCAACTATCTCACACACTCATGCGTGTCGTCCTATGCGACTAGTATGGTGTTGTGCATGAGGCTGGCAATCGCACCGGGTAACATAGGTTGCTACCGAAACCACTACTGCAAGAGCATCTGAATGCTTCATGCTGAGACAAACCACACCGGTGGCCCCATGCTCCTTCAGAAGCGGAGAAGAAAAATATACATATCCAAGTACGCCCACGTGCTCTCACAAACCATGTTCACATAACAATAATAATCAACTGGACATAAAATAATATTCTTCAATACATGTACAACAAATAATCTCAATAATGAGAACTAACTACTACCTCTCAACCGACCCACATCAATACTCGTCCCTGCACTCTGAACATGTCGTAAGTGACGACTGGTGCGCCTGGCCACAAGCGTGTCATATATGACCCCTGATGAGATTGGGAACTCATCACATGAAACACATTATTACAGAAACAACCACTGTAATAGCATAAAAATGCTTCTGTTGACTTGTGGTGGACACCAGTCGCATTGGTGTTTCCATGCTCCCCAAGGAGCAAACAGAGAAACACCTGTCTCAACTTGCCCTTACGCAACCAAGGAGTGGCTCTAATCTCACCAAAAATCTAAATGACTATTCTCCCTTCAAAGTAAACCACTAAAGATAAACAGTAGAATAATCAATCATCGTGAAATACGCTCAATACTTTTACATTAAAGAAATAAAATATAATTATTCTCGACTTAAACCAAACTGGAACTAAATACACAGCGTGTCACCTGGCGTAACATTTACCATGCAGTGCGTGTTATTCCGACTCGCCGGCGTCGCTTTTTATCACCACGAGGCTGCTATCTTGCTATCGTTAATCTTATCTAAATTCCAGTGAAATAGCCTCACACTATATCTGCCTTTCTGAAGAATGAAATAATCGCTCTTAAACTTTCACATCTATCTATCTACCTATTTATCTCATTAAACATTAAAACAGCCACATCGATATAATTTCAGAATCCTAGAAAACTAATGCTAATTTAAATTAACTCACGTGCTCAAGGCATTTACAGCTTGGCTCTGTGTGTCTTCTTCGTCAGTTCTCACTGGGCGGCTCTCTCAAACATAGACCAGTTTCGCCGCTTTCTACCCCTTTTATAAGCCCTGGCCTAACCACTCAACTTACTGCGCGATACGCGTATTAATCTGCGCCACACGCGATTATTGCTCTAGAATGCATGAAAACACAGATTTACACAACTATTTCTAGAGCAAAAACACAACTAATATGTAGGCTTTATTATGGCCTTGTAATAAATCTGCTTGAAGATAACGTGATGAAAACGCACTAAACCACACAGACAATATGGCTGACCAGATGGGGCCAGCGCCGAGAACGACAGATCTCAAGATGGCACTGTCACATGTGTGTGTATATATATATATAGTATATATATATATATATATATATATATATATATATATATATATATATATATATATATATATATATATATATATATAAACTCCGCCAATGCCGGTCCCAAGCCCGGATGAAAAAGGAGGAGGGTGGCCTGCATGGAGGCCGTAAGGAGGCAGCCCCTCCACCATGCAAAGGCACAACAGGCCAATCACCTGTTTGCTTTAAACCACGATTACGAGTAACACAAGAGAGAAAACCGGACTGATTCTAAAGGCGACGAACTGGAACGGACTACGGACTACGACTTATGGAACATGGAACACAAGAAGTATAAATGGGAAGGAAGAGGAGCTGGTGGAAGAGATGAGGAAAGCAAAACTAGAAATCCTGGCTATAACGGAAACAAAGAAAAAAGGACAAGGAGTCATGGATCTCAATGGCAACACGCTGCTCTACAGTGGTGTACCCATATCCGAAAGAGCTAAAGGGGGTGTGGGTTGCATTGTGGCCCAAAATCAAAAAGATAGTATCAAGGGGTGGAACTTTGTCTCAGAGCGCATTATGGTTGTGAAACTAAAAGAAGGAGAAACCATAGTCAACCTGGTCATAGTGTATGGGCCAAATGAGGATGAGAGAGCAGAGGTCAAGGAGGAATTCTTCGAGCTGCTTCAAAGGACAGTGGATGACTGCCTAGATGAAGTTATCATGCTCGGAGATTTTAATGCCAGAGTTGGAAATGACCATGCTAGATGGGGTGGAGTTATCGGAAGATATGGAGAAGACACTCTCAATGACAATGGAAAGCGACTCCTTAGATTCTGCAGTGAGCAGAATCTGATCATTACAAACACAAAGTTCCCCCATAAGCGCATACATGCATACACTAGATGTGAACCAACAAAGAATGAGAAGTCAGTGATTGACTATGCCATTGTTCGGAGAAGCTCATTCAAATATGTCCGAGATGCAAGAGTCTGGAGGGGGCCAGAGATTGGAAGTGATCACTACCTGCTAACAATCAAACGAACAACTGAAAGAGTTGCTCAGCCTAGGAACTGCTCAACATCACGCAAGAAACCAAGTAAACGAGCAGGAGAAATGAGCATTAGGACCTACAAGCTGAGAGAGCCAGAAATTAAGACCAGATATCAGGGGCTTATTGCTGCAGCGGTGAACAACACAGAAGAACAACCTGATGACTTGGAAACCCTCTGGATTAAATTCAAGGATATCATAAAGACAGCTGCTGCAGAAGCATGTGGTGAAGTCCGACTTGGGAACCAGAGAAAGAGGACACCTTGGTGGACAGAGGAAGTCAAAGAGAAAATAAGAGAGAAGAAAATGGCATGGAAACAATACTTAGGAGCTAAAAACACAACAGGACAAATGGAAAATATAGAGAATATGTGACACTCAGAACAGAAGTAAAGAACAAAGTGCAAGCCGCAAAACAGAAGTCCTGGGAAGAATTTGGAGAAAAGCTAGAAAAAGATGCACAAGAAAACCAGAAATTGTTCTATAAGACCCTAAAGAACATGAGGAAGGAAAAACAATGCCCTCTCAAATTTATAAAGGACAAGCAAGGCAAATTGCTTACTGCCCCGAAGGAAGTAATGGAAAGATGGAAAGAATATTTCTCAGAACTCCTTGATGGTGAGCAAGGTCAAGCATCAGAAATGATAACCACTAGCACAGAAGAGGAAACCAATGGTGATGAAGATGACATAAAGAAGGAAGAACTGAAGGCAGCACTGGAGAAAATCAAGATGGGCAAAGCAGCAGGGCATGATGGTATAACACCAGAAATGGTTAAGTACATGGGAGCATCAGGCGACCTGTTACTCTTAAGGGTCCTACAGGCAGCATGGTGCAACAAGACCATACCAAAGGATTGGGAGATCGCCATAATAACACCAATTTTCAAAAAGGGTGACAATCGACAGTGTGGAAACCATAGAGGCATATCCCTTCTCAGTGTCCCTGGAAAAATCTACTCTAGAATCCTAGAGCAGAGACTCCGACGCCTAGCTGAGCCACAATTGGATGAGGTCCAGTGCGGATTCCGAGCAAACCGAAGTACTCAAGACCTAATCTTCACACTCAGACAGCTGAGTGAAAAGGCCCTTGAGTATAAGAGTGAGATCCATCTTTGTTTCATAGATCTGGAAAAGGCGTTTGACAGGGTCCCTTGGAGCAAACTTTGGGACTGTTTGGCAAGGAAGAATATTCCAGCACCTCTGATTCATGCTATACAGAGCTTCTACAAGTCTTGCAGAAATTATGTGAGGACAGCAAACCATAAGTCAGAAGAGTCAGGACCACCACTGGTGTAAGACAAGGTGATATCCTATCACCTTACCTCTTCATACTCCTTATGGACGATGTCATCAAGACATGTAAGGAGAGAACAAGAAAGTATTCAGTGGGGTACTGGAAGATGAGACAGGTCTATATTTCAGAGCTGGCATTTGCTGATGATGTTGCCCTGATTGCTAAATCAGAGGCACATCTCCAATCCAACCTGCAAGTATAGAAGGAAGAGCTGGAGAAGAGAGGGATGGTCATAAGCAGCTCTAAAACAAAATCCATGGTGATATCACGAGAAGAAAGAAGACATCAGATTAAGCTGGGAGAACAGGTCCTGGAGCAGGTCGACCCCTTTAAATACCTCGGAGCTATTATAGACCGAAAGGGAGGCATCAAAGAAGAGTTGGCCACTCGAAAAGCAGCAGCTGGGAGACTTTTTCAGGCCATAAATCGAGGATTCCTCAGCAAGAGAGAGGTTGGTAAGAAAACGAAGATGGCTGTATACCGCTCCACCTATGTCCCAGTCTTGACATATGGATGCGAGTCATGGGCAATGACTACAACCCATAAAAGCCAGATCCAAACCTCAGAAATGAGATATCTGAGGAAGGTGGTTGAAGTAACAAGAAGAGACATGGTACGCAACCAGACGATACGTCAAGGCCTAAAATGCCACCCCCTACAGACCCAAGTAGAACAGTCCCAACTAAGATGGTTTGGCCATGTCTGCAGAATGGGAGAAGATCGGCTACCACGACAAGCATGGTAAACAAAGAGCCAAGGATCCAGACCCCGAGGACGACCCAGAGTCCGCTGGGAGGACAACATTAGACAATCTTTGAAGGACCGAGGACTAGAATGGAACCAGGCCAGGAGGAAGACAGCCGATAGAATAGTCTGGCGCTCTCTCTTCCAAACCTCTACACCTCACGGTAGAAGGGGAACGACTAAGTAAGTAAGTAAGTAAGTAAGTATAATATATATATATATATATATATATATATATATATATATATAATATATATATAATATATATATATATATATATATATATAGATATATATATATATATATATATATATATATATATATATATATATATATATATATATATATAAGAAATAAATAATTAATATTTGAAATATAACTTTTTCATATTTAACTATTGTGGAAATGGACATTCCATATTTGTTTATTTTATCTTGCTGTTGGTTATATATATCTATTACATATTTAAATAACTAATTAATCCCCTAGCAGAGTCAATTTAAAAAAAAGTAATAACCATTATTCAATGGAGGATCTTGAGACGTAGCACTTAGACCTTTAGTAACAAACACTATCATCATACTTGAAGGTTTATACAGCTTGACCCTACCTTTGATTGTCGATACACCCTTGCTCTTTTCAGAGAAGGGTGTATTTCTTATAAGACCAGTCTCTTATCTGGCACTATCCTGGTATCAACTGATACATCTTTTTGTCCAGGATATCTTTCATTTAATAATATCTGAACATCTCGCGACAAATATACATGTACAGGACCCCTTGACGAACAGCTAACATGTAAAAAACCAAGCGACAGGAAAGATTAGACCTACAAATATATAACGAACAATGACGCAAATAAGAGGAATTAAACTGAGAACAATTAAAATACAAGATAGATGAACAAAACGTAACAGCTAAACACATAATATTGATCAAAAATGTGATGGAATACATTGATACAGCGATAAAATCATCCATTATAAATATAAAAGTTAATATAAAATGTAGGGATAAAATATAGTTTTTATACGATGCTGCTTCTTCACCCACGCCACAAGCGCGTTGATTTTGGCAGACCGTACCATCGTTTTCTAGTGTCATTGAAAAAAACTATTTATAACATGGGGACACGAAAGGCCTATTCGTTCAGACGCAGTAAGAAAAGAGGGAAGAGAAAAATGATGCCGTCTGCACACGGGGTTTGAATCTAAGCCTAGCATACGCGCGAACTTGTAGTTAGTTGTTTAAATGCGACGAAAGTCAAAAAATGTTCTTTAATTGGGTCACGAAAACAGTCTTAGCTCTTATAAAAGAATGACGTAATTCTAACGGACTACGGACGATTCTCGTAATTAGTTTGAAAATAGCGGTAAAAAAAAGTGAACGAGTGGTAGTTTATAGATTTCAAGACTAACATGGAAAAAAAATGGAATTCCTTATTAATAGGTTTAGAATCACAAAAGTTAGCTAGTTTAAGAGCTTATCTTTTCCTGATAAATAATATGCTTTCAAATAAAAGGACGGACAGATAACTCGGAAGTTATTGACAAAAGACTGATTTGTTCGGTACAGACTAGCAGACAGATGTTCGTTTTTGCATTCACTAGCGGTTACATTTTGACGCGTCCTTGAGTAAAAGCAGGAAAAGGGTCATGTGTTCTTTAGGAAAAGGGGTAGACACGGGGTAGAAATTATGGGATAACTCAAACTGAATATTGTTTTTTTTTTAGTGTTAGGCCAAAACCAAGTCCATTTTTGGGGAATGCCAAGTTCGGACCGACAGAAATACACTACACATTGGACCAAATTTGGACCTTAGTGTAAATTTAAAAAGCTTGGCTTTCCTATCTGATTGGTCAACACAGTTAAGATTATTAGAAAATTGGACGGCTCGTTGCCATTTTGTTTAAGACTGTCCATAGAAGCAGATCGTTGATGCTGTGAAGTTTGACGTCCACTGAAGATATATATAAATAATATAAGGAATACGGCCGCCATAGTCCAGCCAGCAGCTCATCTGAGTTTGTGCTATTTCAACGTACCTGTGTGTTTTCATTTGAATTGTGAGTTTCTTTGTCTGGCACTGTGCTAGTGCCAGATATTCTGAAGAGTACAACACTGTATGAAACGAGATGCCTACCATACTACCTCAGAGCATGTGAGGAGTGGGCCTAAGGAACAACTATCTTCAATCGTCACAGGCCAGACAAGTGTTAAAGACCTGGCCTGCTGAGATTCATCAACGAGTACTATATAATATAAACTCCATTGTGTAACTAATAAACTTTTCCACCATCAATCCTGTTTAAAGAGCAAATGAACACTGTTAAATAAAGGACTGGGTATGATGAAAATACCCCGACCCGACATCAAGCACTAGTTAATGAAGACTTTAGTTTTAGTACCAATATTAGCAAATTTAAATTAGGTATATGTACAGGTCTTTCATGTGTTTACTTGATTATATGTAATTCTACTGAAATTGATTCATATTGAGTTGAAAGTCCTGACCAGAAGAAAACTAGGTTCAGGACAAAATAAATTTGGATATTAAACACGATCACATTGTGAGAAATATAAAAAAGACAATCTTCAAGGACATTCATGATGATCAGAAAGAGAAGATGAAGGATGAAAAGCAGATGGAAGAAATTAAACATAGTGCGTTACAGGAAAGGGAGAAGATTTTAGAAAGTGTTGCTAAGGAGAGCAAATTACAGGCAAAAGTGACTAAACTTGAAAGTGATTTATATAAATCAAACTTGGATCTTGAAAGACGGCAAGAAGCATTAAATTCAGCATTGTGCAGGATTAAATACTTAGAAGCTGAGTTGAAAGATAAGCAAGGCGAAACTATTAATCTCACGCAGAAACTTCAAGAACATAAAGAGATGTATGACAAATTGAAGGTTGAGAGCAATGTTCGTGAGAAGACTTACATAGACATGCTTCATAATGTATTAGATGATAATGATATTCTCAGTTGCCAACTGAAAGAAAAGAAGAAGATACATGAGAAATTGAGAGTTCAAGCCAAGAAATGTGAGAAGTTATGTGATGAAACTCTTACGAATTTTAGTCACCAACTTAAAGAAAAGTATGCATTACTTACCAATAATGTATCTTCGGCCTACTACCTGCCATTGAAACATCATTTTTTGATGATGCGTAGATGGCAGAGCGGATAGTGTGATTCGCTTGCATGGCTAGGCGGGGTTGTCGCACGGAAGGTCCAGTGTTCAAATCCTGGGTGAGCCACTCATGTCTGTTGTTTTTCTGTTGTCTGGTGTTCTACTTCTTTATTTCCTGCGAGTGCCTGATAACATACCTTTATATTTGTTTCATATTAATTTACTGTTTACAGGCCTCAGGTTTCCCTCCCTTATTTGTAATAAATGTTTGTACAATACCAAACCTACCCACTATCCTGTTCTCACTGTTCTAGTCTACTATCGTTTACTGGACACAGTATTAAGGTCCTAAGGGTCTTGTTGGATTCGGCCTATACTGCTTGATAGAAATACAACAGAAGTGATTGCGTCATTAATAGGCTGAACTGCCCATGGAGGACTTCTGGTGTCGTGTACTGTGGTTCGCACTATTGACCTGCCATTGAAACATCATTTTTTTGATGATGCGTAGATGGCAGAGCGGATAGTGTGATTCGCTTGCATGGCTAGGCGGGGTTGTCGCACGGAAGGTCCAGTGTTCAAATCCTGGGTGAGCCACTCATGTCTGTTGTTTTTCTGTTGTCTGGTGTTCTACTTCTTTATTTCCTGCGAGTGCCTGATAACATACCTTTATATTTGTTTCATATTAATTCACTTCTATGTCATAGGGTGTCTTCTGTACTTTCAGGAGCTTAGATGTAAATCAGTAGAATTTCAGGTTTCCTAATAAGCATTTTTCATGTTTTAAAACCTGATTCTTGTAGTAGTTGTAGTGTTTTTCTGACACTGTTTATTTGAAAAAAAGTTAGTGCAGGCCTTACACGTGGGATTGGCGTTACTATTAATCGCGCGACGCGTGTAGTGTTGCATGCGTCCTTGCTTCCAGTCGTCCCTCTCTCTCTCCTGCTTTATCTGTCTTTTAGTTACGCCGTGTATGGAATGAATGAAATATTAAATCTAGGTCAGCTGCGTATCTCAAGGTTTTTCTAAGAAAGGCAGTACACGTTTCATTGAAGAAAGCGTGTAGTGATACAGTAGGCTTTTACTATCAACGTGAAAGCGTTACAATTTGCAGACGAAGTAGAAAACAAGGGGGATTTCGAGTACAGTCATTGTCGTTTCTTTCGGTGCTTTGTCTGTGTGGCTTTGCATAATAAAAACTTTGTAGCATAATCATATGCTTGGAGCCGGACCCCCCCCCCCCCCCCCACCCAAAAAAAAACAAACAAACAAACAAACAAACTAGGAACGCAGGGAAATTACCACCTATATAAGGGAAGTAATGACGGCAATAAATAACTAAAATTTCTTTCGTGTGAATTTTAGTAATATCGTATAAACTTATTTTATATATTAATTTCAAAAGAGAGAGAGAGAGAGAGAGAGAGAGAGAGAGAGAGAGAGCGAGCGAACGAACGAACGAACGAACGAACTTTATTTTCAAAGGGTTAAGAATTGGGCACGCAGGCCCGTCTGACATTCTGCACTTCCTCTCTCTCGTCATGTATAGGCCTACTATATTCTTTCATCCTCACATTTACTTTAAGCATAATTAAGGCATTTATCATTATACAAGTAATATTACAATAATCATCATAATTAAAGTACGTTTTTAAAATAAAATTAAAAAAAAAAAAAAATAAATAAAAAATAATAATAATGAATTTAAAAATAAAGTAAATAAAAAAAATAAAATAAAAATAAAAAAAAACAACAACAACAAGGCATAAAAATCGAATTCTTCGTACAGTAAATTAGTGATTTGAGACATATTCAGAAGTATGTTATAAGAACTCGTGAAATTTTCAAACGGTGTGCAACTGAATGACTCAGGGACTTTTTTTAGGTTCATCAAGATGAGGTGGGGTAAACAGTTACATTCCTCGTTGTCTTTGCGTCCCAAACTCAAGACCAGAATCAGACTAGGTAGATAGCTAGATAGACATTTACGAAAGCAATTATTTTGCGAAGGGTTGAAAATCGGGCACAGTCCCCTCTTGCATTCTTCCTTCCTCTTGCTCATCTTTTATTACTGTTACTCAAACATTCTCCAGCGTACTGAAAGTATTAATTTAAGGGCAGTGCAACATTACAAGGAAGTATAACAGCATACATTAACATTACCTGATCATAAAATTAAGAATAGAAGTTAAGAATATAATATTAAGAATAAGTATATTGTAATGAAAACTAGATCATCAGAGCCTCCATATAGTATATTAGATAAAAGTACAATACAATCAGTTAGGGTGGCATATAATCAGCACTCATAAAGTATTTGAACAGTATACGATTGTATGAGTAAGGACTGTGCGTGTTTTTCAGGTCATTGGGAAGATTGTTCCAAAGATGAGCAGCTGAGTAAGCCAAACTAGTCTTAAACAGGTCTAGCCTGGGCTTGGGTACCTGTAATTTGTTTAAGCGCTGACTACGTCTTTCATTATATTTTAAAAGCGGCGAAAGATACTTTGGAGCATTCTGTGACAGGATTTTGTGAATAAATTTCCCTTTGTTAAATAGGAAGCGCTTCCTGAGGGGTAATATTTGAATATAATTATATAAATCTATACAATGTGATTGGTGTTTATCAGCAACAAGGCGCATTGCGCGTTTTTGAAGCGAGTGGAGCCTTTTTGTGTTGGAGACTGAACAACCATCCCAGATTGTGGAACAATAGTCTAGATGCGTTTGTATATGAGATATGTAGAACATTTTCCTTGCCTCCTCATCCAGGAAATGTTTAATTTTGGCTAATTGGTAAACTTTTTGTGCTGTTTGCTTTGTGAGTGCATGTACATGTGAGTTCCAACTTAGGTGTTGGTCAACGGTGATACCTAGAGTTCTCTGTTCATTTACGTTTTCAATTAGTGATGTTCCAATGAAGAGCTGAAGTGTTGTTTTCTGCAAGTTTTGTAGTTTTTGTCTGGTTGATATTAACATACATTTTGTTTTACTAATATTTATTTGCATGCGATTCTCGTTGCTCCACTTAATAAGATTATGTGTATCGTTTTGTAAAGATTGTTCTTGTGTGGTGCAACTTTTATCACTAGTATAGACAGTACAGTCATCGGCAAACAGGTCACATGATGAGTGTTTGAAGTATAGAGGAAGATCATTAATGTATACGGTAAAGAGAAGAGGGCCGAGAATAGAGCCCTGAGGAACACCTGTATTGATAACGGTTGGGTTCGACAAGGAATTATTGTAAGAGACTATTTGTTGTCTGTCTGACAGGAACGATTTAATTAACTTTACCAGCTTAATATTTACTTTCATTGTTTCTAATTTTCTGATTAAAATAAAGTGATTTATCATATCAAATGCTTTTTTGAAGTCTACAAATATTGCTCCACATATATTATCGTTATTGATGTTTAGGTGCCAATTGTCTATCATCTTTGTTAAGGCTGTGTGGCATGAATGCTTTGGTCTAAACCCCGACTGACTGTCGATTAGCAGGTCATTATTGACTAGGTGTTGTAGTGTTGTTTTGTGGATGTGCTTTTCCAGTGGTTTGGACAGCGACGATATAAGAGAGATGGGCCTATAGTTACTAAGATTACTACTATCAGCTGAACCTGGTTTGAGAAGTGGATATACTTTAGCGCCTTTAAAAGCAGATGGAAAGTAACTCCGTGCGATACATTGATTATATATGTATGTCAGTGAATCACTAATAGCAGGTGCGGCAAAGCGCAGTATTCGATTACTGATTCCATCAAGTCCCGATGAGTTATTATCTTTAAGGCCAGTAATATAGTTATAAACTTCGTTAACTGTTATAAAAGGGATCTCGGGTGGAATTGTTTTAGTACATTTGTTCTCGCAGAACGTTGATAATTTGCTTAAGTCACAAGGGGAAGACGGAATGGTGGATTTTATATTGTTGATGTCTGTCTGAAAATGATTGCTGTAGTCTGTACAAGTGGCGTATTAGGAGTATGTGGGTCTGGAAAATTTCGTTTGTTCACTAAAGTGTTGATTGCCTTCCATATCTCTTTACTGTTTGTTTTACTCTGAACTAAATTTCTAAAGTAGTTTTTCTTTTCTCTGCGAGTTAAGTAATGTACTTTATTTCTTACAGTCCGATATGTAGTGATATCCTTATTTTTATGCGCTCTATCTCTTTGCCTCATAGCGTCAAGAACTTCATGTGTGATCCATGGAGATTTAATTTGCCTTTTCACGCGAATTTCTTTAGTAGGCGCATGCTTATTAAAAATACTATAAAATATCATTGTCCAATATGCGATGGCGTCATCAGGATCAGGAATTTGAAAAACGTTGGCGAGAGGCGCAGTTCGCAAATCATTCAAAAATAATTCACGGTTGAAATTTTTAAGACTTCTGTATTGAAAACTAATGTGTTTATTTTTTGGAGATTTGTACCCATTTTTTGCCCAAGTGCAACATATGGGATAATGGTCACTCATAGCAATAGTAGGGATGAAGCATTCTATAATGTTTTCTGGACAGGTTACATAGATGTGATCGATCAGTGTGGATGATGTTTTTGTTACTCTGCTAGGTTTGTTGACTATTTGTTTACAGGCCTCGGGTTTCCCCTCCTTAAATGACTATTTGTTTCATGTTGTACGATGCTATGATGTTGGTCCATATTTGGTTTGGCTTATGCATATCGATATTAAAATCACCAAGAAGAATAATTTCATTAACTGTAGTACAGTAATAACTTTATCCATCATGTTCGTGAAATCTTTAAACCATGTTGTTCCTACACTGGGATTACGATAAAGATATCCGATTACAATAGATCTTTGCTTTTGTGGCTTTACCTCTAACCATATGCATTCTATATCTATAGTCTCAAAATCGTTTCTGCGGCGATTACTGAGAGAAGTAGAAATATAAACTGCTAGACCCGTCTCTAATTGTCTACTTGAATCTCGCCGAATTGTTTTAAAACCTCTGAGTGCAATGTCATCGTCGGTTATTTTCTCATTCAGACGACTTTCGGAAAAACCAAAAACCTGGAAATTTTGGTTAAGAATTTGTGTGAGTTCTGGAATTTTACCTAAAAGATGGTTTACGTTCAAGTGCCAAGCCGTAAACCAATTGTACTTAGTAATTGTTCATAATTATCTGACATTTTTATGTGAAAGAAGTTTTACGCTCAAATAGAAAATAAATAACTTATTAAACAGCACGAAGCTGCTATAGAAGTGAGATTAATAGTGCATAAATGCAACACCTTAAGGGGAGGTTTCACCTAAACATTTTTTTTTTATTTCTGACTTTACAAGCTCCAATTTTTTTTGGGCATGTTTAGGACATCAAAGCATCTAATAAAAAATGCTGAATCATTGGAAAATAATTATATTGGGTCCTAATTTGCATATTGTTACTAAAAATAGAAACTTTTTTGTGTCAAGATGCACACTTTATTTGCAAAGATAGGACATTGGAATTTGGCTTGCACATAGATCCCAGCATTCTCAAGACTCCCTTCTAGTTTCATCTTTATAAACTGTCCGAGTGAATTTTTATGAATTTTCAAAAATTAGACCAATTTTTCTTGATAAAAATACAGGGTAGAGATACTTTAAAAATTACAAACAATTCAGATAACTGTACTAGGTAAAAATTGTAAGAAAACTGTCACACAACAAGCACACCCATCCACACTGTGAAGGTTAACAACAAAGTTAAGCTGCACCAAGAGAATAGACAGGCAGACAAACAAATAGATACTGAGAATAAATAAATAAAGCATTATCCGACAGTTACTGGTGTTACAGAGACGTCGACTTGTGAAGGGAACAGTCACTGATAATGTTGAGGAGAGGGTTGTTGAAAATAAAAGGGAGATGGATTTGGCCGTAAAAGATGATTCGTTTGGTAGTAGGTGTTCGCGGGATGTTGAGGTACTGTTGTTGGATGAATGGGATACTCCGGAGAAAGAGAGAGAGAGAGAGAGAGAGAGAGAGAGAGAGACAGAGAGACAGAGAGAGAGAGAGAGCTGAAACTTTAAATACAGCTTCCCTTCGTGGTATATTACGTGTAATATTTCAATTACTGACCACATTGACCTAGCCGATATTATATAGTAATTATCATCATCATCATCATTTTTACTATCGCTTTATTATTTAGCACGAAGCCACCACTGTATCTGGACAGCTTGCATTAAGTAAACCTGCTCCAAGCACTCTTGTGCCCTGGCAACGGTGGGTTCTGTAGTAATGTGTTTTACGTGATGAAATTACTAGCCTTATGCCCCACCTCATATTAGTTACACTGTACGACACGCCTGAACAAGCAATAGTCTTATGTTTTACTTTGTCTCATCGGAGACCACTGGAACTACGCAACTTTTTTGGTGTTACTTTTATAAAAGATATTCGCTGATTGGACATCAGTCAACCTATCGACTGTGTCCACCTGGTCATTAACTTCTCGTGGTTACCTGAATCGTACTCACCTCATGATTCGTGAGGTCATGAAAGAGGTCAAGGTCAAAACAACATTTTTTACAATAACTCGTGACAGGTTCATGAGTATCCCGTGAAACTTACTGAACACAAAACTCGCTGACCATATTATTGAATGCCTATAAAAGATTGACGCTCCTCGAATAAATTCAGTTGAAAATTCAATGCGCAAGTATGGCTCATCTCACTACAGAACAACGACTCATCATTATTGGACGTTTACAGACTGGACAGTCACAAAGTGTAATGGCCAAACAATTTAATGTGGTTAGAAGCACCATTAGTCGCCTTTGGAGGCGATTTCAAGAAACTGGCTCAGTGGCAGACCGGCCGCGCAGTGGAAGACCTAGAGTCACAACTCCTGCCGAAGACCGCTTCATACGGCTGCGTCACCTCAGGAATCGACTTGCATCTGCGTCCTCCACAGTCCAGTCAATGTCAGCAGCTCGTCGAATTTCAGATCAAACGGTCAGGAACCGGCTGCACGACTCTGGTCTTTGGGCTAGAAGACCCTACAGAGGTCCTGTTCTTACGGACCGGCATCGCCAGAACCGACTGCAGTGGGCGAACCAGCATCGTCAATGGAACGTTGGGAATGATGGAGACGGGTTTGGTTTAGTGATGAATCATTTTTTGTGCTCCAGCGACACGATAGACGGAGAAGAGTTTACCGCAGAGTCCATGAGCGCTACGCCCAGAACAGCGTTGATGAGGCTCCTCCACATGGTGGTGGAGGTGTACTGATGTGGGGGACGATCAACTTCCTTTGAAGAAGTGATCTGGTGCAAATTGAAGGACGCCTGAATGCCCAACGATACGTCGCTGAAATTCTTCGTCCTCACGTCCTTCCACTTCTGGCTGCACGAGGGTCTATTTTTCAGCAGGATAACGCTCGACCTCATGTGGCACAACTCACCACCCAGTTCCTCGCTGACAACGACGTCCAGACCATTCCGTGGCCAGCCATGTCATCAGACATGAACCCCATAGAACACTTATGGGATGAACTCGACAGAAGACTCCGCCAGCGAGACGTGCCTCCAGCAAATCTCCGACAGTTGTCTCTTGCACTGCGGGAAGAGTGGGCAGCCATCCCACAACAACAGATCCAACGACTAATCGGATCCATGTCAAGGAAATGTCGTTCTCTGATAGAGGCCAGAGGAGGCCATACACCTTACTGAAACGGAGGCCTTAGTCGCAAAGAATAGTCTAAACCAAATTTAATGAACCTCATTTCATTGTTAAAGTCTGAAAGTTTCTTCACGCCAATATTGAAACATTAATTCCGTAAAATAAAATTTTGGTACAAATTTGAAATTCGGTGTCCATCACCACTGCAATAATGTTGCGTTTCTTTTTTTTTTTTTTGAACAGTATATATATATATATATATATATATAAAACATGAAAAAAGGTGGACATAACTTCATAAAGTAAAGGGAAATAATGAACTACGAATGTAAAGTGTATTTTGTGTTTGAAAGGGGCAGGTGTCGGGTGGTGAACAGTGATGTACTGATTTAGTTAATGGTACTCGTCCAACTATTTGGTCATCCGCGAGGCTAGGTAACTAACTGGCAATTCCTTTGTTTTTCACGGCCAGCATTCTCGTGAACTTTACATTAGGTCATTTCAAAATGTATTTTATTGTGTTTTGACAATACTTAGTACCCATGCTATAAACATTCATAAATGGGTGCTAGCGTAGACTAGGATTAAAATGGTTTGGTTTTAAGGACTATTTTCATTGCACACTAAAACACCGTCAGTGCTCCGATCTCCTCCCTTAGATCACACAAGCAGGATCTCAGCACGGTGCACGAACTCCGTAGCACTGGCGAGAATCCCTATGTGTTTATTTAGGAATCACACATTCTATAAATATTTTTGTGGTGAATAGGTTCCTAATTTTTTATAATTTTGCCAGGGCAGCGGCCGTATGGCCTACTCTTTACGATTTTCAACTGCCGTGGGATGTTTAATTGGAAATGGTATGACAAGATCACTAATGTCGAAACTGATGACAAAAACCAGACAAGTACCAACGTAACAATGTCGATAGAGTTCAAGGTCGTCTCTTTCTGGAATCTCCAGGGTAGGAGAGGTAACGCGAGAAAGGACGTGGAGACATTTAAAGACTTTGAGCTGATGGTCCCGGACAGGAAAACGTGGTATGAGTTTGTTGATCGCTTATGCTCAGTGGGAGCAGAAAGGTGAGGATGATGATGATGTTAGTTAGTACACAAGTAAAATATCAACATCTCACAACAGTTAACATCGTTGTTCACCTCATTCTGTTTGTTTGTTTTTTTGTTTTTTTTTTTTGTCCGATGTTTCATGAACTGCTAAGCCATACAAAAACGTACTCTAGTAATTTAAAAGATTTTATGGGGAGCCGTGCTGGTGTAATGGTTACCACATTGCAGGTGTTCAAGATTCAAGCCCGGGCGTGCGCATTTGAATGAGTGTCATCGACCGAGATTTTGACTGAATAACTTGAACGGCTCCTGAAATAAACCCTCTGTGGATGGGAAGGAGCGAAGCTCTTGACCGGGTTGGAAGGAAAGTCCACAGGCTCCCCAGCCTCGCAATGACATGTCATTGGGCCGAAGGGCTGAAAGCCCAAGTGCCGCTGGTTAAGAAACAAAAAAAAGATGTTATCTATGTAATTCCTTGAAGTCTCTGAAGAGACGAACAAACTTTATTTTCACAGTGTTAAGAATTGGGCATGCAGGCCCGTCAAACATTCTGCTCTTCCTCTCTCTCTCTCTCTCTCTCTCTCTCTCTCTCTCTCTCTCTCTCTCTTTCTCTCTCTCTCTCTCTGTGTCTCTCTCTCATCTTTCATACTTTATCCTTTCATTCCCACGTGTACTTTCAGCACTATTTAGGCATGGAACATTATAAAGGTAAAATAACAGCATACATTTATAATATCAAATCATAATCAAATGTAAGTACATTTTTTAAAAACTGTAAAAGAAAGTAATGAAAAACAGTAGAAAAACAAACAAAGGAAAAAAATCCAAATCTTCCATATGGTAAATTAGACAATGATTTGAAACATTATCAGATTATGGTACGAAGAAAGACGCGAACAAAGAATATAACTATAAAGCTACTAATATGACAATGTCCATAGAGCTGGCAACACTGGATGATGTTTATATATGACAATAATTTGAAACATTATCAGATTAGGGTACGAAGAAAGACCACGGCTGTTTGTGCCCTATACCAGAGCGCTCTTTTAGTTTCGGTGACCGGAATTCTGATACCGGGTATAAAATTTTGTGTGCACCGTAAAAGACTATTCAAGTTTTTGGCGGGGAAAATCAGCTGATGTGTGAGTAAAATCAGTAAAATATAAATCATTACACACTCGTTCTGGATAAACACAGCGCTAAAATTCTTTTGTGTGCTATAACTTTGTTCTGTGTTCTATTTTTGATTGCATTTTTATTTGTTTGAAATTAGTTTTGACGGAGTTACAGACTTTTGAAAACAGCGTCATCATTTAAGGAAATTCATAAAATAAGTAATCTTTTTATTAATTTAATATCTAAAAATCGGCCCATTCGTTTGAGTTTATAATTATAAAGACTTCTCGAAGGGAAGCTAAAGATTATTTCCACATACTTTTTTTTTTGGTTTCATATCTTGAGAATGTGTGGTAGTCAGTTTTGTGAGTGTGGCATTACAAGAACAAGCATATTGTCACCAGATTTTATAGCATTTAAATCCCTTTAAACGCATTCCTGATACCCACAAATCTTAAATAAGGTAGTAAAAAAAAAACTTTTTGTAAAGCACCATCTGTTTTTGCATTTTCATTCATTTATAATGATATTTAGCTACGTATATAAGCGTCAGAAAACATATAAAGCTATAGATAGATTACTTCCACATAATTTGATCTATCTTTCAAGTCTTGTTAATCTTCTATTTATAATAAGAATTTTTTTTTAAATTGTGTGTGAGATAAGGACTGTTCCATTGGTGTTCTTTGGTAGACAATCCTGTGCACACGACGGCTGCCAGCGAATTCTAAGTAACTGTTTGTATATCTTCTTTCATTCAAAGTTACAATGCAGGTAGTAAATTTAGAGAAACCAAATTCTAAATCTAATACCATCCTTTTATCAATGGCTAGAGTCAGAGATACATATGATAATTTAGAAATATTTATGAATGGCATGAAAGCTCAGATAGAGTCACTAAAATATTTAGAGTGGGATGGTAAACAAGTTGTTGTTTTCTTATTCGGGGATTATTTCCTTGTTTTGCTGGAGACACCACAGACATGGGTATATTCCTTGAGCTCCAGACAAACCAAACATTTTCATCAAAGACATCCAGAGAGCATACAACTTGCAAACCAAGAAGTTTGGCCATGTTGATAAGAGATTACAATAGATATATGAAATATGGGAAAGGGAATAAAAGGCAAGTGGCACATTACCATAATTGTTTACACAAACCAATGTTAGAGATTGAAATTGAAAATGTAGCTCCTCCTTACCTTCATATTTTATTAGGCATTGTTTTGAAACACCACAGACTTCTAGAACAGGTAGCTGATACAATAGACGCAAAGATATTTGAGAATTCGCAAGAGATACATGCAAACATTAGTACTTTTAAGAACTTGAAGAGATTTAGTAGGAACTGGAAATAGGCAGAAGAATTAGGAGCTAAAATTGAATTTTTCAGGTAGGTATTGAACTTTGTGAGGATAAGGAGGAGACAGATAATTTTAAAGTTAGACTTGAAAATGCACAAGATGCGCTGGCCAAACTTCAGTTTCAAGATCTGTGTACTAGGTCTGGTCCAGTTTGCTCATACATGGACAAGGTACTAGCCAAACACAAAATCATACAACAGGCTTATAATAGCAGAGCATTTATAGGGAATCACTGCCACAGATATCTCACACAAAAAGTTTATAAAGATCTTACAAGAGCAATCATTACACAAACACTGAAAATTACAGACAAACAAGATATAACTAACATAGCTTTTTATTGCCCAAGAACAATTCAACTCACTGAAAGAAGCATTTGAGAAAGTACACAACAAAATATCACACAGTAAACCAATTAGTAAAGAATCAATAACAGCATCGATAGAGACTTATATGTCTTTGTTCAGAAAGCTATTCCCTAGTAAGACAATTCATAAACAGCACATATTAGAAAAACATTGCGCAGACTGGATCAGAACTCATGATGTATGATTGAGATAATTGTTAGCTCTCATGTTCTGGGGACAATTGGGTGTGTTATTTTAAGGTTATAAATGTGGACATGCAATTTAAACTTTCAATAATTAATGTTTGACGCATGAAACCAAAACAAAACTTTGATATCCATTTTCTGCAGGTTTTCTACTTTTGATTTCTGTAATTTGTTATGCATGTTGATTGTGACCGTTTTAGTGTAAATTTAATTAGAAACAAACCATAACAAAATGTAAAAAAAAAAAACCGTAAATTTTACACTATTTCAGCCTATTATATCTTCTGTTCTAATTGTGATAAAATGTTTGTTCTTGTTCTAAAATTTACTCTAACATTTCTAGTCTAGCTTTACGCAAAATTAAAGCCGGTATTTATAATAATAAAGTAGCATAAAAGCAATTCAAACTTGTTTTGGGGACAATTGGGTGTGTTATTTTAAGGTAATAAATGTGGACTTGCAATTTAAACTTTCAGTAATTAATGTTTGACGCATGAAACCAAAACAAATCTTTGATATCCATTTTCTGCAGGTTTTCTACTTTTGATTTCTGTAATTTGTTTTGCATGTTGATTGTGACCGATTTAGTGAAAATTGCATAATAAACAAACCATAACAAAATATAAAAAAACGTAAATTTTACACTATTTCAGACTATTATATCTTCTGTTCTAATTGTGATAAAATGTTTGTTCTTGTTCTAAAATTTACTCTAACATTTCTAGTCTAGCTTTACGCAAAATTAAAGCCGGTATTTATAATAAAAAAGTAGCCTAAAAGCATTAATTAAGCCCTATCAAAAGTAAACATCGCCACATGTTTTTCCCATTAGGAAGCTGACTACGTAACCTCTGTCAAGTGGGCTATAAATAGCGCGGTCGGGGAAAAAGGGGAAATAACTAAAAGATCGCTCGCAAACAGCCGTGAGACGCGAACAAAGAATATAACTATAAAGCTACTAATATAACATTGTCCATAGAGCTGGCAACTTTATCATTTAAAAACGTGCCACAGCAACAACCGCTCCTAGAGCATAGGACTGCTTGGTGCAAGCTTCGTGAAATGAAACTAGCTTAAGTGGTGGCTCCATCTTTCGTAAACAGCACAAAAGACAATGATGATAATGATTTACAGAAATCACTACTAATTTACTTCCATTCCTCCATCGTCTGGTTGATGACACGAAATACAAAATATCAGTGTTATCAATCTGCTAAGGTGTTATTTCCTTATCCTGAGACTGAGACAGTCCAGGGAAATAACGATTCTATGCAAACAGTTCTTTCTATATTGAGATATTAAACCTCTGAACAAATATATTTGCGTAATGCTTTTTCATCGACCCGGGCTGTCCAGCTATTGGGAGTTAAGAGTTCACTCAATCTTTGCTTCTGTTGACAATGAAAGCTGATTGGAAAAGCAACGCTGCACTCTTAGTGCTGATGACATTTAGCCGTAATGTCGATGACATTTTCTGTAAATGTCGCAGATATTTACTATGAATACCTTTGTACAGTACAGCGTCGATTATCCGAACATCAATTATCCGACTCGTCAATTATCAGAACCATCGCCGGCTTTAAAATAAAATAATAATTGACACTATAACTATGTCAAACATTTGGTAAGTTAAAAATTAATATAATATACATTGTTTCTTCAAAACTTTTTGGTTATTTTTTTACAAACCATTTCCGTAATCAATAATTAACTCACAAAAAATACCTCATATTTCAAAATACACGAGTAATTATTTTGCGCACAATAATTTAATTGTAGGCATAATTATGTTACGAACCAACAAAGAATGAAAAGTCAGTGATCGACTATGCCATTGTTAGGAGGAACTCATTTAAATATGTCCGTGATGCTAGAGTCTGGAGGGGGCCAGAGATTGGAAATGATCACTACCTGCTTACAATCAAAAGAATAACTGAAATAGTTGCTCAGCCTAGGAACTGCCCAACATCACGCAAGAAACTAAGTAAACGAACGGGAGAAATGAGCATTAAGACCTACAAGCTGAGATTGCCAGAAATTAAGACCAGATATCAGGGGCTTATTGCTGCAGCGGTGAGCAGCACAGAAGAATAACCTGATGACTTGGAAACCCTCTGGCTCAAATTCAAGGACATCATAAAGACAGCTGCTGCAGAAGCACGTGGTGAAGTCCGACTTGGGAACAAGAGAAAGAGGACACCTTGGTGGACAGAGGTGTAGCGAAAGGTTTTTCGAGTATGATAATAGTGATAGAGGAGAAGTAGAATCTCTCTCCAGACAGGATGAAGTTCCAGTGCCCGAGAAGTACACTGGTATCACAAATGAGTTACAGCTGTGAATACTCTGAGCTGGACAATAGATTTAGGCTTCAGAAGTATAAGTTGCTACTTTCGCTATAGTAACCCAATGTGATAATATAATGAAATTTGAAAAGGTAACTCAAAATTTAACAGTTAAAAATTTAACAAGTCAAATGAGTACAATTTCATAATTTATTATGTACATCTGTATATTCTTGTAATGAGAAATGGGTGTTGGAAGATGGTAAAATGAATTATTATTTATAGTTACAAATTAAAATAAGTAATAGAAAAAGTCTTGGATTTATCTCCCACTGAAATTACAACAAAAGGATTGTCACATTATCTCTTGCCATCTAGTTGTCATCATTAGACAGTCGTTTTAGAAACTGCTCACAGTGTTTGTTGGATGGATACACATATAACTCATCTTATGTTAGCCACGTATGCTGAGGTTCCTGAGACACCCTTGAGTCCACAGACTGTCCTTCAGCCCGCCCTATAACTACGGGGGACTAAGGTGTTGAAGATTGGTTGATCTCTAGGCTTCAGTTAGCAGGATCAACTTCTTCAAGTCTTTAGTTTCTCGATCAGGAATGATCATAAACATTGATCATAAAAACCTGGAACAAAAGGTAATAGGTGGCCATGGTGTTCCAACAATCTCACCACCCACTGCTGTTCATGATGCGACCATGTTGTAGTAAAATCTGCGAGAATAATCGCTCATTTCAGTAAGATTTTAGTCATAAAATGATAATAAATAAACCCGCCCTATTGTGTCTGACGGTGATCCTCTCACACGCAAGCATAGCGCTGAATTTTGTGCCATGGAACGGCTTAGAACGATCCCACGGTAAAAATCTAACACGCGTTTTAGTTTCGGTTTCGAAAACGTACAACTAACATTTTGGCCGCTTGCCAGATCTACTACAGGAGACTGCAGCAATCCTTAAAATTAACGATTTGTTAGAAATGTAACGCCAAACTGCTGTCTACAGTAACGTAATCTGTCAACAGTAACTCAAAATGTGGTAGTCTTTTGGACTTTTTCTAAGTAGCAATAACGAGACGACTGTAATACATTAACGCAAAATGCTACCATCGCCTTGCCAAAACCCGCTTCGTTCTGCCCGCGAGACAACTAGTATATACACGCTGTGGGCAAAGCCAACTGATATACACACACAGACAGTTTAAATTCTCGACGCGTAGTGTAGTTGTGACGTCACAAAAACAAGTTGGTTTATTTTAAAAATTAAAAAGTGAGACAGAAGGAGGGGGACAAGATGGTAGACTTATGTAAAAGTTATAATTAACGACTGTCAGTGATAAAACTGAAAATCTAAACGCACATGAATATAGTCATAAAAATTATATATTCGTGTAGCTTAGTGTATTCTGAGCACAAATATGTTTTAATATTAATGGTAGTCAAATTATTAGCCAAGTTATTGTAAAAATACTATTTGACTGGAAATGCGTAGACGAACGGACTGTTGTCCTTGCTCGTTAACTGTAACGTTATTGGGAACGATAGTTTGAAAGGAGGCATAGGAGTAATTCGAATCTGATTGGAGGGTATAGGAGGGTAGACAGAGAGTATTGGTTGGGCAGAAAAGATAAAATCTATATTTAGAAAAATCACTCCTAGAAGTGTGAAGTAGTGTTTTTCTTTTTAAATTTTTGAAAATTGAAATGCTAGACCCTCGCTGTGATTGCGCCGGTCTAGGCATATTGGCAAAAAGCGTTTACAGCTCAGCGCCAGTTGAAAAGAAATATGTTAGAAGCAAGCTGCGTTGTTCTCAGCAGTACCAAGTGTGTTATTAACCATTGGCAGTCTGAACAGAAGGCAAAGCTGAACTTAAACTACTATTTATGCTAAAGCCAGTCAACGTACGTTTGTGATATTTCTTTGAATTGTGGTAAGGAAAGAAATTATTACTTTTGTTATTACAATAAAATTGGTGTCTGCGATACTGCTCGATTGGGAAGGTTTTCGACTAAGTACAGGGTCCCCAGCAGAGTTATGCTGGACCTGTGGGGTGTGTTCAAGCAGTAACAGCAGTAACAATTAATGTGTATTGCATAACTGAAAATGATTTCCACAGTTGCCAGTGGGAAAGCTAACACACGTTATCCTATGGAAGATCATCATTGTTGAAGTGTCAGAGGCGTTGTAGCCCTTAAGGAACAAAATAGGGGCACTGGTAATGCATCGTCATCTCAGAGTGGTATGGGGTGGTCAGAGAGATCTGACCCTTTTTCTTTGTCAATTATTACATGTGAAAGGGAATATAGATGTGTATTTAAGAATCATAACGTTGTTTCAGAGGTTTTGTTCTGGTACAGTGTGGGTACCAGAACCCTGGTGGCGTTGTTGCAGTGTACTAAAGTAACCTATTGTTTGGACCCTGAGGTCTAGTTACTGCACCAGGAACCTTGTCAGCGTGGTCATACCAGAGAGCCTGTGAAAATGACAGCAACCTCTATTATCTAGATAAGTGCCATACATGTCGGCACTCAGTTTATCCACTATAATACTATATTTCTGTATAGAAATAACATAAAATAAATTGTTGGCAAGAGACTTTCAAGATAAATTTACAAGAGAAAGAGGGAATGATGACAGTACCCCACCCATACTATTAATTACCAGTGTCATCACTTAGTGAACATAGATACACATATTTTGATTGTCTTATTATTAATTGAATGAACAGAAGATCCATGGTAGTATTTAAATTGTTATAAATACATTCATAATATCAATTTTTGGTTGTTGGACCTGATGCAGAAGATTCTGATCAGGCCAAATAAATTGTAAATAACCATTTTACCAAACTTTTAACACAGACTTCTATAAGATATATTTCATAGAGTGTCAGTGTGTTTGTAGTCTTGACTCAGTCATATATATATATATATATATATATATATATATATATATATATGTGTGTGTGTGTGTGTGTTAGTAAATACATGTGTTTGTAGTACTTGTACTTACAATACATCATACACTCATAACCCTAGACATATAGATCTAGCTAACATACATATTAGTCAAGAATAAGTTTGATTGAGGTCGTAAGGTGGTAGCAGAAAGGTGTTCTGATAAATCAACCCAACATTTAGTATAATCAGGGACCTTCACAGCTGACCTCATTCAGTAGATTAGGAATAACATCTTATAACATCAAATCCACCACACATGTCTTCAGTGTTTGTATATAAATAAATGAATCAAGGTAGTATGTTACAGAGATAGCATGATAAGATAATGTATACTGTGCATAATTAACAAAGTACATGAATAAATCACATGTTATGATACATGGGTACGATATAACCTTTGCCTTCCACTTATGGATGTCAAGTCACTTATGTACTTGCTGGCATGTCGTAAGCTTCCAGGCAAGAACTAGCCATGATATATTTGGCTAACCAATTAATGGTTATGCTTCCTGACAATGCCGGTGAAGGTTATCTCTGGTTAGCGTCATTCCCTTTTTATTTTATATCTGATCCAATCAATCGGAAATAAAATCTGAAATAAAATGATATTAGTAATACATATATCTTTAATAAACTTACATACCCTCTTAGGATTTATAAGCTCACGGTGAGACTGTTTTGGTTGAAGTTAATCTGCCCTGCATGCAGCGTGAAAAAATAACTTTTCTTGCAGATGCTGTCATCCAGTTTCTCACTCTGGCTTCTGGATTTGGTGTGTGTGATTTCAACGCGCCGTTCTGTCCTTATATTTCAGTCTCTCGCCCGTACGAGAAAGCACCTCTAAAAGTCCCCAAACAATTTTCGTTTCATCTCCTGGTTTGAGGCCATTTGAGTCGATCTGTGCGTTTCCTGTACTTGTTTTTCTCTTCTGTTCACTACACACTTATATCCTTCCTTCCTTCCTAGGTATCCTTTTATTTTCCCCATCTGAGGCTTTCATTATATCCAATTTATATTTAAATCCGTTTAGGCATGTAGTTATAATAAATTTTTAAAGATTATTAGCTAACTTTTAGCAGATGTGATGAAGGTGAAAAATATTAATTATCTTTAAAACTATTTATATTTGAATAATATCCTTTTGGTTTTAATTCCTAGTCTATCTCCTTTGTTGAATTATTTTTATTTAATATTATTCCAACCAGGCGTTTTCTTGTAGTTAATAATTTAATGTCACGTAAATGCAAACTTTTAAAGACCGCCATACATTCCTATATAGCTATTTCCTCATTCTTCAGTACCTTCTGGCTTAAACATATTTCACATTTCTTCCGCCTACTACAAACTTCAAAGAAAGACCACCGCGCTGTCGTTGTGCTGTGTGTGTGTGTGTGTATGTCGCGCTACACATTTTTTTCCACACCAAAGCAAGAGGAACCAAATTTCGCTACAAGAGGAAGTCAAAGAGAAAATAAGAGAGAAGAAAATGGCATGGAAACAATACTTAGGAGCTAAAAACACAACAGGACAAATGGAGAAATATAGAGAATATGTGACACTCAGAACAGAAGCAAAGAACAAGGTGCTAGCAGCAAAACAGAAATCCTGGGAAGAATTTGGAGAAAAGCTAGAAAAAGATGCACAAGAAAACCAGAAATTGTTCTATAAGACCCTAAAAAAACATAAGGAAGGAAAAACAATGCCCTCTCAAAGTTATAAAGGACAAGCAAAGCAAATTGTTTACTGCCCCGAAGGAAGTAATGGAAGATGGAAAGAATATTTCTCAGAACTCCTGGATAGTGAGCAAGGTCAAGCATCAGAAATGATAACCACTAGCACAGAAGAGAAAACCAATGGTGGTGAAGATGACATAAAGATAGAAGAACTGAAGGCAGCACTGGAGAAAATCAAGATGGGCAAAGCAGCAGGGCATGATGGTATAACACCAGAAATGGTTAAGTACATGGGAGCATCAGGCGACCTATTACTCTTAAGGGTCCTACAGGAAGCGTGGTGCAACAAGACCATACCAAAGGATTGGGAGATTGCCATCTTAACATCACTTTTCAAATAGGGTGACAATTGACAATGTGGAAACCATAGAGGCATATCCCGTCTCAGTGTCCCTGGTAAAATCTACTCTAGAATCAAAGAGCAGAGACTCCGACGCCTAGCTGAGCCACAATTGGATGAGGTCCAGTGCGGATTCCGAGCAAACCGAAGTGCTCAAGACCTAATCTTCACACTCAGACAGCAGAGTGAAAAGGACCTTGAGTGTAAGATTGAGATCTATCTTTGTTTCATATATCTGGAAAAGGCGTTTGACAAGGTCCCCTGGAGCAAACTTTGGGACTGTTTGGCAAGGAAGAACATTCCAGCACCTCTGATTCATGCTATACAGAGCTTCTACAAGTCTTGCAGAAATTATGTGAGGACAGCAAACCATAAGTCAGAAGAGTTCAGGACCACCACTGGTGTAAGACAAGGTGATATCCTTTCACCTTATCTTTTCGTACTTCTCGTGGACGATGTCATCAAGGCATGTAAGGAGAGAACAAAAAAGTATTCAGTGGGGTACTGGAAGAAGAGACAGGGCATTATTTCAGAGCTGGCATTTGCTAATGATGTTGAGCGGATTGCTAGATCAGAGGCACATCTCCAATCCAACCTGCAAGTCTGGAAGGAAGAGCTGGAGAAGAGAGGGATGGTCATAAGCAGCTCTAAAACAATATCCATGGTGATATCACGAACGAACGAACTTTATTTTCAAAGGGTTAAGAATTGGGCACGCAGTCCCGTCTTACATTCTGAGAAGAAAGAAGACATCAGATTAAGCTGGGAGAATAGGTCCTGCAGCAGGTAGACCACTTTAAATAGACCGAAAGGGAGGCATCAAAGAAGAGTTGGCCACTCGAAATGCAGCAACTGGGAGACTTTTTCTGGCCATAAATCGAGGATTCCTCAGCAAGAGAGAGGTTGGTAAGAAAACGAAGATGGATGTATACCGCTCCACCTATGTCCCTGTCTTGACATATGGATGCGAGTCATGGGCAATGACTACAACCCACAAAAGCCAGATCCAAATCTCAGAAATGAGATAACTGAGGGAGGTGGTTGAAGTAACAAGAAGAGATATGGTCCGCAACCAGACGATACTTCTTCTTCTTTGATCCTTAGCCACCGACCTTCAAAGCAGTCAGTGGCCATCACGCCTGGCCGCGTCTTGCAGGGCAACAACAAATTAATTCCCCTTTGCTCGATCGGTGGCCATCCTTCGTACAGTGCCCCAACTCTAGTTCATTCTTTGCATCTCAGCCTCCACAGTCTTCCGCCAAGTTGTTTTTGGTCGGCCTCTCTTTCGTTTTCCTTCAGGGGTCCATAGCATAGCTGTTCTTGAGATGGCATCGGGGTCTCTTCTGAGGTCATGGCCAACCCAGCCCCAGCGTCTGCCAGCTATGATGGCGTGCATGTCTTCTTGCTTGCTCCGAGTAAGCAGATCTTGGTTGGTGATGGTATTCGGCCAAAAGATTCGGATAATTTTTCTTAGGCATGTTGTGTGAAAAGAGGACAATTTCGACATTTCCTTCTCTGTAACTCTCCAACATTCCGCACCATAGAGAAGCACAGAAAGCACACAGCTCTGATATAATCTTAATTTTGTGCTTGTGCTGTACTGAAAGGACTTCCCGATGTTGTTTAGACTAAAAAAGGCTGTTCTTGCTTTGTTCATTCTGTTGTTGATGTCTTTGCTTGCTCCGCCGTCTGGTGTTACTATGCATCCTAGGTATGTGAAGGTGTCTGTCTGTTCCAGTTGCTGATTCCTTACTGATATGGGCTTAGGGTTGCTCACATTGAGCGTCATAACCTCTGTCTTCTTTAGATTGATGTTCAAGCGCACCTGCTGGCTATACTTATTAAGTCTATTCGTTTTTTCCTGGATGTGTTGAGGTGAATGTGCTAGTAGAGCAATGTCATCTGCATATTCCAGATCTTCCAATGTAGAAAATGTAGTCCATCTTATTCCTCTTGGACTGTCCTCTGTTGTCTGGCGCATCACCCAGTCTATGACTGTTAAAAATAGAGTGGTTGATAAGGGGCATCCCTGTCGTACTCCTGTCTTCACCTCAAAGGATAGGTTGCTCTGCCCAACGCTACACGTAAAGTTGGCATATAGGCTTTTTATGATTGACACTATGCAGCTTGGAATTCCATAAGCCCTTAGTATTTTCCATAAACTGTCCCTATGTATACTGTCAAAAGCCTTATTAAAATCAACGAAATTAATGTACAGCTGTCTTTGCCATTCTGCGCACTGCTCTTTAATGTTCCTGAGGGTTAATATATGATCTGCACATCTTCTGTTCTTTCTAAATCCTGTTTGTTCTTTCCTCAGTTTGTGGTCTACTGCTTTTGAAATTCTGTGTATAATTATCCTGCCTAGTATTTTGCTGGGAACTGAGAGAAGAGTTATTCCTCTCCAATTATTGCAGTCTGCAAGATCTCCCTTCTTGGGCAATTTGACAATTATTCCTTTGTTCCACTCCGTTTTCTAGACTTGTGCAAATAGTGGTTCTAATAGTTCTGCTGCTAGCTCAGGGTCTGTCTTAAATAGCTCTGCATTTAAGTTATCATGGCCAGGAGCTTTTCCATTATTTAACCCTTTGATTGCTGTGATGATTTCTTCTTTTCGTGGAATGTCTTTATTAACATCTAGATCATTTTCAGTAACAGGAAAATTCAATTGTGTCTCTGGTGGTTCCTTGTTCATAGTTTCTCTGAAATGCTCTGCCCATCTTGTTTCCTGTCCCTCTGCTGTCGTGATGAGATTTCTTTTTTTTTATCTCTTACTAATGTAATATTGTTTGCACCTCGTTTTCCGCTGACGATTATATTTATTTTGTATACTGTGCTTTGTTAATTTCTCAGTGCTGCCTCTTCTGCCTGTCTTGCAAGATCGTCTAGGAAATTCCTTTTGTTGGCTCGGGTTTGGCGTTTAACTTCCTTGTCCAGCTGACTGTACTGTTCGCTATATACTTGCTATTAACCTGGGGGACTTCGCTTCTGTTTTCTTTCTTTTCATTTCCTTTCTCATCGTCATGGTGTTTAATGTTTCTGGCGTAATCCAGTCTTGATTTGCTGCTTTCCTTATATATTGTTGAAATAGTGTTGAATTTCTGGTCTATATCATCAGTCAATGTCTTTTCCTGACTTTTGGCAAATTAATTTCGCTTCTTTATTTCAGCCGCAAAAGCTTTTCTGGTACGGGGGTCCTTCAATTTGCTGATGTCAAACCTTTTCTGTGTAGTTACAGTTGGTCCAGCCGTTCTTAGTTTCACTTTTAGTTTTGCTACTACTAAATGGTGATCACTTCCCACATCCGCACCTCTTCTTACTTTCACATCTTGTAATGCATGTCTCCATCTACCGTTAATCATAAAGTGGTCTATCTGGTTTCTGTCCCGACCATTTGGTGATTATATGTTAATTTGTGAATTTCTGTGTGTGAGGAAAAGTGTTCCTCCAATGACTAGGTTGTTAATGCTACATAAACTTATTAATTTATCCCCATTTTCGTTTGCTGTTCCACTGCCGCATTTCCCCATTACTCTTTCATTACATGTATTGTGTGTTCCAACTTTCGCATTGAGGTCTCCTATTACTACGATAAGATCATATCTAGGTGTGTCTTCCATTTATTTCTGCAGTTGTCGATAGAATTCATCCTTAACCTCATCATCATTGTCATTCGTTGGTGCGTAGCATTGTAGTTTTGGTGAATCTCCCTCCCAATCTTATTCTTATCAGTCTGTTGTGGATGGGTTTCCATTCCAGTAATGTCCTTTCTATTCCTTTCTGTAGAATAATGGCTACGCCTTCATTGTGCTGTTCATCCTCTCTTCCAGAGTAAAGTACTGTTTCTCCTGTTGCTGTTTTAACTTTTCTTGCCCCTGTCCATCTGCTCTCGCTTATCCCTAAAATGTGTAATCTATAGTTTCTCATTTCTGCTGCGACCTGTTTAGTTTACCCGTCTCGTTCGTTGTCCTGACATTCCAAAATCCTATTCTTGTTTCATGTTTTGCTGGTCAGGACGCCCGTTTTCTTGTCAGTGGCTTCCTTTCGGCTTTCACCACTGACAGTCATACGAGCCTCAGACTCCGGATGTCCGCCCCGCAGCAAAGTTTGTTAATTTGTTGTCGTTTCCGTAACTTCATTTCTTTTTACATAGACAGGGGTGTTAGCCCTATGCTAAAACCCCCAACCTGGAGGACCAGGGTGTCTGCTTTAGTCTGACCCCTGCCCGCGCAAACCTGTCCAGCTTGGTAGAACCATCCAGGAGTAAAACTCCAGCTGGCATAGCTCTGGGGGTAATCAGGGTACACAAGCCGCCATACCTCGACAAGGTATTGACACCGGTGATGGCAGCAGACGATACGTCGAGGCCTAAAATCCCACCCTTTGCAGACCCAAGTAGAACATTCCCAACTAAGATGGTTTGGCCATGTCTGCAGAATGGGAGAAGATCGGGTACCACGACAAGCATGGGAAACAAAGAGCCAGGGATCCAGATCCCACAGGACGAGCCAGAGTCCGCTGGGAGGACAAGATTAGACAATCTTTGAAGGACCAAGGACTAGAATGGAACCAGGCCAGGAGGAAGATAGCCGATAGGATAGTCTGGCGCTCTCTCTTCCAAACCTCTACACCTCACGGTAGAAGGAGAACGACTAAGTAAGTAAGGCATAACTACACTTAGTTTCGTGCAAACTCGGTATTTTCATGCATGTTTGATTATCCGAACCATTTGATTAACCGAACCAACCTTGGTCACAATTAGTTCGGATAATCGACTGTATTTATTCGCTGAGCGTGATGCCGGATGGCCATGGAAATCCTTTATGTTTCTATTCCCTGACGATCTTTAGCGTCTTGAATCAGTTGTGTTTTCAGTCGTTTTCTGTGTAAAGTGGCCAGTTTGTAAAGACATTACTTTCTCGAACTCCCTAACTTTTAATATGTCTCTCTTTCATCTTCTTGCCTTTCTAACTCTCCCTGTGTCTCTCTATTTTTCGTCTTCTTATTTTTCAGTTGGGCTTCTTTCTGACTGTCTCTGCGTCTCTCTGTTTTCCTCTTCCATTCTTCGGATTGCGTTTTTATCTAACTCTTCCCATATCTCTCTGTTCTCCTCTTCTTGTCTTTGGGTTGCGCTTCCCTTTAACTCTCTCTGTGTCTCTCTATTTTCTTCTTCTTGTCTCTGGGTTCAGTGCACGATGGGTTACCAGTTTATGTAATCTCTTTCTTGTAACAGTGAGTTTGAGGTCAGTATATAATAAGAAAATGAAGTGTAAAAATCCAGTTTAGAAAATTGGCTTGGCAGCGGGTAACAGACTGCTAAACCTTACTAAAAGGGAATTACAATATGAATTGTAGGATTTGAGGCAAAGGGAGTTAAATCTTTAATTGCGCCCCTTGTGAAAAGTCGTGATTTTAGGTATTCATGTGTAAAAGAATCATCATCATTATCTCAACCCGTAACCCGTCGTTGGTCGTAGGGGTGCCATGGTGGAAACATCAGCAGACAGGGTCCTCCACTGCTCTCTATCCCCATCAATGCGTACAAGTGTGGAAAAACCGTGCCCTGCCCATTCTTTGATGTTATCAGCCCAGGATTTTCTTTGCCTTCTTCTTCTCCGTTTACCTTCGACTGTTCCTGGAGGATCCTATAAAAGAATATGGTTTCAAAAATTTGCATAACGCTATTAAAGTAACTTAGGGGGAGAAGAGGCTATGACTTATAGTCTTATTTAGCAAAGGACGATGATTTGTAATCACGTCCCTTGAGGGTTTTTAGTGAGTTGTTTTTGTCGAACAGTGTGAAGGAAGCAGGTTTTGCACGGGCGTTTTGGTAGGAGTGAGTGAACGATTCGTGACAAAGTCTGAGTTAGAAACTTAGTTAATAATTGTAATGGGAAATCGAAGTTAAAGTTATAATCAGTTCAGATCCAGACGCGTTTGGCGTAAGTTGAGAAAAATGGGTTAAAGACTGAAATATGGCCAGCGATATTAAGGGGTGCCACCCAGACAACATGCCACTGAATTGGTTGCTTCTGTGATGACAGAAAGATGCACTGTTGTCTAGCTCCTTAATCGCTTGGTACGCCATCATGATAGTTAGCATAGCTGTTTCAGCAGTCCAGAGACAGTTTCACAAGATTCAAGAAGTTGTACTCGTTTTCAAGATTTTCTAAGACGATCAGGTATGATAAACTGTTTTGCTATGAGGGGAAGACATTAGACAGCAGTTAATATTCACGAGAAGTGTGATCGATAGACAGTTTGGTAGAAATTATCACCCCTGGCGGTTTAGGCCAGCCTTATCATAAAGATACACCAAATGTTCACACATAGATTCGATGTTAGAACATTGTGAAGATATGAGTACGATAGAGCAGGTAGAGCAGAACTGAAACATCAAGTACTGAGATAACACATCATGACAGTAACCGTTAAGTGACAACAGTGGTTCTCAAGCCATTTCCACTTAGACTACCAAAGTCAGTAGACAAATAGAAGCAGTGACAGTGTCTAAAGAATCCGGGGAATGAAAGAGGACGACGTAGAAAATTTTGCCTACAATAATTTTGCTGTATAAAAGTTACCAGCCTCAAGAGAAAGGTTGAACAAAACATCACTTTTCAACTGTTGCTGAATTCATAGCTGTAAATAAACGTCATGCCACATTCACTGCTGTCGGCGTAAAGTGTGTTACCATCTAGTTAATCATCAACCATCTGTTTTGTCCAGCTGTTGTAGTCGTCAAAAGTTCGTTTAAAGTACTTAACATTATTCATCGACAACTACCTACTGTTTTGGGCAGTGATACGAATCCACTATACTCACCATCATCACATGCACGGTCACGCTCTCTTTCTTTTTCTCTCTCTCTCTCTCTCTCTTTCTTTCTCTCTCTCTCTGCCCTCCACCCATAGTCTCCCTCTTTGAGTTGAATGCGCCAGGTATTCCTAGTTTCTTTAATTAGTCTCTCTCTCCACCTCTCTCTCTCTCTCTGTCTTCCTCTTCTTGTATTTGAGTTAAATGCACCAGTTTTACCAAATTTTCCCATTTCTATGTATGTATGTATGTATGTATGTATGTATGTATGTATGTATGTATGTATGTATGTATGTATGTATGTATGTATGTATGTATGTATGTATGTATGTATGTATGTATGTATGTATGTATGTATGTATGTATGTATGTATGTATGTATGTATGTATGTATGTATGTATGTATGTATGTATGTATGTATGTATGTATGTATGTATGTATGTATGTATGTATGTATGTATGTATGTATGTATCTATCTATCTATCTATCTATCTATCTATCTATCTGTCTGTCTGTCTGTCTGTCTGTCTGTCTGTCTGTCTGTCTGTCTTTCTGCCTGCCTGTCTGTCTGTCTGTCTGTCTTCCTGCCTGATGCCTTTCTGCCTGTTTGTTTGTCTATCTGCCTATCTGTCTTTCTCTTCTGTCTTTGAGCTAAATTTCACGTTGCTGCCAGGTTCTGTAATTTGTCTCATTTCTCTGCAATTTTTGCCTTTTCTCCGATATATTTATCTTGTCATGACTTGTCCAAAGTGTCTATACTGTCAGGCCACCTTACCATGTTGATTAATTGAAGACTTTCATGTGTCAGAGAACTGTCTCATCTTAATTTCTGGAGGCCCAATACATCTCTTTCATCGTCGTCTTGTACGAGTATTAATAATATGTGTATCTCTGCTGCTTCCAATTTTCTTTCTACCTGGTTCTTTATTGTCCATGTCTCTCATGTATAAAATAACGTAGGATGTATGCAACCAGAGTGGCCACAACACGGCTCTGATTGAAAGGTAATGGTAAACCCATAGAGGTTTGTTACGGTTTTGCCTCCCCTGCTTTGCAGTAGTGGTCCAACAGTGGCCACAACTCAAGAGTATCTAATATGGGCTTCAAAGGTGTCTACCTTCTCACAAGATTACTCTTGGCAGAGATGTAGATAGAAGGGTAATGACGCTTCTATCCCATGGGAGTGTCACAAGATATTAAGAAAAGCGAAAACAATGCTGCATTGGCTGAGCACGTTAATTCTATGATCTGCCGACAACATTTGTGAAAGATTAAGCTATTATTAATTTTAGCTCGTCAAGCCCCCACCCTGATTTACTCGGTGGAATTCTTATTATTCTGGTATAGCTCTGTTTAGAGTGTGTTTAGTAAATTGACTGAGACAAACATGCAGTTCATTTAAAATGATTAAATCGAATTTAAATTTGTATTTTAACAAATAACAGATTTAATAATCATTTAGTTTTAACAAGGATTAAAGTAATTGAATAGTTTAAAAGAAAATGTTCATCATTGAATGATAGTAGGTTTTATGAAAAAAGTTCACTTTGGCAGCTTATCGGTTTCACTTAGCTGCCAATAGTAGTTTCTGCTCCTGCTGATGGGTTCTGTGCAGATAGGTCACTGGAGTTCTCACGTCTTTGGTTAAGCTTAAAGGTGCAGCACATTCCCAGAACAATCAAGGAGTAACTGCCAAGCTCGTCCCGCGTTTCTACGTCAGTCCACTTCTACCCTCACTTTGTTCCAGAGATTAGTACCTTCACTGGTACCACCACCAACAACTATGGTAAAAGAATAGAAACGAAACGCTCTCCTGAGTATTGCGTTTCCCGTCACATATTTATGTGTCCTCTTTCTCCTATTCTACCATCCCATCTATCTCAGAATTTACCCTCGATGAGAATTAAGCTTAATCCCACGAGATAAACTTTCTTTACATTTAAATTGAATAGTTTCATCCTTATTTTACATTTAAATGAAAAGGTTAAAAGTTCAGAAAGAAAATGTTTACATTTACATCTCCACTGTTTGAAAAGTGTTCACAATATAAACATGAATCTGTTTTCATTTACATTTACACTGATTTGAAACTGTAAGTATTATACTTAGAATGTACATCATTTCTTTCGTCTTTCCCTCTGTTACGTGCAGTCTTTGATATCTTGCAATATTATACATTTGTATGCTTGTTATGTTCGCAAATATTTTGTAAACAAAATAGATACTTTTTAGTGCTTAAGGAAAAGTCATTATTGAGTTACTTCCCTTGAAAGGAGTTTCGCCACTTTCGATCGAACTCCGCGGATGAATCCAGTTTTACTGCGATTTATTCTTTGTTTGGGTAGAAATAGATTGTTCTTGCTTCAGAATATCTATGGCCTGAATTTATGTGTAGTGTTTGTCTAGGTAGGACGAGTCTGTCTTATATCTGTATATCTTTACATATCTAAGTCGAACTATATGTTCTTTGTCGCTAGAAAGGTCAAAGGCTGTTCAGCGGATGTGTGGCTAGAGAGTTGTGATTTGGCTTCGCCCTGATGATGGGGGCTGTCATGTTTTCTGTATCGGCTTGTCGCCGGAAAAAGTGATCTCAATATTTATGGGGAAAGTGATAGTCGTCTAGACCTATCGTGTATGCTTTACCACAGTGTTTATTCTTATTGCCAAGGAATGGCAGAATCATATTTCTGATACCAAGGTAACAAAAGTACTTCTTATGAACTCTCTTACGAAGCCATCGTTTTCGATAGGCAGACGCACGATTTGTACGTCTGAGGGAATATGTAACTAGATGAAGATGACATTCATTTCTAGCAGCACTATATTGTATGATGAAGCCAATTGTATCAATGATAGAATCTACAAAGCCATAAGGACATTTAATGAATGACCAGCTTTGATACAGCTGCCTAGTTTTTATCAAAAAAGAAAGTGAGTGACAGCTCACGAGAGAAGCCATCTTGTATCCAAATATTTTGTGACTTTCAAGAAGAGAAAAGGGATGCCCCGTATTATCGCTTGATGAGTCCAGAGATCACTGCTACAGATGAGAACCCATTATTAGTGGTTCAATATTATATATGAAAATATGTGCTGAACTTTACATAGAGGAATCTTCGCTAGACGAAGTTAGGTCTAGAAGCCATCTTGAATATTGTTTATAAACTGACGTGCTTTGTCAGTAAACTCAGACGATATATATATGGGCAATACTGAGTGCTTGTCTACTGACATTCCATTGTGCTATTAGTCAACATGAGTGCCCATGTATCATTGCAACACCATTTATCAATTGTACCATGATGTATTATGCCAACCTGTGATTTGTCACTGTATCCGTGCTGTCGAATGTGTACGTCCAATTAAACTGTAACAAAAAGTACACAGCAGTTGGCGTCGATGACTTCCAGCCATACATGAGTGAGAAAAGAACATTTATCAACTCTTCGAACTCTTTCATCATTCGCGTATTATACTCTAACTCTATGTCTACACACCACTGCGTAGGTCGAGTTGATATCCCTATTCCTAACAACCACTCTGACGAGCAACGCTGGGACCAACAACAAGTCTTAACATTGGAGCTTCCACAGACCACCATACCTCTTAACACTGTGGTCCTGTAAATAGTTGATGTCAGTGTGAACAAGGAACAATACAACTTCATATCTATACACCATTCAACAGTATATATAGAAAGAGCGTATTTAACACTGATGGTCAATATTTAACACCCTCCCTGCTCTATATGGAACTTGGGACTACTTTATGCTTTTAGTTCTCTGTAAGACACTAGCAATAAAGCAGTCACCATCCCTGGCAGTGGTGGTTCATGAAATCTTCATTTTATATGATGAGGTTGCCAGCCTCAAATGACTGGGACATCCACTAGCGATTTTCACATATTAATATTCACATGGTAATATATACATATTAGTTCACATGTTAGTAATGAAAAATATAGAATGTAAAATGACAACTTACGCCAATCCTGGCTCAACGACTTTTTGCTCAGATGAATGAAGTTAAGGTAGAAGGATACCTTGATAGGGTAAAAAACTCAAATTTTCCTTTCAGAATCAAACAACCATGGGTATAGTGTTAGTATGGACTTAAAATGTTTGTCCACATAATGACCTCATTAATTATGCAAATTAGCTATCCAATATGGCCGCCGTAGTGAATAAATTATACACCTTTTTTAAAACATCATAACTATGTTATTTTTGTAAGGATCTGACTGAAACTTCGCAAATTGAATCATTATATACAGCAAAAGATCATGAACTAAAATGACAGAGATTGACAGAAAGGTTAATTTTTAATGAATTTTCAAAATTTATATTTCTGGAATGTTTGATATTTGTACCTCATTATATATGCATGATGGTCATAAAACTAAAACTTTGAATTCAATTGTATCCATTTTAGGTCAGAATCTGTAAGATTATATGACAACCAACTATGTTAATTTTCATGTCAATTGAATGTACAGATCCAGAGATATCTTGTTTCAAAGATCACCAATTATGCTAAAAAGACAATTCCGAGAAAACAAAGAAAAACAGAAAAAGAACTCACAAAATGAAGTTTAATGAGCTCCTGTTGAATAAATGTCTCTTTCTACTGCAGCTGCAGTGTCTGTGAATCCCCTTTTGAGTGCTCTCAGGGTCTTTCCATTGCAATGTCCTTACTTGCTGAATAGATCCTGTGCAGCGTTCTCCTGTATGCTTTCTTTGCCATGGGTTGACTTGTGTTCATGTATATCGAAAAATTCTACAATGCACTGTGGCCTTTCCCAATAGAACGCACAAATGCCACCATTCGCACATTTACTTCTTTGTTTGTGAGTAGCTGAAGATGAAACATCAGAAGTATTGAAATTGGCACAGCTTGTGCACTTGCTACTCATTTCATGACAAAAGCCATTCCGAGTCTCTTCGACGATCTCACAGGTCAGTGAGTACTGATAACATTTGTCACATCTAAAGTTAGCGCATAAAAACCCAAACAGTAGTTTTACATCCATAAGGATAAAACCATTTCCTCTGTTGTCATTTTTAGCTTGTCCTTCACTTTCTTGGATCTTTATTTTCTTTGCTGAGCAGCACGGAGGCTTTATAGCGTCACTATCGACAATAGGTGTCTCATTTTCAGGCAACGGTTTGTTAGTGTACACGCCTCCTAGTCTTTGTCTTATTTCCCATTGTGAACAAAAGAAGCTCTGCTAACTATTATTATACAGAATCAGTATAAAACTAGCAATAAATAGAGTTGATGTTGGTGAAAATGCACAATGCATGTAACAAATGTTGAAATTTACGATCAAAGCTTTCTAGACACACACTTTTGAAAAATTCATAAGAAATCATTGAGTGATTCACCGTGGAAAAATTATAAATATCTTTTTCCTGTTGCCTCAGTATAATTATAATTTCGCAATTTTACAATTACGCATCTTCATGTTGGGTCATTATTCACATGGTAACCAACTATAAACATTGGTTGCTATGCAAATCACTCAAGGGGGTGTGTGTAGAAAAACACTGATTCCTATCAAACCAGAGTATCTCTAAGCTTCTATGAATTATTTTTAGTTCAAGAACATGTTGACGATGATTTAAAGCATGAAAATGAAAATTATTGGATTTTTATTTTTTTAAACATTTTTGGGTATCCTTCTACCTTAAGGCACTTGATTAGGCCTCTTACGCGTGTTCTTAAGGGTCGTTACTTTTATAAGATAATTCCCTTTATGACTGTGTGTTTCAGTTTCCTCAGCCTTCCTTATTAAAATGGTTTTCCTGGGCTATGTAAGTACTTCAAGAGTGTTCCACAAAGTCCGGTCTGATAAATGAAAATTCTGAATTCTGGGCTTCACTCTCGCAGAGTCTTGTTTTGTCTTGGCAAGCGTGAATCTCACAGTGTCTTAACTCTGAAACGCGTCAGGTTATATTCATTATCCTCCTCCGCATCTGTTTGTTATGAAGCTAAGCAAAAGCTCCAATCATTTTCAAACATAAATGTTGGGTGGAGTAATTTCAAAATATTCCGACATGGAATAATTGTGCGCGTGATGCAAAGGTCACGTTTCCTATATATGGCAAACAAACCTCCGATTCCTTGTGTACCAACTCACAAACACTTCGGTAAACTCTCTCAGTAATGTGTGTAAGATGTAACATCTTATTACTTTATCGAAAGTAATCTTGTCAGTCCTGTCTGTCCAAAATGTGTCATCCCGTATTACTAGCTTTGCGACGAGCGCAGTCTCGCCTTATCAGCAATTAAGCAAATACGCTGAGCGATTTAGTGTTAAGCTGATGTCAGATGTCGGCCGCTGCCGATATTAACCAACACGGTTGTCGATAATATTATCTCAGCCGCTCCTGCAAATATTTAGGGAAGGGACGGGTAACAAACAGACGTGATGACTTATCTCTGAGAGGGGTGTAAGAAGGAAAATACAAGATATCTGCTACAGTGGACAGAGAAAGAAAAGGGTGCGACTCGGACAAAATCGCAATAAAATCAGTACACAAATGTAAATGATTACTGCCGTAGTGAAAGAGAGATCGGAAAGATGTCGCCCCAAAATCCATCGTGTGACACAGATATTACCGTAAGGGAGTGAAGTGTTAAAGATTAGCGAAACTAGATCCAGCTTTATGAGGCGGGGTGACCAGTTCCGTGTCTCTCTACTTTTATCTCCGGGGCAGAGTCAGGTGCCCATTTACAGCTGGGTAGACGGAAGCGTGAGTAACCAGATTTCAATCTCGGAGCCCAGCAAATGTGCCGCGAGACGGCGCTCATTCCGTACCAAAACTTAAATTTAAAAATGTGCTGAATAATATCTCCACCCCCATTTAAAAAAAAATTATTTTTACCTTTAGAGATGCTTACAGAGACATTAAGTAGGACGGTGAGATACCAGGACTAATCATTTTAAAAATATTTTTGTTTTCTGATTTTGACATACAGTATAATCAGATATAAACATGCTGTCAGTATAAGCCTATCTCAGATATTTGCTGTTTGCAGAAATATACGGACGGCTCTTTTCAAAATGTCCTCCAGTCACCTGGCTCCAAAGCGTCACCTAGTTAGTCACTTGGCTCCAACACGTCGCCTAGTTAGCCACCTGGCTCCAACACGTCGCCTAGTTAGCCACCTGGCTCCAACACGTCGCCTAGTTAGCCACCTGGCTCCAACACGTCGCCTAGTTAGCCACCTGGCTCCAACACGTCGCCTAGTTAGCCACCCGGCTCCAACACGTCGCCTAGTTAGCCACCTCTGGTAGATAACATCACCATACTCTCTTCCTGAGAATCCGATTGGCAGAATGGTTAAAGCACAAGCCTCTCGCTGGAAAAGTGCCGCGTTTGAAACACGAGTGCGTCATGCTCCAGTCTACGCAGCTGTAAATCGGTACCTAACTCTTCTCTTGAGTTAGGAACGGCAAAGGCAGCGAGAAATGAAACTCGAAGCGGGACCTAGCATAGTGAAGTCTCTAACAACTCACTCCTCTATAGCAATATCTGCTTTAGAACTACCTTTACCAAAGGTCGCCTTGTTGGTCACCCCTGTATAGATATATATATAAAACATTGTCATACTCTCCTCCTTACTGCCTATGATATTCTTTTTTTTAATCGTAAAAATGTTTTCCATGCTCCAAAAATATGACTTAACCTCTGTAGGTCACGTCTTGATAAACGTTAGATATCCGCCGTCTGATATAATGACAGGTCCAAGATGGTTAAACTCGTTCGTGTATTTTAATGTTTTCCCTCCCACAGTTATCTTCAGTAATCATCTTTTTTCAGTCAGTATGGAGCATGGAGCTACGAATACAGATGGTGCCCTTGAGGAAGCTTACACACAGGGCCAGATTTAGACACGGTGAGGTCCTAAGCTGTAGGAAGCTGTGGAGACCCTATTTGGCAATTGGTAACAGAGAATAAGGCCGTATAACAACTGAACTTGGCAAGAATGCTGCCAAGATGCATAACAAATACATGCGAGGTGGACGGAAAGGTTCATCTATCAGAGCTTGAAAGATATGCCTTTAATTCTTCACTTTCAAGACTCTTATTATAGCAAACAATGCTTATTATTTGTGCTCAGAGAGTCAAGTGACTGTATTTAACTCCTAGGAGTAAAATACTCTTGTAAATCTGTTATTTCTAGAAAATGAAATTTAATTTGCAAACTGTAAAATGATAAACACTGATAAATCATAAGAAATCAGAATATAAATCATATTTACGTTTAAAAATGTATTTAAACATATCATATATGATGTTATACTGTCATTATAAGTGGAAATTAACATTATAGACATACTCCTATTTTAGGGATCCCGTTACACGCCCATTGAGGTATATTGGGAATATGGTGTTAGGCCCATAATTTCTTGACCATCGGCACACTAGTGGTCAGCATCACGCCGGCCGCCTTAACCTTCCCAGAGATTTCTGGTACCTAATTCATGAGGCTGGGTCGACCCCCGGAGCCATTTGCGGTCTAAAAAATCCCACCTCAACTGGGTATCGAACCATGGACCACCGAGCTAGGAAGCCAGTGCACTAACCACTGAGCTACCGTGGCTCCACTCCTACTTGAACTATTTCTAAAACTTGTTATGCCGCTAATCCCCCACCTCGCTACACCACTGTTAGGTAAGCCACTTCAGAATGTGAGGCCCTAAAGCTGTAGCTAGTTTAGCTTTAGGCCTAAATCCGGTCCCTGTTTACACCACAATAAAAACTCTGCACCCGTGGTTTCTGTAGCAATTGTGTTTGTCATGATGAAGTTGCCATTCCCATGCACAACCTTATAGTTGTCGCCTTTTACGACATGTCTGAGGTAACAGTAATTATGTACTTGTTTCATCTCCCCAGAGACCACGCAAACTACAAGGGACACAAACATGTTACTTTCTGAGATTGTTTCCCCTCGAAATAATCTTTATTTCTTATTTCTTGCTATATAACTTTATAACTTTGTTGAATGAATCAACAAGCCACAGATTGCTGGAATTTGGCATCAAACGTAAGACTAGCAGAGATGGACGTGTGAGAAGATGCATCCGTCGTGCATACCAGTGCTCTACAACCGGTGTGTCGCGGTACACTAGTGTGCCACCTGTGTTAGCCTGGTGTGCCGGGATACCAGGCAGAATATTGTACACCATATAGTGCTGTACAAAATTACATGTGATGGTAAAATATTAAGCAAGAATCTAAAACATACAATTGTACACATAATAAGTTGAGTTTGGGGGCCGGAGTGGCTAAGAGGTATGGCGTCCGCCTCGAATTCTAGAGGTATCGGGTTCGATTCCCAGTAGAGGGAATATAAGTTATGGAAATTATTTTTGAGAACCAGTGGTCCTAATGATGTCATACTCCCCTCTGGTCTCCTGGGTAGTGAGAATGGATGCCTAGACTTCTTGGATAAGGGGAAAAAATTTAGGAGGTCAAGTGTGCAAGTTGCGCTCGTTGAAAATCCCACGGCAGTTGGAAATCGTAAAGAGTAGGCCATAAGGCCGCTGCCATGACAAAATATAAATATTAGAAACCTACCCACTAAATATATTTATAGAATGTGTGATTCCTATATACACACATTAGGATTCTCGCCGGTGCTACGAAGTTCGTGCACTGTGCTGAGAACCTCCTTGTGTGATCTAAGGGAGGAGATCAGAGCACTGATGGAGTTGACCGTGAGCAATGAGGATAGGCCTTAAAACTAAACCAAACCAAACCAAGTTGAGTTATCATCATCCACCAATCCATCACAACAAATTAGGAAGCATTGCCTTATGATTGCATCGAATTAAAAAATATTTGCCATACCCACTATTAAAATATTACAGCGTGCCGTGGAATTTTGAAAGGCACTGTAAGTGTGCTGTGAAGTGAAAAAGGTTGAGGAGCACTGATGTTAACAACTAACACGCTAAAGGAACAGTTAGCATTCATACCCTTCGACAATTGTTGATTGAGACTCAGCACCTCGACCTCCAGGACGATCCAAAGTCCGGTGGGAGGACAACATTAGACAATCTTTGAAGGACCGAGGACTAGAATGGAACCAAGCGAGGAGGAAGACAGCCGATAGAATAGTATGGCGCTATCTCTTACAAACCTCTACACCTCACGGTAGAAGAGGAACGAAAAAGTAGTAGTAGTAGACTCAGCACCTATGGGTTTACCCCGAGTGTCGATTCTGATCAACAGTAAAAAATTTCTTTGTTGAAAATGTTGGCGATATGTGTCTCTAGTACAAGCTGTACGTTCTTTTCATTTATCTGCTGTAGCCTACCACCTGCATGTTTGTTATTATTGATATTATGTTCTACAACTATTATTTCTGTCATATCATCTGTACATGTAATGATGGTGTCGCTGTACACAGAGAAAAGTTAAGAGGTTAACACATACAACCGTATCTTACTTTACGTTTTGTATTTTGATGTTCTGTTTCATTGCCTAATCCAGGGGTGCTCAACGCGGTGCCCGCTGGCATCATGATGCCCATTAAGACTTATTTGTGTGCCCGCGGAAGATGTGCAGTTGAAAGAATAAATTAAAGCTTACCCTCTGCTAAACTTGTTGAAAATTCACGGTTAGTGGTCTCAATAAAATGATAAAAATATTGCTGGTAGATACAGGAAGTTATGTTATATCAAAGGGTTGCTACTCCAACAATCTAAGCATTGCTGACAATTCAGCAGGGACATCATCTTTCACTCTTAACTATTAAAACACGCAGTTCCAAAGATCACACTAACTATACGTTTGTCTTCATTGATTTGAAAATCATTTTTTTTTAATCCTGAATATTTCTTTTATATTTAAATGTGTTTACCTAGCCTCATATAATATTTTGTATGTTGTTGTAAAAAAATGAAATTTTTTTTAGTATCTGAGTCGCGAATATTCTTTTATTGGTGCCCACCGCCCTCTTTATAAATATAAAATGTGCCCACGGTGCAAAAATGGTTGAGGACTCCTGGTCTTATCTAATCGCAGGTCTGAAAGCATTTATCTCAGCCTGATACAAGCATAATTTTCGAAGAAGCAAATAGTTTTATCACAGTCGTATACAAGAACAAATGGGATGCAGAGCATCCAGGCAACCAAAAAAAAAAAAAAATATGAAAATAAAAATGTTGCATATTACCAGCTCAGCAGAAGAGAACACGTGATAATCTTCAGACTCCTCACGGACCACAAAAGATTGGGACATCATCTATTGTTAAAGAAGATTATTATGTATTTTACATGTTGGCCTCACTTAGATCTGTTAGCAGTTTAATCTACGCGGTAACATTTCTATCTGAAGTCAACATTGATATGTTTTGCACCATTATTAATTGTAAGTGAACGCGATAATAGGTTGACGTCACTGAGCGATGATGACGTAATGAGGAGCCGCGCTAATATATTAAAACGGTCGTTCTTGGCCTTTCGTTGTAATAATCCGTCGAAGCAAGACGTGGATATTAGTACTCATAAGTTTATTGAAGTGGGATGCTGTTTCTCCTACGTGGCATTACATTACGAACGTCGCCACATGTATACAAGAAGATGCCGAACGCAAGTATTTAAGTTCGATGATATTTAAAAGGAGGAGTCTTTTCGGGGGCTATCAAATATATTTTAATCTCCATATCCTGGTTATCGCTACTTAGATGTTTGCCGGCATCTCTAGTATATAGGCCAGATATGCGACGATTCGTTAAGGACTGTAGGAGATGCCATTCTATGCATGTATTGATGATTGCCATGAACATTTGAAGTTTGTCTTACGTAAATAAACATGCCTGTATTTGTGGACCGAAATTAACCAGTCGTTTGGAGTCCATGTATGAAACCATACATCTTGACCACCCATACCATTCGCGTAATTGAATCAGCACGATACACCAACTTATTCAACCACACAACTTAACATCTATTAAACGAGCTAAAGATAGGAGCTACCGATGAGTGCTGTCACGGGTTGCCTCCCCTTAGCTCTGCAGTAGTCGTCCACCAGTGGCCAAAACTCAAGAGTATCTAACGTGGGTCTTCAAAGGTGTCTACCTTCGCACACGATAACTCTTGGCAGAGTTGTAGATAGAAGGATAATGATGCTTCTACCTCAAGGGACAATCAATAAGATATTTCAGATGTCAAGAACAATGATACATGTTGCGGAGCAATGTTAACTTTAGTATCTGACCCGCCGTCTTTTATGAAGATTCTTATGCAATTCTTATTGTTAGCTCGTTCAAAACCCCCAGCTGATTAATTCAGCGAAATTCATCTTATTATTATTTATTTTGCTCTATGAATGTAAATATAGGTATATATATATATTATAGATATATATATATATATATATAATATATATATAGGTATATATATATATATATATATATATATATATATATATATATATATATATATATATACTGAAGCACATTAAAAACGCACCACTATTATATATACTAATGCCGAGAAAATTCTATAGTCATCGTTTTATTTTTCTGTTTTATAACGCAAGGGCAACAACTGCTTGAAATCTATAGTCACTTTTCTCGGTAAGCATCTGTCTTCTCGCGTTAGTATCGAATGCAGTTAACTTTTGAGCTGTGGTCATTTTTGCGCTGGACTGCGCATGACTTGTCTTGTTGTTTGGTCGATCGGTTTCCGCCCACCACTAGTGGGAGTGAGCGATTTGGAATGGCGAAAGAGATGCCTCGTTGAAGAGGGGATCTCCGCTTTTTTTTTGTTCTGTCAGGGATGTGTAGTCCTCTTATGGATATTTCGTTTAGTCGAGATAATACCTCTAGTGTTTTCCCACATGTCGGGAGGCGTGATATTTCTGTGTATTTCATGAAAGCAAGGTAAATTGACTTTTTCATTAACTCTATCGATTTTGGGTCGTGAGCGATTTCGATTCATAGCCTGTCTCCGAAAGTCGTCGTCACGAGATGTTCTTTCCCAGCTCACATGTCGCTGCATTGTACTGCATCGGTTGATGCAGGTACCAAGGACCATTACTTGCTACTTTGTTAAATGAACTAGGTTTAGAAAACCTTTATTATCTAGAGGATATTCTTGAGGACATTATTTATACTTCGGCAGACGTGTCTGTCTTGCTGAAGTCAAACTAAGGAGAGTGAACTGATCTCATACATCTGGTTATCTCCTGGCTGTTATAGAAAAGGATGGAGTTGTTCACCTGACTACATTTACAGCACTTTGAAATATAACATGCATCTGACTCATCATTGTAATGCTGTCTACCGTTTATTGCTGTATTGAATGTTGCTGTGATAATGACTGTTTGATGTGCCTACACATTTGCGTAACCATTTTGTCACTGTGGCGTCCACAATAAATAATGAAGAAAAACGTCAACGGCTGTTTCAAGACTCATTGACTTTATACGTCGTGAGTTTACTGACGTCCTATGTGGATTGCCCTGTTATTGTTGCATGAACATTGTTTTGACTGAACACATCTACACACTACACAAAACCAGACATGCGGATGCCATCCATCATCATATGGCATCACGCATCATTTGGTGGCCATAAGCTGGTTTGATTCTGGTACTAGCAAACACGGGGTCCCTTACCCACTTCATTTTCAACAAGAATTCATCAGCATCCTTCAAGAAATTAACATTCTTCAATACAGTCAACATCTTCAAAATTTTCAAAGTACTCGGCGTTGCCCGGTAAAAGTCAAAATTTCAATTTTTTGACGGAAACAAGAATTTGACAGTACCCGGCGTTGTTACATGTTGCCGGATAACTCGGACTGCTGTTATCTTTTACGCAAGTCAAGCAAGTTGCTGCTGTCAAGGTTCCAGTGCTGTCGTTTTTTGAGAAGGTCAAGTGCCGGTTGAAACGGGTTGTTTTCTGAAGAAGGCCAAGTACCGATTTCCATCAACTTACTTTTGGATTAGAAGGTCAAGTGCCGAAACAACTCAACACACAGTATTTCAGAAGCTCTTGTACCATCGTGTTAGCAGTGGAAGCAGTTCAGATGTGCCATCATCGTTGGAGCTTCGCTCTTTAGGACGTTGATTGACATCCGTTTTTTCTGCTGTTCTACGATTGGAAGCCTTTAAGTTAAGTGGCCTGTTTGTATGTAAACTGTGCCCTTATACTTCTGCTGAGTCTTCTGTGTATCATCTCATTCTATATGTTATATGTCTATATGTTATTTGTATATTTATATGTTTATATTTCAGCGGGTTCTCGGTTGGGTGGTGTCTCCGTTAGATTATGCCACGTCATAGAGGTCGTCTATTGTGAGCGTTTTCTGTAGGGTTTGCAAATTTCCGATACTGGAATTTGCTAAGCGACTTCTGTTGCTATTTATGTTAGCTGTGATGACATGTTTTAATATTGTTTTCGTTATTATTTCACATTCTTTAGTTTTGTTGTGATTTGTTTGTATTTGTTAGCCTACTCTTGTCTATAATTTAGTTTCATACAACATTTTTGTTTATACACTGTGGTGTCATGTATTTTGTTTAATTCTATCGCAGATATCGTCACATTTTTTGTGATATTTCATTAATTTCTGCTTTATTTTTAGTTGATTTCTGCGAAAGTTTTTGTATTGTTGCTGATCTTTGTTATTGTTTACATTGTTATTGTTTACATTGTTTGTATTGTTTACATTTTCAATGTTTACATTCTGCATGTGTTTACATAGTCATTGTTTACAGTTATAGTAATTAGTTAATGGGCTATGCTAATGCACTGTTACTACTATACTGATGATAAATGAATGATGAATAGTGTCGTGCACTATTGAATGAGAAGTGCACTTATGATCAAGATTTGAGTGCTGATATTTCATATACAAGTTCTTTGATTGGAGACTTGTTTCCCACAGAGACTGGGATAATATAATGTGATGTGAATATACAAGTGCTTAATTAAGACTTGTTACACTTAGGTTTGAAATAAATTAGTTAATTATTTCAGGTTTTGGACTCATATGTTAGACAACATGTCTACATTTGAGCACTTTATTGAGCAGGGTAAATTGCTTGGGAAGACTGGTGATAAGTTAGAAGAATTTGCAACTGCTCGATATGATAAAGCAATGGAAGCTGAACAAAAGAAACTGCATATGGAAGCTGAACAAAAGAAACTGCAGATGCAGGTGGATGAAAAGAGATTCCAAATGGAAATGGAAAAACAAAAAAGGGAATCAGAAGCTGAGGAAAGAAAGCTACAGCTAGAGGCTGAGAATAAAAGACTTGAAAAAGAAGCTGAGAATAAAAGACTTGAAAAAGAAGCTGAAAACTTGAAAAAGAGACTGAAAATAAAAAAGAAGCTGAAAATAAAAGACTTGAAAAAGAAGCTGAAAATGAAAGACTTCAAATGCAGGCTCAAGCTGAAGAAAGGAAGTTACAAAGAGAGTCTGATGAGAGGAAAGCAAAAATGGAACATGAAGAAAAACTCTTAGCTTTAGAGTTGGAGAAATTGAAATTGACGAGCATGAGTAATGGTAATGATTCAAACAAGGGTTCATCTTCTGGGAAGGCTAATAATGATACTTTTAAGATTAAGTTACCAACATTTAGTCCTTCCAGTGATGACATAATGTTCTATCTGGACAGATTTGAACAAGCATGTACAGCTCATAACATAGACAAAGCAAAATATGTTTATCAGTTATCAGGGATACTGACAGGTAAAGCTCTAAGTATATTAAATATGGTGGATGAACCTGACAAGAGCAATTATGAGGTTGTCAGGGCCGCTTTGTTAAAGAAATATCAGCTTAACGAAGACGGCTATCGTCTACAATTTAAAAACATGTTACCTGAAAATGGAGTTGAATTCTCCGAGTTTATTGCAAGAATACGCATTACTTTCTCACGATGGGTTGAACTATCTAAGACGGAAAAAACTTATGAAGGACTTATGGACTTAATACTTAGAGACAAAGTCATGTCGTCTGTCAATGAGTCTTTCCTTGCTTTCCTTCATGAACGTAAACCTAAAACAATAAAAGAAATGGAAGATTTCTGTTGCCAATACGTAACTGCGCACCCACACATAACCATGGGTAACTCTAAGGTGAAAGAAGGTTTACCAGTTGCTTCGGCAGCTCCGTATGGTCAAAACTTTGCTCGTAGATCCCAACAAAATTTTGATAGAAAGGGCAGCGGTAATTTCTGTCAAAATCATGGAAACCAATTTCATGGTGATTCTTCTTCGAAGAATTGGAGACAACCTGATAGTGGTCGTTACTATCACCCTAATAATTATAAGCATTTCAAAAGAGGATATGGTAATAGAGGTTATTCCTGCCGAAGACCTCAGAACCAAACAAATAGATGTTCGCATCAATGTGAACATGATAGTAATCGTGGAAACTGGAATTCGAACCAGTATAACAATTACAATAGAGACAATAATAACTGCAGAGATAATAATAACTCTGATAACTTCAGAGGTAATAATAGTCGGGGTAGATCTCAACACAAAAAAAAGAGATATCAGCAGGCTAATGCTGTACAACAGGAAACTGAGGGAGCCTGTAATCATGTTGTTGATAGTAAAAACTTTGACGCTGTCACTAGTTCTGCTTTTGACTTTGAGAGAGCAAACAAATGCCCCCAATGCAGTACTTTATTCGAACCGGGTACCATAACTACTTTGAGTTGTGGTCACCCACTTCCCGCTCTTCCTGCTGCTGTTGCGCATGACGGGAGGGGTTCTTTAATTCTACATAAGGGTCTTGTTAATGATACTCCGGTCTCACTACTTTTCGATTCCGGATGCACCACTATTGGTGTTAGACAATCGCTTGTAGATCCATCTTGTGCTACAGGAAGGGTTATTAAATGTGTCACATTTGGCGGCACTCTAGAAAAATATCCTACTGCTGTAATTCGCATTGCCACTCCTTTCTTTACTGGAGATGTGCATGCTTGTCTCTTACCTAATCCTATTGCGGACCTTATTATTGGTCGTATTCACGGAGTTAGGGAGTGTACCCCACAGCAGATTGCTGCTTGGGAAGATAATAACATGCAAGCTACAAATGCAGTAGTTACAAGAGCACAAGCTCTACAAACACCCGAAACTTCACTGAATAGTGATAATGAAGTTGATAGCCAAGATAGTCACTTAGTAATTACTCGTGACTCTTTCATAAAATTGCAAGAAGAAGATCCTTCTTTAAAAAAATTCTTCGTTCTTGCGAAGAAAGGTGATCCGAATCAGGATACAAATAGAAAATCTTGGATTGCAATGAGAAACGGCGTACTTGTACGTATGGTACAAGATTCGACTACGTCGGCACATTCGCAAATTCTTGTTCCCAAGAGCATGAGAGTCCAAATATTACAACATGCTCATGACTCGCAATGTGCTGGACATATGGGTTTTGCCCGTACGAAGTCGAGAGTCCTTGCGGCTTTCTTTTGGCCTTTTGTCAATAAGGACATTCGTATTTACTGCCGATCATGCAAGGTATGTCAGGAGGTCAAATCTAGAGGACCACGACATGCTGCGCCTATCCAGGCTGCTGACATTCCTATTCGGCCGTTTCAGAAAATGGCCATAGATATTATTGGCCCTTTTAAGGTCAAGTCGGCCAGAGGACATCAGTTTATCCTTACATGTGTCGATATGTGCACACGTTGGCCAGAGGCTATTCCTCTTAAGAGCATATCTACTACAGATATCGCAGATGCTCTTTGGTTGATATTTTCTCGCTTGGGGTTCCCCAGAGAAATATTGTCAGACCATGGCACTCAACTCATATCTGACACTATGTCACAGGTAATGTCTACCTTACATATTGAACGATCTCTCAGTAGTATCTACCATCCTATGTCTAATGGGTTAGTTGAGCGTCTGAATAGAACGCTCAAGACTTTGCTTGGTAAGATAACTGAAGATCATCCTCAAGATTGGGACAGGGTTTTACCCGCGGCTCTCTTTGCCTATAGAGAAGTCCCTAATGAACACACAGGATTTTCTCCCTTCGAACTTGTCTTTGGCGCGCGTCCACGCGGCCCTATGTCTTTATTACACGATCTCATCACTGCCGATGATATTAGCGATGAAACTCAATCCTCATATGAGTATGTCATTGCTCTTAGACAAAAGATCATTGAGGCATGTAAGCTAGCAACTGCTTCATCAGAAATTGCTAAAGAGAAGGCAAGGCAGTTTGCTAACAAGAATAGATGTCTACGACAACTTTGTCCAGGTGACAAAGCATTCGTCCTACTCCCCAGTAGGGAAAATAGACTTCTTATTGCATGGAAAGGTCCGTATGCAATAGTCTCTCGGATTTCCGATGTTGACTATGTGGTCGATATTGATGGAAAGCATAAAACTTTCCACATAAACATGCTTTCGGAATTTCACGAACGTCCGGACTATTTGCTGCCTATTTTCCAGGCAACGGATGATGCTCCTGCACCTCACGGTCATTATTCATCCCTGTCTGTCATTCAGGATGAGGAAGCTACCTTCTCTGATGTCAACCTTCCCCTTCCAGTGGTTCCATTACATTCCACGGAATCTTGGAAAAACGTTTCTGTTTCTCCTAATCTTTCTGGTGACGAACATCGACAAGTCTCGTCGATGTTACAAACATTTCAGGATGTTCTCACTGACATTCCTGGACACACAGATGTCATAGAACATGACATAATTCTTACCGACAATAATCCAATTAGGGTTAGGCCGTATCCTATTCCTATACACTTTCAGTCGCAAGTGGAAAAGGAATTGGATGAAATGATTCAATTAAATATAATTGAACCATCGACTTCACCATATTCTTCTTCCATGGTTATTGTCCGGAAGAAGGATAAGAACATACGAATTTGCGTTGATTATCGCAAATTGAATCAGGTCACAAAGTTCGACGCTGAACCGATGCCTTTGTTAGAAGATCTACTGATTAGACTTTCTAATTCTAGATTCTTCACTAAACTTGACTTGTCTAAAGGTTATTGGCAAGTGCCTTTAGCAGAGCATGCCAAACCTCTTACTGCTTTTTCTACACCTAGGGGTCTATTTCAATGGAATGTTATGCCTTTTGGTCTCATGAACGCCCCTGCCACTTTCGTTCGCATGATGCGTCGAATTCTGTCACATCGTTCGGATGTCATCGCATACTTAGATGACATCTGTCTCTTCAGTGATACCTGGGAAGATCACTATTTAGGGTTATATGACTTACTGTCCACTCTACGTGAGAATAATTTGACAGCAAAACCTTCTAAAGCTTTTGTTGGTTTTGGTGAAATCTCTTTCCTGGGTCATCGTGTTGGTCATGGTCTCTTGAAGACAGAAGACCACAATACTTCCAAAATACTGAACATCTCTGTTCCTAAAACGAAGAAACAAGTTAGGAGTCTCTTAGGTTTAATTCAATTTTATGGGAGATTTATTCCAAATTTATCTTCGATCATGGCACCTCTCTCAACATTGTTGAAGAAAGGTTCGCCTAATCTGGTCCGTTGGTCTGAAGAATGCCAATCTTCACTAGACCAAATCAAGAATATATTTTCTTCTCCTCCCATCTTAAGATTACCTACTCTTGATAGGACTTTTGTTCTTCGGAGTGATGCTTCATCCACTGGGATTGGAGCAGCACTGATGCAAGAATATGCAAATACTCTGCATCCTGTTATGTACATTTCTAGAAAACTAAATGCGGCAGAGAGGAACTACTCGGTTTTAGACCGTGAGTTGTTAGCGATGGTTTGGTCAATTCTAAAGCTACAAAGATTCCTCCTGGGCGCACATTTCATTCTAGAGACTGATCAGAAAGCTCTTACAGCTATTCAGACTAAGAATTTGAAGAGTTCGAGATCCACTCGATATGCTATAGCTCTTCAACCTTTTCACTTCACGGTACGAGCTATCCGTGGTGCGGATAATGTGATGGCTGACATTTTGTCTAGATGCCCACATGACTCCAACTAATACTTCTGTCCTATATTTCTATATATTACAGAGTCATAACACACCTATATTTCTACAATAGATTAGCACATCTGTACTTACTTTATATGTACACACTATCGTGCTTTGTTGTCATCTTCTTCTGTTCGTTTTTTAAAATGATAGAGGAGGACTGAGTAGTTAATATAAGGGCCGTTAGTTTACTAAACAGCCACAATTATTAATAATGTATTGTACCTTATGAAGCATATTAGTTATTAATTAGCATTATATTGCTTGTACTTTCTCAGAATGTCATTGTTGAGCTGAGGACTTACCTTACGAGTTCTAGATTGTGTACTTACCCTCGGAATACCAGAGCATATGTCCTGGATCGTCATGTAGTTTAACTTTACTATGTACTTATGTCATTACATGTCAAAGAATGTACTATTTAAATTTTCCTATCAGATTTGTACATCCATTTTTAAAGACAATATTAGAGTATGCTGTTTAATGATGATTATAGTAACTTGCATACGTATATTGTGTTTACATGCTAACGTGATGTGTGTTGGTGACACCTCCCCGATGTGAATATTTTTTGAGACATATTTATTTTTCTGTTGAGGTATATCCTCACCAGACACTCTATAATTAGCCTATTGTTTGGCAATTTAATTAATTATCAGCGCATAATTCGTGCGTTTTGAGCCGCTTATCGCTTGCTCTTTGATATTGAAAAAAAATATGTTCCACATTTTTTTTTTATCGGGAGGAGGTGGTGATATGTTGCGTGATAAATTCTCGCAACATCGTTTTATTTCAATATCTGTTTTATAACGCAAGGGCAACAACTGCTTGAAATCTATAGTCACTTTTCTCGGTAAGCATTTGTCTTCTCGCGTTAGTATCGAATGCAGTTAACTTTTGAGCTGTGGTCATTTTTGCGCTGGACTGCGCATGACTTGTCTTGTTGTTTGGTCGATCGGTTTCCGCCCACCACTAGTGGGAGTGAGCGATTTGGAATGGCGAAAGAGATGCCTCGTTGAAGAGGGGATCTCCGCTTTTTTTTGTTCTGTCAGGGATGTGTAGTCCTCTTATGGATATTTCGTTTAGTCGAGATAATACCTCTAGTGTTTTCCCACATGTCGGGAGGCGTGATATTTCTGTGTATTTCATGAAAGCAAGGTAAATTGACTTTTTCATTAACTCTATCGATTTTGGGTCGTGAGCGATTTCGATTCATAGCCTGTCTCCGAAAGTCGTCGTCACGAGATGTTCTTTCCCAGCTCACATGTCGCTGCATTGTACTGCATCGGTTGATGCATGTACCAAGGACCATTACTTGCTACTTTGTTAAATGAACTAGGTTTAGAAAACCTTTATTATCTAGAGGATATTCTTGAGGACATTATTTATACTTCGGCAGACGTGTCTGTCTTGCTGAAGTCAAACTAAGGAGAGTGAACTGATCTCATACATCTGGTTATCTCCTGGCTGTTATAGAAAAGGATGGAGTTGTTCACCTGACTACATTTACAGCACTTTGAAATATAACATGCATCTGACTCATCATTGTAATGCTGTCTACCGTTTATTGCTGTATTGAATGTTGCTGTGATAATGACTGTTTGATGTGCCTACACATTTGCGTAACCATTTTGTCACTGTGGCGTCCACAATAAATAATGAAGAAAAACGTCAACGGCTGTTTCAAGACTCATTGACTTTATACGTCGTGAGTTTACTGACGTCCTATGTGGATTGCCCTGTTATTGTTGCATGAACATTGTTTTGACTGAACACATCTACACACTACACAAAACCAGACATGCGGATGCCATCCATCATCATATGGCATCACGCATCATTTGGTGGCCATAAGCTGGTTTGATTCTGGTACTAGCAAACACGGGGTCCCTTACCCACTTCATTTTCAACAAGAATTCATCAGCATCCTTCAAGAAATTAACATTCTTCAATACAGTCAACATCTTCAAAATTTTCAAAGTACTCGGCGTTGCCCGGTAAAAGTCAAAATTTCAACTTTTTGACGGAAACAAGAATTTGACAGTACCCGGCGTTGTTACATGTTGCCGGATAACTCGGACTGCTGTTATCTTTTACGCAAGTCAAGCAAGTTGCTGCTGTCAAGGTTCCAGTGCTGTCGTTTTTTGAGAAGGTCAAGTGCCGGTTGAAACGGGTTGTTTTCTGAAGAAGGCCAAGTACCGATTTCCATCAACTTACTTTTGGATTAGAAGGTCAAGTGCCGAAACAACTCAACACACAGTATTTCAGAAGCTCTTGTACCATCGTGTTAGCAGTGGAAGCAGTTCAGATGTGCCATCATCGTTGGAGCTTCGCTCTTTAGGACGTTGATTGACATCCGTTTTTCTGCTGTTCTACGATTGGAAGCCTTTAAGTTAAGTGGCCTGTTTGTATGTAAACTGTGCCCTTATACTTCTGCTGAGTCTTCTGTGTATCATCTCATTCTATATATTATATGTCTATATGTTATTTGTATATTTATATGTTTATATTTCAGCGGGTTCTCGGTTGGGTGGTGTCTCCGTTAGATTATGCCACGTCATAGAGGTCGTCTATTGTGAGCGTTTTCTGTAGGGTTTGCAAATTTCCGATACTGGAATTTGCTAAGCGACTTCTGTTGCTATTTATGTTAGCTGTGATGACATGTTTTAATATTGTTTTCGTTATTATTTCACATTCTTTAGTTTTGTTGTGATTTGTTTGTATTTGTTAGCCTACTCTTGTCTATAATTTAGTTTCATACAACATTTTTGTTTATACACTGTGGTGTCATGTATTTTGTTTAATTCTATCGCAGATATCGTCACATTTTTTGTGATATTTCATTAATTTCTGCTTTATTTTTAGTTGATTTCTGCGAAAGTTTTTGTATTGTTGCTGATCTTTGTTATTGTTTACATTGTTATTGTTTACATTGTTTGTATTGTTTACATTTTCAATGTTTACATTCTGCATGTGTTTACATAGTCATTGTTTACAGTTATAGTAATTAGTTAATGGGCTATGCTAATGCACTGTTACTACTATACTGATGATAAATGAATGATGAATAGTGTCGTGCACTATTGAATGAGAAGTGCACTTATGATCAAGATTTGAGTGCTGATATTTCATATACAAGTTCTTTGATTGGAGACTTGTTTCCCACAGAGACTGGGATAATATAATGTGATGTGAATATACAAGTGCTTAATTAAGACTTGTTACACTTAGGTTTGAAATAAATTAGTTAATTATTTCAGGTTTTGGACTCATATGTTAGACAACATGTCTACATTTGAGCACTTTATTGAGCAGGGTAAATTGCTTGGGAAGACTGGTGATAAGTTAGAAGAATTTGCAACTGCTCGATATGATAAAGCAATGGAAGCTGAACAAAAGAAACTGCATATGGAAGCTGAACAAAAGAAACTGCAGATGCAGGTGGATGAAAAGAGATTCCAAATGGAAATGGAAAAACAAAAAAGGGAATCAGAAGCTGAGAAAAGAAAGCTACAGCTAGAGGCTGAGAATAAAAGACTTGAAAAAGAAGCTGAGAATAAAAGACTTGAAAAAGAAGCTGAAAATAAAAGACTTGAAAAAGAAGCTGAAAATAAAAGACTTGAAAAAGAAGCTGAAAATGAAAGACTTCAAATGCAGGCTCAAGCTGAAGAAAGGAAGTTACAAAGAGAGTCTGATGAGAGGAAAGCAAAAATGGAACATGAAGAAAAACTCTTAGCTTTAGAGTTGGAGAAATTGAAATTGACGAGCATGAGTAATGGTAATGATTCAAACAAGGGTTCATCTTCTGGGAAGGCTAATAATGATACTTTTAAGATTAAGTTACCAACATTTAGTCCTTCCAGTGATGACATAATGTTCTATCTGGACAGATTTGAACAAGCATGTACAGCTCATAACATAGACAAAGCAAAATATGTTTATCAGTTATCAGGGATACTGACAGGTAAAGCTCTAAGTATATTAAATATGGTGGATGAACCTGACAAGAGCAATTATGAGGTTGTCAGGGCCGCTTTGTTAAAGAAATATCAGCTTAACGAAGACGGCTATCGTCTACAATTTAAAAACATGTTACCTGAAAATGGAGTTGAATTCTCCGAGTTTATTGCAAGAATACGCATTACTTTCTCACGATGGGTTGAACTATCTAAGACGGAAAAAACTTATGAAGGACTTATGGACTTAATACTTAGAGACAAAGTCATGTCGTCTGTCAATGAGTCTTTCCTTGCTTTCCTTCATGAACGTAAACCTAAAACAATAAAAGAAATGGAAGATTTCTGTTGCCAATACGTAACTGCGCACCCACACATAACCATGGGTAACTCTAAGGTGAAAGAAGGTTTACCAGTTGCTTCGGCAGCTCCGTATGGTCAAAACTTTGCTCGTAGATCCCAACAAAATTTTGATAGAAAGGGCAGCGGTAATTTCTGTCAAAATCATGGAAACCAATTTCATGGTGATTCTTCTTCGAAGAATTGGAGACAACCTGATAGTGGTCGTTACTATCACCCTAATAATTATAAGCATTTCAAAAGAGGATATGGTAATAGAGGTTATTCCTGCCGAAGACCTCAGAACCAAACAAATAGATGTTCGCATCAATGTGAACATGATAGTAATCGTGGAAACTGGAATTCGAACCAGTATAACAATTACAATAGAGACAATAATAACTGCAGAGATAATAATAACTCTGATAACTTCAGAGGTAATAATAGTCGGGGTAGATCTCAACACAAAAAAAAAGAGATATCAGCAGGCTAATGCTGTACAACAGGAAACTGAGGGAGCCTGTAATCATGTTGTTGATAGTAAAAACTTTGACGCTGTCACTAGTTCTGCTTTTGACTTTGAGAGAGCAAACAAATGCCCCCAATGCAGTACTTTATTCGAACCGGGTACCATAACTACTTTGAGTTGTGGTCACCCACTTCCCGCTCTTCCTGCTGCTGTTGCGCATGACGGGAGGGGTTCTTTAATTCTACATAAGGGTCTTGTTAATGATACTCCGGTCTCACTACTTTTCGATTCCGGATGCACCACTATTGGTGTTAGACAATCGCTTGTAGATCCATCTTGTGCTACAGGAAGGGTTATTAAATGTGTCACATTTGGCGGCACTCTAGAAAAATATCCTACTGCTGTAATTCGCATTGCCACTCCTTTCTTTACTGGAGATGTGCATGCTTGTCTCTTACCTAATCCTATTGCGGACCTTATTATTGGTCGTATTCACGGAGTTAGGGAGTGTACCCCACAGCAGATTGCTGCTTGGGAAGATAATAACATGCAAGCTACAAATGCAGTAGTTACAAGAGCACAAGCTCTACAAACACCCGAAACTTCACTGAATAGTGATAATGAAGTTGATAGCCAAGATAGTCACTTAGTAATTACTCGTGACTCTTTCATAAAATTGCAAGAAGAAGATCCTTCTTTAAAAAAATTCTTCGTTCTTGCGAAGAAAGGTGATCCGAATCAGGATACAAATAGAAAATCTTGGATTGCAATGAGAAACGGCGTACTTGTACGTATGGTACAAGATTCGACTACGTCGGCACATTCGCAAATTCTTGTTCCCAAGAGCATGAGAGTCCAAATATTACAACATGCTCATGACTCGCAATGTGCTGGACATATGGGTTTTGCCCGTACGAAGTCGAGAGTCCTTGCGGCTTTCTTTTGGCCTTTTGTCAATAAGGACATTCGTATTTACTGCCGATCATGCAAGGTATGTCAGGAGGTCAAATCTAGAGGACCACGACATGCTGCGCCTATCCAGGCTGCTGACATTCCTATTCGGCCGTTTCAGAAAATGGCCATAGATATTATTGGCCCTTTTAAGGTCAAGTCGGCCAGAGGACATCAGTTTATCCTTACATGTGTCGATATGTGCACACGTTGGCCAGAGGCTATTCCTCTTAAGAGCATATCTACTACAGATATCGCAGATGCTCTTTGGTTGATATTTTCTCGCTTGGGGTTCCCCAGAGAAATATTGTCAGACCATGGCACTCAACTCATATCTGACACTATGTCACAGGTAATGTCTACCTTACATATTGAACGATCTCTCAGTAGTATCTACCATCCTATGTCTAATGGGTTAGTTGAGCGTCTGAATAGAACGCTCAAGACTTTGCTTGGTAAGATAACTGAAGATCATCCTCAAGATTGGGACAGGGTTTTACCCGCGGCTCTCTTTGCCTATAGAGAAGTCCCTAATGAACACACAGGATTTTCTCCCTTCGAACTTGTCTTTGGCGCGCGTCCACGCGGCCCTATGTCTTTATTACACGATCTCATCACTGCCGATGATATTAGCGATGAAACTCAATCCTCATATGAGTATGTCATTGCTCTTAGACAAAAGATCATTGAGGCATGTAAGCTAGCAACTGCTTCATCAGAAATTGCTAAAGAGAAGGCAAGGCAGTTTGCTAACAAGAATAGATGTCTACGACAACTTTGTCCAGGTGACAAAGCATTCGTCCTACTCCCCAGTAGGGAAAATAGACTTCTTATTGCATGGAAAGGTCCGTATGCAATAGTCTCTCGGATTTCCGATGTTGACTATGTGGTCGATATTGATGGAAAGCATAAAACTTTCCACATAAACATGCTTTCGGAATTTCACGAACGTCCGGACTATTTGCTGCCTATTTTCCAGGCAACGGATGATGCTCCTGCACCTCACGGTCATTATTCATCCCTGTCTGTCATTCAGGATGAGGAAGCTACCTTCTCTGATGTCAACCTTCCCCTTCCAGTGGTTCCATTACATTCCACGGAATCTTGGAAAAACGTTTCTGTTTCTCCTAATCTTTCTGGTGACGAACATCGACAAGTCTCGTCGATGTTACAAACATTTCAGGATGTTCTCACTGACATTCCTGGACACACAGATGTCATAGAACATGACATAATTCTTACCGACAATAATCCAATTAGGGTTAGGCCGTATCCTATTCCTATACACTTTCAGTCGCAAGTGGAAAAGGAATTGGATGAAATGATTCAATTAAATATAATTGAACCATCGACTTCACCATATTCTTCTTCCATGGTTATTGTCCGGAAGAAGGATAAGAACATACGAATTTGCGTTGATTATCGCAAATTGAATCAGGTCACAAAGTTCGACGCTGAACCGATGCCTTTGTTAGAAGATCTACTGATTAGACTTTCTAATTCTAGATTCTTCACTAAACTTGACTTGTCTAAAGGTTATTGGCAAGTGCCTTTAGCAGAGCATGCCAAACCTCTTACTGCTTTTTCTACACCTAGGGGTCTATTTCAATGGAATGTTATGCCTTTTGGTCTCATGAACGCCCCTGCCACTTTCGTTCGCATGATGCGTCGAATTCTGTCACATCGTTCGGATGTCATCGCATACTTAGATGACATCTGTCTCTTCAGTGATACCTGGGAAGATCACTATTTAGGGTTATATGACTTACTGTCCACTCTACGTGAGAATAATTTGACAGCAAAACCTTCTAAAGCTTTTGTTGGTTTTGGTGAAATCTCTTTCCTGGGTCATCGTGTTGGTCATGGTCTCTTGAAGACAGAAGACCACAATACTTCCAAAATACTGAACATCTCTGTTCCTAAAACGAAGAAACAAGTTAGGAGTCTCTTAGGTTTAATTCAATTTTATGGGAGATTTATTCCAAATTTATCTTCGATCATGGCACCTCTCTCAACATTGTTGAAGAAAGGTTCGCCTAATCTGGTCCGTTGGTCTGAAGAATGCCAATCTTCACTAGACCAAATCAAGAATATATTTTCTTCTCCTCCCATCTTAAGATTACCTACTCTTGATAGGACTTTTGTTCTTCGGAGTGATGCTTCATCCACTGGGATTGGAGCAGCACTGATGCAAGAATATGCAAATACTCTGCATCCTGTTATGTACATTTCTAGAAAACTAAATGCGGCAGAGAGAGGAACTACTCGGTTTTAGACCGTGAGTTGTTAGCGATGGTTTGGTCAATTCTAAAGCTACAAAGATTCCTCCTGGGCGCACATTTCATTCTAGAGACTGATCAGAAAGCTCTTACAGCTATTCAGACTAAGAATTTGAAGAGTTCGAGATCCACTCGATATGCTATAGCTCTTCAACCTTTTCACTTCACGGTACGAGCTATCCGTGGTGCGGATAATGTGATGGCTGACATTTTGTCTAGATGCCCACATGACTCCAACTAATACTTCTGTCCTATATTTCTATATATTACAGAGTCATAACACACCTATATTTCTACAATAGATTAGCACATCTGTACTTACTTTATATGTACACACTATCGTGCTTTGTTGTCATCTTCTTCTGTTCGTTTTTTAAAATGATAGAGGAGGACTGAGTAGTTAATATAAGGGCCGTTAGTTTACTAAACAGCCACAATTATTAATAATGTATTGTACCTTATGAAGCATATTAGTTATTAATTAGCATTATATTGCTTGTACTTTCTCAGAATGTCATTGTTGAGCTGAGGACTTACCTTACGAGTTCTAGATTGTGTACTTACCCTCGGAATACCAGAGCATATGTCCTGGATCGTCATGTAGTTTAACTTTACTATGTACTTATGTCATTACATGTCAAAGAATGTACTATTTAAATTTTCCTATCAGATTTGTACATCCATTTTTAAAGACAATATTAGAGTATGCTGTTTAATGATGATTATAGTAACTTGCATACGTATATTGTGTTTACATGCTAACGTGATGTGTGTTGGTGACACCTCCCCGATGTGAATATTTTTTGAGACATATTTATTTTTCTGTTGAGGTATATCCTCACCAGACACTCTATAATTAGCCTATTGTTTGGCAATTTAATTAATTATCAGCGCATAATTCGTGCGTTTTGAGCCGCTTATCGCTTGCTCTTTGATATTGAAAAAAAAAAATATGTTCCACATTTTTTTTTTTATCGGGAGGAGGTGGTGATATGTTGCGTGATAAATTCTCGCAACATCGTTTTATTTCAATATCTGTTTTATAACGCAAGGGCAACAACTGCTTGAAATCTATAGTCACTTTTCTCGGTAAGCATTTGTCTTCTCGCGTTAGTATCGAATGCAGTTAACTTTTGAGCTGTGGTCATTTTTGCGCTGGACTGCGCATGACTTGTCTTGTTGTTTGGTCGATCGGTTTCCGCCCACCACTAGTGGGAGTGAGCGATTTGGAATGGCGAAAGAGATGCCTCGTTGAAGAGGGGATCTCCGCTTTTTTTTGTTCTGTCAGGGATGTGTAGTCCTCTTATGGATATTTCGTTTAGTCGAGATAATACCTCTAGTGTTTTCCCACATGTCGGGAGGCGTGATATTTCTGTGTATTTCATGAAAGCAAGGTAAATTGACTTTTTCATTAACTCTATCGATTTTGGGTCGTGAGCGATTTCGATTCATAGCCTGTCTCCGAAAGTCGTCGTCACGAGATGTTCTTTCCCAGCTCACATGTCGCTGCATTGTACTGCATCGGTTGATGCAGGTACCAAGGACCATTACTTGCTACTTTGTTAAATGAACTAGGTTTAGAAAACCTTTATTATCTAGAGGATATTCTTGAGGACATTATTTATACTTCGGCAGACGTGTCTGTCTTGCTGAAGTCAAACTAAGGAGAGTGAACTGATCTCATACATCTGGTTATCTCCTGGCTGTTATAGAAAAGGATGGAGTTGTTCATCTGACTACATTTACAGCACTTTGAAATATAACATGCATCTGACTCATCATTGTAATGCTGTCTACCGTTTATTGCTGTATTGAATGTTGCTGTGATAATGACTGTTTGATGTGCCTACACATTTGCGTAACCATTTTGTCACTGTGGCGTCCACAATAAATAATGAAGAAAAACGTCAACGGCTGTTTTTCAACGTCGTGAATGAGCTCGCGGACCATTGCCAGAAGGATGAATTGCCACCACAGCACTATTGTACTTCTCAATGAACGTTACGGAACCACTGGCAGTGACCGGGTTAGACTTCGGAGTGGCCAATCACAAGTTACTACCCCTGCGCAAGATTGTCATATTGTGCTGAGTCACCTAAGGAATCGTTCTCTCCCGGCAAGTCAAACAGCAAGAGCAAAAGTGGGTAGACGTGGGCAAGTCTCTCGAATGACAGTCATACGACGACTCAGAGATAAAGGCCATACTGCAAGACGACCTTATGTTGGGCCAAACTTGACTCACAGACATCGTCAGCAGCGCCTGCAATGGGCAGAGCAACATGTCAAATGGACTAGACTGCATTGGAAGGCTGTCCTATTCACAGACGAGAGCAGATTCAACATATCCTTTGCGGATTTGGCGACGGTGTGGAGAGCGCTTTGCAGATTGCTGTGTTCGTCAGCACAACCGATTTGGAGGTGGCAGTATTCACATTTGGGGAGGATTCAGTTTTCACCATCGCTTGCCTCTTCACGTCTTCCGTGGAAATGTTAATGCTGTGACATATCGAGATGAGGTTCTGGATGCATTGGTTGCTCTGCGTTCACAAATTATCCAGACTTGCAGCTTCTCCAGCAGGATAACGCACGTGCGCACACCGCATGCATTTCGCAGCAATATCTACAGCAGCAGAAAATTGTGACGATTGATTGGCCTGCCCTATCACCAGACATGTCCCCTATAGAACATCTGTGGGACGAGCTTGAACGCAGAGTCTACAGGCAAGGTTCTCCAGCTAATCTGCAACAGCTCTGTCGTGAAACGAAGTGTAACCAACTACTTTGTTAATCACTATGTCGAGATACAGATTTGCTTCAACCAATCAACTTGCACCGTTCACCAGTCTCTGAGACAGAATAAATTATACTGTTCACGCAGTTCACGCAAGATGGCGGCTAAAAACTGAATAAAATTAGGCTGTATGAGCAAAAGACGAAACCGGAGGAAACCAATCATTTTGCTCCGCCAGGAACCAACCGAAAGCCTTTCTTAAGCAGTTACCTGCCTATATAATAGGGCGGAATTTTATGCTAAACACGCAATCCCGAACTTGACGCCAGAGATACTGACTGAAGAGGAAGAAGCTGTCACCTTGATTGATTGTTTACCTGAGGGCATCGACCTGCAACCTACTTCACTAGTCGAGTCAAACTGGCCTTTTTTAAATCTTGGAGGATAAATATAAATTTACGATAACCTTTAGGAAAATAGGTCTTCAGCAGGCATATAATGTTGGTATTTGTTGTGTGTCATTATACTACCTACACCTGTATATATTTAATATATTTTGGGTTCCCTATGAATGTATATGATTGAATAGACGAAGACTAATAGGACTCATACTTCAATCTATTGTCTCCTATATTCAGTCTATTGTCTCTGATAAAACCAACTGCAAATATAACCAAAACAGTCCTTGTTAGGACTCAATCTATTGTCTCCTATACTTCAATCTATTGTCTCAGATAAGACCAACTGCAATATAACCAAAACAGTCCTTGTTAGGACTCAATCTATTGTCTCAGATAAAACCAACTGCAATATAACCAAAACAGTCCTTGTCAGGACTCAATCTATTGTCGCATCTAACTCCAATCTATTGTCTCCTATAACTCCCACCTGATATATCACCAAACAGTCCTCGTCTCATATACTCCTATCATAAGAACATAACAATATTGTTAGGATATATGTTACCAGCTAGTATAGCACTTGACAGAGAGGACGTGGTATAGTATAGGGGGAAGGACATTGTTGTATCACACCTAGGTGTACATATTATTGGATTTATTCATGTATTGATTTATATTATGGGATGTATTCATGTATTAAATGTATTCATGTATTGAATCTATATTATTGAATGTATCCATGTATTAGTTTATCAGAAAGAATGCTTTGCAAGTAGACACATGTCTTGTCTCGCTATTGCTAAATCATACTGAGCCATGTTGTCATTCATCCTACATGCATACATCTGAGACACGCTCATTTCACTCACACTAGAAATAGGTGGGCTTGAGGACAGAAATTAGCCCCTATTTTTGCTTTGTTACAGGATTTTTTGTGTCCTAAAAACCTGAGGTCGTATGCTCGGGTCAATCCCGCTGCCTGGAACTTCGCAGGAGCATAGAGATTGTACAGAAGCTACATTTTAGTCCCCCTCAGTCTTGGGTGGGCTAAAGTAACGAGCCTCAGCAGGAGTGGTGTGAACCAAACTAAGGAGAACAGAACGTTTTAAGAGATGAGTACTCATTCGTACCATTTTTGTCAGCATTGTGAGCATAGAAACTGTCAGTGATGAGAAAGTGACTTAACATAGCAAGAGACAAAATTAATAGCATAGCTGAGAAGTGTTATATCCTTAATTAACAGCACAGCTGATCCATGTACTATAATTAAATAACAGCACAGCTGATATAATTTTTTTGTTCCTATAATTGGAAAACTTGTTGTAAAATATTTACATATTTTTTTATAAAAATAAACATTTATAAATCATATGTAAACTTACAAATCCATTACCTTCCATTTTTCAACATTCACCCTTCAGCACAAGAGTAGATAGTGTATATACTAAATAAATACTTAGGAAATTGTATTTTGAACGACTTGTCAATTTTATCATTGTTAAGTAAAAATCTGTTTCCTTGTTTTGTTTAATATCACAGTTAGTTACACAGCGGAGGTGGCACTTTATGTCGGTCTCCTCTCTACTATTGTTTCGAGATCAGATCATTCACAGCCGTAACTAATTTGTGATACCAGTAGTCCTCTCAGACACTGGGAGTTCACCATTTTCTGCAGAAATTCTATTTCTGTAATTTTCAGTACTATACTGATCCTACAGCTAAATAAAACCTCTCGCCACACTGGGGGCTCATTCCTGGGATATTTCTGTATATCTTGAGCCATACTTAGTCTATTCATCTATCTACACTCCAACTTGTGCCAACCATAGGTAACATAAGAAAATAAATTTTTTTGTTGAGAAAATCATTATAGGATTTTTACAAAATTATTTTCTTAGGAGGAGTACCATTTAGTACTCAGTAAATAGTTGATGCTCACAAAGTTGCACGGACATTTTTTTGTTCATTTAAATTAATTAAGTTTAATTACAATAATTGGGTAATAGTAAATATACATACCTTATCTAAGTAACGCCATGGCTGATCTAGTGAAGTTCAGGACTGCGATCATGCAGATGGGTAAGGAATTAAATATGACAGGTGATGCTCTTACTCAGTATGTCACAACAGAAGTGGACAAACACATGGATAGGGAAGAAAGAAAGTTGCAATTAGAGGCTGAAGAAAGGCGGTTGCAAGCAGAAGCCAAAAGACTGGAAGCTGAGAGAGAAGACAAAAGGCTGGAAGCTGAAAGAGAAGCCAAAAGACTGGAAGCTGAGAGAGAAGACAAAAGACTGGAAGCTGAGAGAGAAACCAAAAGATTAGAAATTGAGGCCAAGAAATGGGAGGCTGAAGCTGAGGAAAGGAAATTACAAGCAGAGAGAGACCATCAGTTGAGATTAAAAGAGCTTGAAATTCAGGCAAATACTGGCAATAATGGGGGTAGCTCACCTCACTCTGAGAGTAGCTCCAGCCAGAGCACCTCAAGTGGGGCCATGAATTTTCATCTGGACCCATTTGTTGAGAAAGAAGACGCCATCGAGTCGTACCTGGATAGATACGAAAGACTAGCCACTACCTATGGCTTAGTGAAAGAAAAGTGGAGTCTTAAACTATCTCAGGGATTGAGAGGTGTGGCCTACGATGTGTATTTGAAGCTCTCGAGAGATGACCAGGAAGATTATGAAATCCTGAAGCAGGCACTGCTTGTGAAATATGAAAAGAACTCAGAATCATATAGAAAGAAATTCCGAACAGCTAAACTTCTTCCAGGAGAAAACTATCACCAATTCTCTGCTAGACTGGAAACCTATTTGGAAAAATGGAGTAGTTTAGGAAAGTGTCAAAATCTGAAAGAAATGATAATGATGGAGCAAGTGAAAGAGTCCATGCCTCAAGAAATGAGGAAGTTTATCATGGAACAAGGAGCAGAGAGATTGGAAGATATTGTAACTGTTGCTGAGAGATATCAAGCAGCTCAGGCAGAATTATTAGGAAATAAGAAGAAGCAGGGTGAAAACTTCAAATCATCACAAAACTATACCAAATATGAACAAAAGGACCATACCACAAGGAACAAACAAAGATTTGACCAAAAGGACAAAAACCCTCTAAGATCGGATAAGACACCTTACCGAAAGGAAGGAAAGTGGTGTAAAACTTGTCTAATGAGTAACCACAATACTGCGGACTGCAGAAGGAAGAATCCTCCTCATCATGCTGCATGTCTTACAACAGGGAATCAGGGAAGGAAGGAAATGGCAGTAAGTCAGAAAGACTTCCATCATCCCCCCTGTCTGTGAGGAAGTGACCGTGAATGGCACTCAAGTACTGTGTTTATATGACACAGGATTGGACTTTGATTCAGTTGTGTGCTCTTCTCTAGTGAGTCCTGACCAGATAACCACAGAAACAGTGGAAATCAGAGGACCAATCAAGGGAGCAAGAACCATGACACTACCCATAGCTCGAATCAACATAAGATCTCGCTATGTGGAAGGAGAAATCAAAGCAGCAGTGATGGACGACCCTATTTACCCTTTGATTTTGGGGTGTAGGTATGTTTTCCTTGGAGAACCTATAAAACCCGTAGTTATGGCAACAGTCCAGACCAGGGAAAGCTCCAGGAAAATGGAGGAGAATCCTATCAATACTCATCCAGAAGAGATGAAAAAGGCTCAAGCAGCAGACAGCACGTTGAAGCCTTGTTTTGGCAAATTGCCTAAAGCACATAACCCTCCAGAGAAAGGAGACTTGTATATGAAGAATGGCCTACTATACAGAAAAACTGGAACAGGACCTAAAGGGCATGGACAGCTTGTAGTGCCAAAATCTTACAGGGAGAAGGTTATGACGCTAGGACATGCTATACCCTTCAGTGGACATATGGGAATAGGGGCCACTGGACAAAGGATAGCCTGTCACTACTTCTGTCCAGGAATTACAGAGGACATAAAAAGATATGTAAGATCCTGTCCAGAATGCCAAAGAGTAGCTCCTAAGCATAGGACTGCACCAGCAACACTGGGAGAAATGCCTATTATGGGAACCCCTTTTGAACGTGTTGCAGTAGATATTGTTGGACCCCTCACTAGGACCAAGAAAAGAAATGTTTACATCTTAACCTTGGTTGATACTTGCTCTATGTGGGGAGAAGCAGTGGCCATGTCAGCTATAGATTCAAAGCACGTGGCAGAGGCCCTGTTGACAATATTTACCCGATTAGGTTTCCCGCATCAGATATTGACTGACAATGGGTCTCAGTTTAAGGGAAAGCTAACACAAGAAGTATTCAGGATATTTCAAGCCAGGCACTATCATTGTAGTCCCTACCATGCCCAAGGGAACGGTCAAGTAGAGCGGTTCAATGGTACGCTAATTTCAATCCTTAGAAAGCTGGCGAGTGAAAAACCTGATACTTGGGATACATACTTACCCGCTGCACTATTTGCATATAGGGAAGTACCCCACAATTCAACTGGATTGGCTCCAGCTACCTTGTTGTTTGGAAGACCAATAAAAGGTCCACTGGAAGCATTGCTGCGGACATGGACTGATGAAAAGGCAGAGGAAACAGTGACTTCCTCATACCAGTACGTCAACGAGTTGACATCTCGATTGAAAGCCGGTTGGAAACTGGCTAATGATAACTTAAGACAGGCCAGGAGGAAGCATGCTGCGTACTACAACAAAAAAGCAAAGGATAGGGAACTGGAGGTGGGTGAAAAGGTGTTATTACTGTTGCCAAGCAGCAATAATAAATTGCAGATTGGATGGCAGGGACCCTATGTCATACTGGAGAAACTTTCCAGGACCAATTATAAGATTGACAAGAAAGGGAAGGAGAAGGTATATCATGTCAATCTTCTTAAAAAATACTATGACAAGGAATCATCAGAAGTTGCACATATTATGACCCTAGCCATTGCAACAGAAATGCACGGTGAACCACTTCACTCTATGGAGTATCCACTCACAACTACAGAGGATTATGTTCAAGTAAATATTAGTGAACATTTAACTCCAGAGCAGAAGAAGAGGGTTCAGAAAGTGTTGGAAACCCATGCTGATGTGCTCACAGATAAGCCAGGTCGTACGAATCTGTTAGAGTACGACATGAAGGTTACCGACCCTACCCCAGTATGCATGAGAACATACCCTATACCCTATGCGAAAGCCCAAGCACTAAGGGAGGAAGTTGATTATCTGTTGAAGGAGAAAATTATCTCGAAGTCAGACTCTCCCTATAGCTCAAGTGTGGTGCTATTGAGAAAACCGAGTGGTGAACACAGGTTATGTATTGACTACCGGAAGCTTAATGCGATCACAGAATCTCAGGTGGACCCATTACCTGACACCAACCAGCTGTTCTCTACACTGAGTAAGGCTAGGTATTTATCGAAGGTAGATCTAAGCAAGGGATACTACCAAATACCAGTGAAACCAGAAGTTAGGAAAATGCTGGCATTTAGTACATCGGACGGACACTACGAGTTTAATGTACTACCCTTTGGGCTGAAAAATGCTCCCAGTATCTTTTCAAGAATGATGAGGAAATTATTGGAACCTCTACAAAATCCCCATATCACTAACTTTATGGATGACATTCTTGTTGCTACAAACACATTTGAAGAGCATATAGTAGCGCTCTCCATGTTGTTTGACAGACTGAGAGCCACTGGATTGACTGCACGTCCAACCAAGTGCTATATCGGTTGTAAGGAGTTGGAATTCTTAGGTCACACTATTTCTACAGGTCATATGTCTCCTGACCCAAAGAATATAGAGAAGTTAAAGAAGGCACCCAGACCTCAAACGAAGAAAGATGTGAGATCATTCGTGTCTTTATGTGGGTTCTATCAGAAGTACATACCCCACTTTAACTCTCTGTGTGCACCATTAACCAACTTAACGAAGAAAGGACAGCCTGACAAAATCCAATGGAATGCTGATTGTGAAAAAGCTTACACAGAGCTAAAAGCAAAACTCACCAGCAAACCAATCCTTACAGTACCCGATATCACACAGGAATTTGTATTAAGGACGGACGCTAGCAGTATAGGTATTGGTGCAACTCTCTTGCAGAAATCAAAAGCCCAGCCGGAGGAACTTTTACCAGTCGCCTACGCCAGTAGGAAGCTGAATGCAGCTGATTTGAACTACTCGACCATAGAGAAGGAATGTTTAGCTCTAATTTGGTCCATCAACAAATTTTCACCTTATCTGTATGGGACACACTTCATTGTCCAAAGCAATCACCAACGTTTAACATTCTTGGCTGCATCTAAAAAGCTAAATTCGAGATTGTTAAGGTGGAGTCTGCTTCTGGCGCCTTATTCCTTTACCGTGAATTACATTCCGGGAAGAGACAATGTAGGAGCTGATTTTTTAAGTCGACACCCTAGTACTCTGGAAGGACAGACGCAAAAGGATTAACCACAGCAGGGGTTTACACGTCAGCTATGACAAGTCACAGCTAGGAAAGGAGGGGGCTATGTCGTGAAACGAAGTGTAACCCACTACTTTGTTAATCACTATGTCGAGATACAGATTTGCTTCAACCAATCAACGATCAACGTTCACCAGTCTCTGAGACAGAATAAATTATACTGTTCACGCAGTTCACGCAAGATGGTGGCTAAAAACTGAATAAAATTAGGCTGTATAAGCAAAAGACGAAACCGGAGGAAACCAATCATTTTGCTCCGCCAGGAACCAACCGAAAGCCTTTCTTAAGCAGTTACCTGCCTATATAATAGGGCGGAATTTTATGCTAAACACGCAATCCCGAACTTGACGCCAGAGATACTGACTGAAGAGGAAGAAGCTGTCACCTTGATTGATTGTTTACCTGAGGGCATCGACCTGCAACCTACTTCACTAGTCGAGTCAAACTGGCCTTTTTTTTAAATCTTGGAGGGTAAATATAAATTTACGATAACCTTTAGGAAAATAGGCCTTCAGCAGGCATATAATGTTGGTATTTGTTGTGTGTCATTATACTACCTACACCTGTATATATTTAATATATTTTGGGTTCCCTATGAATGTATATGATTGAATAGACGAAGACTAATAGGACTCATACTTCAATCTATTGTCTCCTATATTCAGTCTATTGTCTCTGATAAAACCAACTGCAAATATAACCAAAACAGTCCTTGTTAGGACTCAATCTATTGTCTCCTATACTTCAATCTATTGTCTCAGATAAGACCAACTGCAATATAACCAAAACAGTCCTTGTTAGGACTCAATCTATTGTCTCAGATAAAACCAACTGCAAATATAACCAAAACAGTCCTTGTTAGGACTCAATCTATTGTCTCCTATACTTCAATCTATTGTCTCAGATAAGACCAACTGCAATATAACCAAAAACAGTCCTTGTTAGGACTCAATCTATTGTCTCATCTAACTCCAACTGCAATATAACCAAAACAGTCCTTGTCAGGACTCAATCTATTGTCGCATCTAACTCCAATCTATTGTCTCCTATAACTCCCACCTGATATATCACCAAACAGTCCTCGTCTCATATACTGCTATCATAAGAACATAACAATATTGTTAGGATATATGTTACCAGCTAGTATAGCACTTGACAGAGAGGACGTGGTATAGTATAGGGGGAAGGACATTGTTGTATCACACCTAGGTGTACATATTATTGGATTTATTCATGTATTGATTTATATTATGGGATGTATTCATGTATTAAATGTATTCATGTATTGAATCTATATTATTGAATGTATTCATGTATGAGTTTATCAGAAAGAATGCTTTGCAAGTAGACACATGTCTTGTCTCGCTATTGCTAAATCATACTGAGCCATGTTGTCATTCATCCTACATGCATACATCTGAGACACGCTCATTTCACTCACACTAGAAATAGGTGGGCTTGAGGACAGAAATTAGCCCCTATTTTTGCTTTGTTACAGGTTTATTTGTGTCCTAAAAACCTGAGGTCGTATGTTCGAGTCAATCCCGCTGCCTGGAACTTCACAGGAGCATAGAGATTGTACAGAAGCTACATTTTAGTCCCCCTCAGTCTTGGGTGGGCTAAAGTAACGAGCTTCAGCAGGAGTGGTGTGAACCAAACTAAGGAGAACAGAACGTTTTAAGAGATGAGTACTCATTCGTACCATTTCTGTCAGCATTGTGAGCATAGAAACTGTCAGTGATGAGAAAGTGACTTAACATAGCAAGAGACAAAATTAATAGCATAGCTGAGAAGTGTTATATCCTTAATTAACAGCACAGCTGATCCATGTACTATAATTAAATAACAGCACAGCTGATATAATTTTTTTGTTCCTATAATTGGAAAACTTGTTGTAAAATATTTATATATTTTTTTATAAAAATAAACATTTATAAATCATATGTAAACTTACAAATCCATTACCTTCCATTTTTCAACATTCACCCTTCAGCACAAGAGTAGATAGTGTATATACTAAATAAATACTTAAGAAATTGTATTTTGAACGACTTGTCAATTTTATCATTGTTAAGTAAAAATCTGTTTCCTTGTTTTTTTTAATATCACAGTTAGTTACACAGCGGAGGTGGCACTTTATGTCGGTCTCCTCTCTACTATTGTTTCGAGATCAGATCATTCACAGCCGTAACTAATTTGTGATACCAGTAGTCCTCTCAGACACTGGGACTTCACCATTTTCTGCAGAAATTCTATTTCTGTAATTTTCAGTACTATACTGATCCTACAGCCAAATAAAACCTCTCGCCACAAGCTCGAAGCTGCTCTTACACGTGAATGGGACTTGATTTCCCTGAATTTTCTTCAGAGACTTGTGCGTTCCATGCGGAGCCGCGGCCAAGCTTGTTTGCAAGCACACCGTGGACATACCAGATACTGAGGATCGTGTGAATGAATTTTTTTATTGGTTGCATTTTTGGTTTCCTCCCTTGCCTGCACAGAATGCAATGAATTTCATAACAATCAAATGTACAAATTAATGACCAGCATGGATTCATAGAAAAATGAATAAAGATTCCAAATATGTAAACTTGTAAACACTTATATTTACATTTCACACTCTGTTCCTGGATTATACAGGTGGTGCGTTTTTAATGTGCTTCAGTATATATATATATATATATATATATATATATATATATATATATATATATATATATATATATATATATATATATATATATATATATATATATATATATATATATATATATATATATATATATATATATATATATATATATATATATATATATATATATATATATATATATATATATATATATATATATATATATATATATATATATAAGATTCTGTATCATACGCTTGCTCTAATATCTATAGTAACTGAATCAACGATGAATTTGTAAAATAACATTTCACAAATTTAATAATCAATTATTCTTTAACAGTTTAAAATAAATATGAAAAGATGGGTGAAATTTTGTAACAGTTTTGTCCTTATTGAGACTTGATAGGGAAATGTTACTGTCCGTTGCTTTCGCCTTTTAATAAGCACTTAACTCTTGTTGAGTACTGCAGCTGTTGTTTTGTCAAGTCTTTTGTGATGAGGGTACGTCACTAGAGATTTCTAGAGGAACTTCACTCCTAATGTCAAGGTAGGTTTCTTCACAACTCGTCTAATGTAGGTGGTTAGTGTCGAACCCAGCTCTTGAATCACAAGATAGTGGTGAAGATTCTTACTTCAGACTGGTCTCTGTCACAAAATTAACCGTGATACAACGTTAAAATATCTCCAATGATACAACGTAGGGATAAAAACTAATGCGTAAGCTGCTAGAATACATGATCGCCCACGCCGCGGGTCATCACCCGCCATGGAAATTAAATTGTTAGACTTGAAGGCAAAACGGAACGGGATAAGAACGGAGATCAAAAGGAAAAATCTGACTGAACGCGTGCTTGAAACTAGCAATGCTAAAAGGCGCAAGTGGTGGGGAAAGGAGGAAAAAGTCACGTCCCCAAGTTGACATAAAGTAAAGAAATCGACAAAAGGGACCTTGGATATTATACGCCACAGTCATTTCTTGGACGCTTTTGCGATAACTTAGTCCGTTTATTTGAATGCAGTGATGAATTCCAGAAGATTCTAGAAAATATTTGAAAAGTAACTTTTCTTAATAATAATGTTAGGAATATAAAACCTAGCTGGCCGGATGGCCCATCTTGAGCAGTGAAATAATATGCCTTCATTTATACAGACGGACAGATAATAAGAAAGATATTGACAAAAGACTGTGTTGTTCATATCAGCGAGCGTCTGCATTGAAATAAAACCTGTCACTAATTTTCAAAAAAGTGTGGCCTTGAAGACGCAAGTGCTAAAATCTAGTTGGAAAGAAGAGACGGGGTGGGATGGTGAATTGTGGCTAAAAATAACTTTAAAGGCAAAATTGTGTAGGGGAAGGCAGGGTTGGTTCAAAAAACAAGTGTGTTTTTTGTGTGAAACGCAAGTAGAGACGGACGGACCAACAGACAATAAGGCATACTTGACTGAGGTATGACTGAAATGACTTATTGGTAGGATATTTGAATTTGAAAAAGAAAAGGCAGTGATTGGCCCTAGATGAATATATTACCGGCGCTCAGACGCGCATTTTGTGCCATTCATTATAAGTTGTCCTTGTAGACACAGTGAATTATTAAGTGGTGTAATTCCCAGAAGCTATTGAAATATTTAGAGGGACGCCATCATAAGGCCAGCAGCTCAGCTGAGTTTTGCTAGCATTTATTTAACTGTGTTCTATATTCATAATTCTGGTAAGACTGAAATTATTTCTTTGTACATTTTAATATTTGTGTAAGGTTTCGAGTGATTTGATACTGCAATAGCATAATCTGTCCCTTACAACAAGTAAGGATTCGCTCTGGACCCCCCGCCCCAGTTCAGGGTCTAGAGACAAATAAAATACATAAACTCCAGCAAGGATTAGGAAGGACAGATCAAGTGTTGAGATCAGTGAAACATATCACCTATCCTATTCTATGGCAGGAAACTAATGAACATATTTCAGAATCTGTAGTCTGGGAGAACTTATCCTATGTGAAACCAACTTGGTAAGATGTGTTGTTTGGTCAGAAAGATCTGACCCGTCTATGTGGTGTTGTTGTTGAGTAGTGTTGTGTCCAGAAATGGTTAGAGGATGGAATTCTGACACATGACTAATACTTTGATTGCAGAGCTGTGAGTTTCAGTTGGCACCACTGTGGTGTCAAATGAGTTGTTGAATTTTACCAGAGTGGACCCGTGCAGTAACATTGGGTCAGAGAAGCCTATTATAGCCCCCAAGCACGGAGAGGTGGGGCCACCAAACTTCTGATATTGCCCCCAAGCACGGAGAGGTGGGGCCACCAGACTTCTGATATTGCCCCCAAGCCCGGAGAGGTGGGGCCACCAGATCTCAGCACCAGAGCTACACCTTCAAGCTACGTGAGCGCCTGGTCTGCTGAGAATTCACCAACTCAACTTATTTCCTAACACATCCATAAAAATTCCATCAAATAACTGGACAATGGGTAGTCACCATAGACAGGGAGTGATGAGGCCACCCGAACAGCACATCCATTAAATGTTCTCCCAAATAAATTACAACGATAAACAGTAATACTATTAACTAGTCTAGTAACATATATATGTACACACCTTGCATTTATTATGTAATATTCATGCATTTCTTTCATAATTGATAAACCTTTCATATGTTCTGGCCAAAATAAAACCTTGGTTCAGAACAAATAAATGTAAGAAAATTACTATCCACATTTTACACACTTGAGTTAGTTCAGTGTATTTTAACATTTATTAATATTATTAGACTGAGTAAATATCTGTGTGGGTGTATGTAAACTACCACAACACATTACATATCATTACCCTAGACATTTAACGTAGCCACATTCATTAGTAAGAAAAGATAGGTGTGAGGTCGTAGTGGTAGCAAGAAGGGCCTTCTGACAATTCACAGCTACATTTTATCTCAGGAGCCTTCACAGCTGACCTCATGCATCACACTTAGTAATATCACCATCATACAATAACATCAAATCCACTACAGTCTCGTACCACGAACAGTATTGTAGTCTTGTATCACGAACAGTAATGTAGGCTCGTACCACGAGCAGTAATGAAGTCTCGTACCACGAACTTTATAGAAACAATAAAAGAACAAATGCCTCTGCTAAGTACATTGTGGTCGGAAGATTAAACAGGCGCCTTTTCTGGCTGTCCACCCCCCAATTTTAGCCTCTCTGAATAAATATTCCCCCTGAGTATACACAGTATAACTCAGGGAATATGATTAGAAATCACCGTTATTCTTCTGGTTACTTTAATGGGGAAAATGTGTCTGGACAGCGCGAGTGCAATGGCTTGTATCTGAATTAACATTTTCAAATTACATATTTCTCACAAAATGATACTAAACACACTATGCATATGTGATGTAATCCTCACTCGCTTACTCACTGCTCCGTTCGGAGTCTGGGGTTACTTCTGCTGTCGGCTTTCTGTACGACTAGCAAGAAGCAATCACCAGCGCTTGCTCTAGTGGTTTATGAATATACTATTTTCCTACGTTGAGGTTGCCAGCCTCGTATGACTTGTACTTAGGAAGTAACATATCACATTCACTTTGTAATATATATGTTCACAACTTACCCCAAATAGGGTCTTCAATCTCCGGGCACAGTAGAATGGACACAGCAACGCTGATTCGATGCTTCGAACACTTGGTCTGGGTATTTTTAGTATTCCTCTTATGACTTGCGCTTCTGATTCCTTAAGTCTCCAGTCTTTGTATTTAAAACTGCGGCTTCTCTTTCAAGTTATAAAGACGCCCAAATACTTCGATCTGGTGTCTTTTAATTTTGGAATCCTTTGTCTGATCCTTTTCTCTGGCTCCGGGAACTTGTTACTTGAAGTTGTTGAAAATGCAGTCTGATTTGTGTCTCAGACTTTGCGAGTTTATATCTCTCATTTTCCGCTCCAAGTCCCATATGGTATTTTCGACAAACTTATCAATGGGAGCTAATGTTTACGTTCTGCTCTCAAATGGAGCAAAATGGTAAGCTTGGCACTGGGTGTGGTTGAGTTTTAATCTAATTCTCCCCGCGTGTTTAAAATTATCCTTTAAAGTTTAAACTCATGACTTATCTTTTCAAATAAGGCCATAATCCTTCCGGTTGCATTTGTACAAACTTACAAACACATCTGTGAACTCATTTCCTGATTAATACTTTCGGCCAATATTGTCTCCTTTGACAGGTTAGCTGTTCTATTGTTACAGAGACGGACCATTGGAAGCGATTACCTTATTATCGCCTGTGTTTTCGTATATCTCCCAGACGGATTTCTTAGACAGAAAATATGGCTTTCTTTCCGTCGATCGTGCGAGACCACCTTGAGTCAACAATGATTTCCTGTAACTATCTGCATTACACGACACTGGACGATAAAATTATAATCTGCCAGCCGGTCTAATTAGCCTTGTAATACTACGATTCACATGGTGAAGCGTAAACAAGTCTGGGAGTGACTAGGCAAAAATGTAGGTGCATAAAATATGTCAAATAATAGGACGATGAGTGAGGAAAATGAAGAAATAAGTTGATAAGGCAGGAGAGAACGAAAATGATGTAAAAGGACATAACTGGTTTGGTCAGAAGTGTAAATGTGGCACTGATAAAATGACTGCTAAACATCTGCTTCAGAGATGCCCAACAGATAAGGAACATAGAAAGCACATATCACCGTCATCAGTACTATTCCTGGAAAAAACTCTATGGAGACACAAATAGTCTGAAGCTGACAACTGCTTTCTTTGAAAATATTCAAGCAGACGTCTGAGAGTGTACGAAGAAGAAGAAGAATGCATTTTTATTATCCGTTGTATACTAATTGTCTTACTGACACGTCTGTAATCAACAATGAACAAATCCTACCTGCCTTTCTGCAAAATATAGAAGCGACGCAAATTGCACCATGAAAACTGTATTGAGCACACATTAAAAAAGCACTCAGGCATTTCAATTTGTTCACGGTGCGTTGACCATAAGTCATGATAAGTTTAACAACAAAGATCCAATGTAGTTGTAATAGAATAGAATGGAATGAAATAACTACATGAGGAATAGTCAGTTCATGAAGCTGAGAGAGTGCAACATAATTATGTCCCCTTATGTTTTCGCGAGTTATTTAATTGTATCTCTATATTTTACATCTCGAAACCAGGTATCGTCACTTTCCAGTCTACCCTGTTGTAAATGGGTACCTAACTCTGATCTTGCGTTAAGGAAAGCAAATGCAGCGAGGAAGGGAATTAGTTATCCCACCTGAAAATGCTGTGACCTAGTGTAATGAAGTCTCTGACATTTCACGCTACTTTATCTGCTTTGGGGACAACCTTCACCTTCACATGTTTTACTCTGCCAAATGCCTCTGTGTAGTTAATGAAGCATAAGTAAAAATCTTTATATATTTCAAATCAGCGTTCTATTATTCATTTTATTAACAAATTAACGTTTGTAATTCCGTATCTTTCAACAACTCTACACTGTTCCTTTGAAATTTCTGTTGTAATTCTATTACTTATCCGAAACCTGATAATCCTGCATAATATCTGTGTGATGTAACTCATGAGGCTAATCGCTCAATGTTGTTCGCATTTAATGGCTTCATGTTTTTTAGGTTAGCATCCTATTCTAACTTTGTCTCATCAGAGATCAGCAGGAACTACTTACGTTTACGTACCTGTAAATGTGTACCAGAATATGCTCCTGACTTAAGGAAAGCAAATGCAGCAGGGAAGGGAACTTGCCACCAGACCTCAGAAATCTGGACCTAGTATAATGAAGTCTCTCTGACACTTTGCTGCCCTACAGCAGTAAGGACTATGGAACTTTTTAAAAATGAATATTGACTGAGATCGCGCAGGTGGATAATCGCTGTATCATTGGTTGCTTTCAGAAGACTAGAAGCTTTGTCCACTACAAAAGGGATCTAAGGTTATAATCATTGTACGTGTTGTGTGGTCTTATCACGGAGCCTGTCTTGCTTTCATACATCACAAGGCTTTGATAACTTCTTATTTTCATTACTGGTGGTCCATCATCATTGTTTTAACTAAAACAACATACCCCTTTCTGTGATAATTGTATACATATTTAAAACACTTTGACTATTTTTACATCATCCTCTCCTTGTTTGTGCTGATTGTATTTTCTTTAGTTTTTAAGCAATTTCTTGACATGGGAACTCTTACCTATGAGTTCTTTTACCTATGAGGCATATGAGTTCTTTTACCTATAAGCGTTTGAGTTCTTTTACCTGTAAGGTTCATTTCTTTTGCGTGTAGCTTTGCTGTCTTGCTTGTAGGTTTGATTTTCTCTATCTTCACATTTCCATTGAGAACCTATTTGAAACGGTCCTAAAATTCTTTGACAGAGTTTGAGCATTCCTTATACAAGTCAATGCCACACCTCTTGATTGTTCTCTTTCTTCTAAGTATATAATTTTATAATCCCCCGTTGTTGTAATTCCTGGCCCAGCCTTAACGAAAGGAAAACTTCAAGCAGCTACTGAGTCCATTCCCAGCATGCAAGGTTTAAAAAAAACCGTACTGGACTGAAGCAAGAGAAAAGCTCGAAGATGAAGTAACAGAAGCCAGAAACACAACAGAGAAAGTGAGAGAGAGAGAGAGAGAGAGAGAGAGAGAGAGAGAGAGAGAGAGAGAGAGAGAGAGAGAGAGAGAGAGGCCCATGTCTAATTATAAACAGAAAATAAAATATGTTTGACAAGTACAAACTAAGTATTACCATAGAAACAAAATATGTTGAAAGCGATAGAGAAAAATTAATTCATATTAGAAAGAGAGAGAGAGAGAGAGAGAGAGAGAGAGAGAGAGAGAGAGAGAGAGAGAGAGAGAGAGATAGAACAGGCAATTAAAGCAAACATATATAATGTATAATGAAGCAAACACCACAAAATCCAGTCCATATAATCTTTCCTAATCCCAAAACGTAGACTTTCGATCTTTGTATTTGACTTTTGTGTTGTCGACCTTTTAGTTTCTGTTCATTGTGCGAGCATTCCATTTTCACACTATTATGTTATTTTGCACTTAGTAGCTGGTTGACGGTCTGGTGTTATCTGGCGCACATGATGACAATACACAGGATGTCTGCTCTAATGCTTCCTTTTTCGTATTACAGCTAATGTAAACTATCTGACTACAAAGTGAAATGGGTGATCCTGATTTCAGCAGTAATAATAAATCTGTAGTTTCCTTTCCTTTGAATTTGTGTATGGCTGGCTTCACTATTAGTTGACTCGTATCTATTCCTGGTGGCAGAAGGAGGTGTGGAATACGTTTTTCTTCTCCTAGAGAGCGGTCGGTCTGGGCTAGCGAGTCTCATCTACTAGAAGCGACCTGGATATAAGCCACCAGAATTTCGCGTTCGCTCCTTCTCCTGCAAGGCTAGCCACAGGAAAGCCAGGAGCTGACTGTGTACTCACTCATTCATTTTTCTTTACGCTCCTTATGGAGCATGGAACAACCACAGCAGCTGGTTGTCCCCTTACAGGAAGCTTATACCTTGCATCCTCATGCTCCTGCAGGGGTTGTTTCTGCAGCAATTAGTTCTACATTGTGCGGTTGACAGCCACATACACAACCTCATGTGCGATATGCTTGCAGCCACATACACAACCTCATGTGCGATATGCTTGCAGCCACATACACAACCTCATGTGCGATATGCTTGCAGCCACATACACAACCTCATGTGCGATATGCTTGCAGCCACATACACAACCTCATGTGCGATATGCTTGCAGCCACATACACAACCCCATGTACGATATGCTTGAGTGAGCCATAGTCCTATTCTGTATATATCACTTAAGATACCTCAGGAACTATGTAGGGCTAGATCTGTATAGTCAGAGACTTTTTGAGATGGGTGCCAAAGAAGCATTTAACGAAGTTAGGAACTTATCCTCAAGCTCCATTGCAGGCAATGACAATCTATCAACACGAGTATCTGTTGCATTTATTAATAATAACGATGATTTCTAATTAAATCAACATCATCAAAGGAAATCATTCAAAGAAGCTGGCCTCCAAGGCTTATTTATAGTGTCTTGAAATAGAGAAGTATTGACCTGTATATTTCCATTTAATTAATACCCTTGAAAATTTGATCAGAGATGTGTCCTTACAATGAATAAAAGGCAGGAGCAGACAACAACTTCAATGATTCCGCAACCTGGAATGAAAGCACATTGACAAGATGATCATTTGTAACTGTCTAATGGAGAATCAATGACAGATGCCGATAACAGCAACTGTGTCAGATTAACACTGCCGTGAAAAATATGAGTAGAGGAAACGAATGAACTAACTAATGAATATCATTTTTCTTCAAAGCGTTGAGAAAGGAGCGCGCAGGCCAGACTAACATTCTGCCCTTTCTCTCTGTCATCTTTTATCCGTATCTATTCATTCTCACATATTCATTAAACATTAGTTTAAAGGAATGCAGGGTCAGAAAATTAAAATAACAGCATGTTAATATTTACAGTATGTAATTATGATCAAGAAAACACTGAATGGAATGAAAATACTTGATTATACGTCACAGCAAGTGGATCTGAGAATACCAAAGGAAAGTTAAAGATAATGAGAATAAATGCAGGAAACGATATTAAGATTACACTTGAAGACACGCCCTCACAAGATATAGAATCAAACACATACCTTTGCAGAAATATAGACAGAGAGCTAGTTACAGACAGTGATATCAAATTAAGGATGCATGAGACAAGCTGAGCCTTCATTGAATTGGGAAATATATAAGGAAATCAAAAGAAATTAAGTCCAACACAAAAATTAGAATTTTCAACTCACATGTCGAGTCAGTTCTATTGTATGGCTCTCAAACATGGAGAACAACAAAAGCAACAACCCAGAAGTTATAGACTTGCGTAAAATGGTGCTTGCGTAGAATAGAAGGATCGAAATGGTGTGACATAGTCACCAACGTGGAACTGATGGCAAGAACCAGACAAGTATCAGTGGATCAAGAAAGGAGAGGAAGACGCTGACGATGTGTAGGACAGACAATGATGACACCTGTTGACAGCGTTACAAGACATTCCTTGTTCTGGAACCCCAGGGCAAGAGAAGTGAATTCAGTAGGAAGAACACATAGAGAAGTGAATTCAGAAGGAAGAACACATAGAGAAGTGAATTCAGAAGGAAGAACACATAGAGAAGTGAATTCAGAAGGAAGAACACATAGAGAAGTGAATTCAGAAGGAAGAACACATAGAGAAGTGAATTCAGAAGGAAGAACACAGAGAAGTGAATTCAGATGGAAGAACACATAGAGAAGTGAATTCAGAAAGAAGAATACATAGAGAAGTGAATTCAGAAGGAAGAACACAAAGAGAAGTGAATTCAGAAGGAAGAACACATAGAGAAGTGAATTCAGAAAGAAGAACACATAGAGAAGTGAATTCAGAAGGAAGAACACATAGAGAAGTGAATTCAGAAGGAAGAACACATAGAGAAGTGAATTCAGAAGGAAGAACACATAGAGAAGTGAATTCAGAAGGAAGAACACATAGAGAAGTGAATTCAGAAGGAAGAACACATAGAGAAGTGAACTGAAGACAGAAATACAGATTATGAGGAAGACATGAAAAGACCTTGACCTGAAGGCACGTGACCAAGAAGACTTGGCATGTGTTTGTTGAAGGCCTATGCAGTATTTAGGCAGTAAAATGACTCAGGATGGTGACACAACAAGAGAAATCCATACTAGAATTGCTTTGGCAGCTAGCGCCTTCAATAGATTATCTAACATTTGGAAATTACGATCATTGAATATACATACCAAGCTTCGTCTGTTTAATTCAAATGTTATCTCAGTGTTAACATACGGCTGTGAGAGTTGGAAAATAACAAAATCATTGGAGACAAGCTGAATACATTCGAGAACAAATGTCTTAGAAAACTCATGAACATCAGTTGGAAAGAATTCAAGACTAATCGACAAATAAGAGAAGACTCTAGGCAGAAATATGTCTCCGACTATATAAGGAAAAGACGATGGTCATATATCGGTCATGTCCTACGAATGCAAAACAACGAATACCACTACAGGCGCTCACTTGGGTTCCTGAGGGTAAGCGGAAAAAAGGAAGACCAAAAGAAACACTCAGAAGAACAATAATAAGAGAAGGAAGAACGTTGGGCCTAAATAATGTGCAAGAGCTAAGAGGAGTGGCGTCACAACGAACAACCTGGAGAGCACTGGTTTCTGCCTTATGCGCCGTGTTTGGCGCTTAAAGAATTTATTATTATTATGCTCCGTAGGAGTCAATTGGGTATTGACTGATATAAAATAAATGCAAATTGGCTGAAGAATAGTTTAACGCGTAATTACGTTATATGCATGAACATCAATCTAAAGAAGACAGAGATCATGACACTCAGTGTGAGCAACCCCGAGCCCATAACAGTAAGGAATCAACAACTGGAACAGACAGACACCTTCACATACCTAGGATGCATAGTAACATCAGACGGCGGAGCAAGCAAAGACATCAACAACAGAATGAACAAAGCAAGAACAGCCTTTATTAGTCTAAACAACATCTGGAAGTCCTCTCAGTACAGCACAAGCACAAAATTAAGATTATATCAGAGCTGTGTGCTTTCTGTGCTTTTCTATGGTGCGGAATGCTGGAGAGTAACAGAGAAGGAAATGTTGAAACTGTCCTCTTTTCACACAACATGCCTAATAAAAATTCTCGAATCTTTTGGCCGAATACCATCACCAACCAAGATCTGCTTACTCAGAGCAAGCAAGAGGACATGCACACCATCATAGCTGGCAGACGCTGGAGTTGGGTTGGCCATGTCCTCAGAAGAGACCCTGATGCCATCACAAGAACAGCTATGCTTTGGACCCCTGAAGGAAAACGAAAGAGAGGCCGACCAAAAACAACTTGGCGGAGGACTGTGGAGGCTGAGATGCAAAGAATGAACCAGAGTTGGGGCACTGTACGAAGGATGGCCACCTATCAAGCAAAGTGGAATCAATTTGTTGCTGTCCTACAAGACGCCACCAGGCGTGATGGCCACTGACTGCTTTGACGGTCGGCGGCTAAGGATCAAAGAAGAAGAAAGAAGTTATGTGCAAGAAAAAAGTTTTATATCATGTAAAATGCAGACGAACTGAACAGAGGAAAAAAAAAATACTTCTGGCTTATCGTCGGCGGCAACCACTATGAAGTTTTGCATCGGGCTTTCAACCTCATAGTGTAAAATAAAATGCTTCAGAAAATTATGTTATCATGCACATTACGAGCAAGTAACGCGCCAAAAAATGACAAGAAATGTCAGCTGCGTGCCCTGATGTCGGTGCTAATTCTTCTGTGGTCATTTTATTCCTTTCCCTTCCACTACTGTTTCACTAGATCTATGTAATCAAACGTACAACGATTATAGGTGAATGGTCAATGCATGCTCTTTAATTGGTGTTTCATTAAGTTTTCAATGTGCAATGCGGGCCTTTTCCCAAAAAAACGTTGGTGGGATTTGTTCATCGTTACAGGATAATTAGTAAAAAATATACGTTTTCTTTTTGCGTTTATTATGAGGTGACCATTGGTTGTGGTTCCGCTTACAAGAAGCCTGCCTCAAGCATTCACATACTCTTGTAGTAGTGGTTTATGTGGCAATAATTTGCACGATGCGAATCTCATGCACAACCTCCTATTAGTAGCCTTGTACGACATGTCTGAGAGAGTATTAGTCCTATTAATTTCTTGGTTTCTTCAGAGAACCTCATGTAACATTCAGCGATTTTTTTTTTTACACGAGGCAATTATTAATATCTTCTTCTTCTTCTTTGATCCTTAGCCGCCGACCGTCAAAGCAGTCAGTGGCCATCACGCCTAGTGGCGTCTTGTAGGGCAACAACAAATTGATTCCACTTTGCTCGGTCGGTGGCCATCCTTCGTACAGTGCCCCAACTCTGGTTCATTCTTTGCACCTCAGCCTCCACAGTCCTCCGCCAGGTTGTTTTTGGTCGGCCTCTCTAATTATTAATATGGGGACGAGATATTTCGTCATAAATATATACGTTTAATTATTGTCGTAAAACTCCAACACCTGTAGATGACAATGGAATCCCTTTTGGTACCTGGGGAAACTTTACAGGTAAAGAAAATGAAAAGTTTTAGTACGCCACCTTTATTTTCTGTTACCACATCCACGTTTAAAAAAAAAAAAATCTTTAACTGGGTTAATCCTCCCGACTCTACGAGTTGCAACGAAGCTATAACAATGTTGACAATTACTGTGTACAACGTCACCAATTTCTGAGATATTGTTCACAACTTTGTGTACTCTGTGATCCTATTCAAAATTTATCGAACAGCGTCAACAAGTTCTGTCAGCCTTTCAAAGCTGTAATTTTGAAAAATTCTGATTTTCTTCGGCTTTAGTTTTTGTATGGCGGACCCAGGACATGGCACTCGAGGTTCCTTCAAATGTTGATAGTTTAAAATATACTTCGACAGAATGTCGCGAGCACAGTTTCCGCTCCCTAGGTCATCCGGAACCTATTGAACCAAGTGCTCAGTTATTTGAAACATCCAAACAACGCTCGTTTCAAACTAAGGAAAATTGTTTTAATAATTACTTGGGGAAGAACACGTTAAAGTAATAAGACAAAATCATGATGAAGAGGAATAAGCAGACGTTGCCTTTGATATTACGTAACAATATAATAGCTCCATGTGGTTTTCGGTGGCCTTTGAGAATACAGACAGTATATCACTGCTGACCAATTATGCATGTCGTAAGAGGTAACTAATATATGACACTGTGCACGTGGCTGGCAACCTCGTCAGGTAAATTTGTATATATATATATAGGTATACCTGGGAGCCGCGCTGGTGTAATGGTTAACACATTGCGATAGCGACCAGGTTTTCAAGGTTCAAAGCCCGGGCGCAGTCATTTGTAGGAGTGTCATTGTAGCGAATTCTGTGAGATAATTGCTAAATTCAGTAAGATTTTGGTCCTATGATAATAAATAAACCCGACCGTATGTGTCTGCTTAAAATCGTCTCTACGCCAGTATAGCGCTGCCTTTTGTGCAGAGGAAATGCTTATAAAACGATCCCGCTGTAAAATCTAACACGGTTTCTTAGTTTCGGTTTTGATTCTTACAATTAACGATTTGCTAGAACTGTGACACCAACCTACCGTCTGAATTAACATAATATTTTAACTTTAACGCTCAAATTAGTAGTAACTCGGACATTTTCCAGTAGTAAGAACGAAACAACTGTAATAATTAACGCCAATACTACCAACGCTTGGCAAAAACCCCTCTCCGCTCTGCACGCGGGACTAATACTATAACCTCTCTGCTGGACAAATCAGAATATATAAACACCAGACAGTTTTCAATTCTCGCCGAGTAGTGTATTTCTGACGTAACCCAGACTAGTTAGTTATTTGAATGGAAAAAAATGAGAGAGAGAGGGGAAAAGATGGCCGACTTTTGCAAAAGTTGAAATTGACGATTAACAGTGACAAAACTGAAAATCTACACGACAAATATTATGACCATAAAAATCATATATAAAGATAGCTTAGGATCCCCTGAGCAATAATATAATTAAATATATATGGTAGTCTAATTATTAGCCAAGATATTGAGATAATACTATATGTCTACGAACGCTGAGACGGACGGACTGTTGTTTTTGCTAATTTATCCATTACGTTAGTTGGGGACGCCAGTTTAAAAAGAGGCATTGGGTTGATTCAAATCCGATTTGATGGTAGAAGAGTATAGGAAGGAGGGTATTGGTTAGGCAAAAAAAGCTAAATATATTTTAAGACTCACTCCTAGAAGTTTGGAGTTTGGCTTTTGTTTTTTTAAATTTTGAATTGGAAAAGCTAGACCCTCGCTGATTGGGCCGGTCTGATAATATTGGCAAAAGCAAGCAAAGGCTTGTCGCCAGTTGATACAGAAGTTTTTGAAAGCAAGCAGCGTTGAGAAGAGCAGTGCCTAGAGTGAAATAATAATTCTTGGCAGTCTGGACTGGGGCAAAGCTAAACTTACCTTAATGCTAATGCCAGTCAACGTATGTTTGTGATATTTCTTTGAATTGTGGTAAGAATGACTTTATTAATCTTATTATTACAACCAAATTTGGTGTATGAGATACTGCTTGATTGGGAAGGCGTTACGACTAAGTACAGAGGTCCCCAGCAGACTTATGCAGGGCCTGTGGTTTTTGTCTTTTCCCGGTATATTATAGACAACAATTTAATGTAGGACATCTAAGAAATCAAGAAACAAGAGACAAATTTGCGGTCACAATATCCAACAAATTCCAAGTGCTCCAACAGCCGGAAGATGTAGAGAATACAGAAGACTATTGGCAGCTAATCAAAACTGTATGGAGTGAGACATGTGAAGAAATACTGGGGAAAAGGGAACGGCAACAAAAAGCATGGATAACAACAGAAACCATCAACAAGATAAAAGACAGAAAAAACAAGAAATACAGCTACATAATAACATATATTCATTCACAAAATACAAATTAAATTTCAGGTGTGAGTTTGTTTTTCTCGGGTAATCTTTATAATTTACATTAATTTTAACTAACTTTTATTATTATTAAAATCTATTTGAAATAAAATAAATTATATTGTTAAATAAAATCTGGAAACTTATGGAAAATTTTACGGGTTTCTTTTCGTATATCACATGTAACAAAATAAAAAAAGAAAACGACCTTAATATTTATTTTTGGCATATCATTTTTTTTTAAAACGTCTATAAATTCTTGATTGTCTTTGAATGTTCCCGCTACACCTGCCATCCTACGCGCCGCACCAGTGTGGCGCGCCGCAGAACTGTTTGTGAACCACTGGTGTAGAGCTAATGCCTTCATCGTGATCTCTCTACACCTTCATGTCCTGAGAATGCATGTCCATTTTTTCCCCTTGCTATCATCATATTGTCAGTGTGCGAATGTTTTGTGTCCTTCCTTTTTTTTAATTATTACTATCGCCTCATTTTTCGGTTCCTTATCGAGCACGGAGCCACCACTACAACTGGGCCCCTTGACGAGGCCCCTGCCAAAGTAAACTCTTGCTGCAGTCTTTTTGTTGCAGTTTGTTTGACATGATAACGTTGCACTACCTTATATTAGCTGGCTTTTACGACACGCTTTCTAAAGAATTAATTCTCTTCTTTCTTTGTTTCCTCGGATACCCCCTACCCAGGGAAATACATGAGGCACCTTTATTTATACTTACTTACTTAGTCGTTCCCCTTCTACCGTGAGGTGTAGAGGTTTGGAAGAGAGAGCGCCAGACTATCCTATCGGCTGCCGTCCTTCTGGCCTGGTTCCATTCTAGTCCTCGGTCCTTCAAAGATTGTCTAATGTTGTCCTCCCAGCGGACTCTGGGTCGTCCTGGGGGTCTGGATCCGTGGCTCTTTGTTTCCTATGCTTGTCGCGGTAGCCGATCTTCTCCCATTCTGCAGACATGGCCAATGTCGCGAAAGGGTTGTTGTTATTGAAAATGTAAGATAAAGTTATCCTAGACCAAAAGATGTATCAGATGATACCAGGATAGTGCCAGGTAAGAGACTGGTCTTACAAGAAATACCCCCTTTTCTGAAAAGAATAAAGGTGCATTGACATCAAAGGTTACAATCAGCTGTATAAACCTCCAGGTGTAATGAGAGTGAAGGTCCTGAAAGTCTATGTGCTCCCTTTCATGATCCGCCTTTGATATTATATGTTATTATTATCCTTATTTATTATTTATAATTGTTTATGTTGGCTAATTGTGTTAGGGGTACTAATTATGGTCTATCTTTATATCTATAATATGTATCAAATAAAACTTGTAACTCAATGTAAATAATTTCAGCAAGTCTGATGGTACATATTTACAATTTATTTAACCTAAACCGGTTCTCTTTTCGGTTAGGTAACTTAGAAAAACTCAAAGGTATTTACAGCATAAAATAAATAAACATAGAAACTTTAATTATCAAACAGAATCCTGTACTTAAGTTTTTATTTTTCTCTACACTAATTAATGTTATAATTCACTATAGTTTGTCACTGAGTTGAACTATGAAGGTAGTAATAGATACATTCTGTCCATAAGTAATAATCCTTCACTGTGTCTTTATTTCTTTATATTTTATTTTCTATTGGTATATGCTGACTAGGCTGACCAGTGGCTATGTGTTGCCACTTATCTTGTAGTTGAAGAAATCAAACACACTCCCGCCATGGACTAACACGTCTATGAATTGCCAGGCAGTGGAAAATGGGTGACTGGCTACTATGACTTCACGAGCACTTGCACCTCAGAATCCAACAGAGTTAGATGATTAAGATACTTCTAGTAGTTTGCAGTATAAAACCTGGAATACAAATAATCACAACCCCTGTATGATCCAGCACTATTCTGTCCCTACATACAATGGACATAACACACAGTGTCAGACATTGTGCTAACATATGCACAGGACAATTTACCTCACTACCAATCACAGCCAGTTCACTGTGACTACAATTTCCTTATAAATCCTAAGTTAGATTCCTTTGTCCTTGATCTGCTTCCATACAATGATTTGGTCTAGTATAAAATTACTAAGTAATACCTTAATCAATTCCTTAAAACAATTCCTGTCATCCTTCCTTATGTTCCTGGTAAATGTGTCGTTCCTTTAAGAAATACTCCTTCAAACACTTTGTCAAACTTACAGACGTACTTTGGCCAGCATTCTCAATTATTCTACACATTTTACAAGGCTGGCTTTCGTCTCTAAGAGTTTACATATGCTACACACTTCCTAACGCACAAGTGGATTAATCACAGGAAAATTACATAATCATATACATATATATTCATTCTTACCCTCAGGCAATACATACAAGCTGTAACAGGCTGTTAATGGGCATCTAGGTCTGCCAGGCAGATGCGGTTGGCAAAGGTACAAAACGTTTACGCTTTTACCGCTTCCCTCTGTTCAGCTGTATTTTTTAAATGTTGTGGCCTCAATTTAGCCAAGGGCAAGGTCTTTTATACTAGCACATCCGCCGTATCGGATGGCTTGGGGCTAAAAGAGTGTTAAAAATCTCCAAATGAGGCATAATTTTGCTTCTTCTTCTTCTTCTTCGATCCTTAACCACCGACCGTCAAAGCAGTCAGTGGCCATCACGCCTAGTGGCGTCTTGTAGGGCAACAACAAATTGATTCCACTTTGCTCGGTCGGTGGCCATCCTTCGTACAGTGCCCCAACTCTGGTTCATTCTTTGCATCTCAGCCTCCACAGTCCTCCGCCAAGTTGTTTTTGGTCGGCCTCTCTTTCGCTTTCCTTCTGGGGTCCAAAGCATAGCTGTTCTTGTGATGGCATCGGGGTCTCCTCTGAGGACATGACCAACCCAGCTCCAGCGTCTGCCAGCTATGATGGTGTGCATGTCCTCTTGCTTGCTACGAGTAAGCAGATCTTGGTTGGTGATGGTATTCGGCCAAAAGATTCGAAGAATTTTTCTTAGGCATGTTGTGTGAAAAGAGGACAATTTCGACATTTCCTTCTCTGTGACTCTCCAGCATTCCGCACCATAGAGAAGCACAGAAAGCACGCAACTCTGGTATAATCTTAATTTTGTGCTTGTGCTTTATTGGGAGGACTTCCAGATGTTATTTAGGCTAAAGAAGGCTGTTCTTGCCTTATTCATTCTGATGTTGATGTCTTTGCCTGCCCCACCGTCTGGTGTTACTATGCTTCCTAGGTATGTGAAGGTATCTGTCTGTACCAGTTGCTGATTCCTTACTGATATGGGCTCAGGGCTGCTCACATTGAGCGTCATGACCTCAGACTTCTTTAAATTGATGTTCAAGCCCACCTGCTGGCTAAATTTATTAAGTCTATCCGTTTTTTCCTGGATGTGTTGATGTGAATTTGCCAGCAGTGCAATGTCATCTGCATATTCCAGATCTTCCAATGTAGAAAATGTAGTCTATCTTATTCCTCTTGGACTGCCCTCTGTTATCTGGCGCATCACCCAGTCTATGACTGTTAAAAATAGAGTGGTTGATAAGGGGCATCCCTGTCGTACTCCTGTCTTCACCTCGACATAATTTTGCCTTCTGTTCAATTAGCAACATTTTTAATATTCATTATCTTTCTTATTTATGGGGCGATTTTGGTCATTTAAAGCTTGAATTATTCTATGAATTATTTTGTATAGATCTATCTACTAATTGGTTAGTTTGCAAAATGCATTTTAATATATGCATGCTTTAACTAGCTAAATTGGGACTAACTTGATGTAACGAAGCCTTTCCCTCAATATTTCTATCTTACTAAAATACTATTCGAGAAAGTTTTTACACCTACCTCTAGCGTAACATTCCGGTTGTTGAATTATATAATCCTTTCCGGTGATACTTCTTTATTCTTTCCAAAATTAAATGGCATTGTACCATCGGTTACACAAAATGGGCCTCTATGTTCAAGCCTAGTACGTATTACAATACACACCAAGAATGACGCGTTTTCATTGGTTAGTGTATCAGAGAGTTCTCAACATATGGCGTGCGGTATGGTCAGATTTACTCCTAAGTATCCAGAAAACCGTGTTGTGAGACAGACTAAATCACGACAGCCAAACCATCTTAGTTGGGACTGTTCTACTTAGGTGTGCAGGGGGTGGGATTTTATGCCTTGACGTATCGTCTGGTTGCGGACCATGTCTCTTCTTGTTACTTCAACCACCTTCCTCAGATACCTCATTTATGAGGTACCTTTATTTATATACACAGTAATTGGAGAACACGCGATGCTACGTTATGAAAACATTTTTCTGTCTCTTCACTATATAAATAAAGGTATTAACAGGCAGTCGTTGGACATAAAGGATGGCACTAGGCAATAGAAAAGTGATAGACTTACGTGTAATCGAACCGAGGACCATCCAAACGGCACCATCGCTTTGCTGTGAAAGTAAAATCGTGAAATGACGCACAACCAATTTAGCACCCCAGAACAGTTCTTCATTGATCGAGGTCATTGTCACGACACCAAAACAACTACGGTATATAGGACCCGTGAAGGACCCAAACACTTAAAGGCGTAATCACTAATATAACTTTCCTAAGCTTGTAAAACCTAAATAAAGGCTGAAATACTTATGTCCAGTAATGTGTAATAGAAGACGAACAACACAGAATAGACTGGTTGTTTAAAGTCACTTTTCACTAATGTTTTTGACGTGAATGTTAACACCAAATACTTGTCATGTTAATAACATTATTTTCACGAGTATGGAAGTAGAATATGTCTGACTTTTGACAGAGTATTAATGAGTTGTGGGAAGGTAGATATGGATAGAGTCACTTATGTAAAATAGAGAGTGAGGTATGACTTCTGGAGAGAAGAGATATGTAGTTAGGTATCTAATGTCTTCTTCCAGCCACACTTGAGACAATGTTTAGAATGACATGCACCTCATCCGTCCTGTCCGCTAAAAAGGTTATTCTATTAGAGTAAGGGCAACACGAGTTAACATCAAATGACGGGTAGGATAGAAAGTGAATTTTGACCGCTTAGAACAAATAAATTTATTTATTCAATAAATCCACATACAATAAAATAATAACCTCACTAACTATGACGGGCCAGTGATTCCATTTCACAACAATACAATAAAGAGCAAAAACGAATCGTATCGATTCCAAACCACAAAGTGCACATACATGTACAAAAGAAAAAAATCTAACTAACAGGGGAGTCCCCTAGTCCTCTTTTTTCGTAGCCGGCTGCTTCTGTTTGATTAAATAGTATGTGCCGAAGTAATAGGATAGCGAAAGAAGCAGGCAGTCTGTGCCGTGGTACTGGGTGATTTAAGGAAGGAGGTACAGGGAATGGTCCAAATGCCCGTGTAAACAAACAATTAATCAGTATCCTATTAATATCACGTATAGGACATGCCTATTTATTTCACCTTCGCACATACTAAACAAAACCAAACCCTCACCCTTTACACTCCCCTTTTATTCTTGTGTTATTTGCCCTAAGGCATCAGGCTCACAAATAAAGTCTTGCCTTCTTATCGATTAAAAATATGCTCACCGCGGGCTGCGTGCGACTTTAGCTGGCTTATAGTGAAGCGACTGTTTGCATCTGAGGTCAAGGCTTAGAGCCTAATTATTCCACACACACAGTACGCGTGCATGATACAAATGTTTAAAACAAATTTAAGGTTATACACCCATCTCAAGGTAATTAAGAGTATCGCGATTCATAATTATAGCAATTATAAAGATAGCAATGCTCATTTCCTCAGTATTTACAAAATAGCAACACTCTTTAAAGTAATTACTATATACAGACCACGGGAAAAATAGTAGTAATATTTACCGACATCGCGGCCACTAAAGTAATATTATACACAGACTCACACCTTCCGTCTTAAGAAAAACACTCTTAGTGATTTTGGATCACGGTGCACTTAATAAAAGTCCAAGTTTCCCTGCCTTGGAAAAATGTATCTTAAAGAAAAAAGTATATATATTTATGATGAAACCAAGTAACCAAGGATCTCTATTCTATTTATATATAAGTTAAAGCTCTAATGCATTAAGTAACTGAGTGTGCTTACCAAATAATATGAAGAATTCCAAACACAATACAATAGGTGTTTGCTCTGGCACAGATATCACTTTGCAAGGTAGAGGCAATTAGCAAGGAGTGTTAGAGACATATATAGTCACATTTAATTGCAGGTGTTCAGGTGGGGGTTGCATGTGCATTGATGGCAGCGTACCAACGACGTAATGACCTCGGGAAGTTGTCTCCCTGACGTCTCGTAGCACAAGTGGTTACATAAGCTGTAGCGACACTCTGGCGGTCATTCGAACGGCCAGAGTTGGCGATTCTAGCGTATGACAATAAATAATGAGGCGGCTGTAAAACTGGTAAGGAAACAAATATATAAATTTAAAGAAAATAGAATGGTATTAAATCAGTTTTACAAGTTAACGGTACACAGGAAACATGTGTACCGTTATCTTGTAAAATTGATTTCATACCATTCTATTTTTTTTTTAAATTTATATATTTGGCGATTCTAGACGCGCTCGGTCACATGAAAGGCTGAAGGTCGATTTCTTGTGTGTCCGGCTGCTTTCTGAATCAAAGACTCAGGGAATTCTGCCGCTACCCACAAGAAAGGAGAAAACTAAAAGACCTTAAGCTTGGTGCCGATGCTCACGTGCAAAGGGGTGAAATTTTGCCTGTCCAAAGTAAGAGTGACATGACTGGGTCCAGAAATAGAGCTGTAGGAGTTATTACAAAGAAAAATGGGAGGAGATAAAACAGAGAATAAGACAGAAGCGGACCACTCAGCTAAAAGTGACAGCTATTCACATTCAATTCACGACAATTATATAGAAAATGTATCTCAGCAGCGAAGAGTGGAATACTCCAGGCAAATGACAATTCAATGAAATGAAAAGTATTCCTGTTTAGCATAGTCCATCAATAGATTCACGCCAACCCTTCCTGTTGTGTGCCATCCGTTCAAATCTTTACGCTTGTTCTTCACTCACGTTAAACCTGTCCCCAATTTCTTGGTCCATGTGTTTTTTTTTCATTAATGAAAGTATAACTTCTTATTAATGGCGTTCTCTGTCATTTTCTATGTAGACTCTCTACATGTCATATCGATATAATCTACTCTTCTTTTCGTCTTTATCTCTCTTTCCATGCATTTCACATGATGTCACCGAAGTTCCTCTTCTCAAACGTGCCTTGAGACGATCAGGTGCATTATTTTCATCTTTACAAAGGTGTTCTCTTCATATAAAGTGAACCACGCTTCACGTTAGAGTGAACCACTCTTGACGTTAAAGTGAACCACTCTTCATGTTAAAGTGAACCACGCTTCAAGTTATATTGTTAAAGTGAACTACTCTTCATGTTAAAGTAAACCACTCTTAATGTTAAAGTGAATCAATCTTCACGTTAAAGTGAACAACGCTTCACGTGAAAGTGAAACAAGCGTCACATTAAAGTGAACCATGCTTCTCGTTTAAGTAAACCACTCTTCACGTTAAATTAAACCACTCTTCATGTTAATGTGAATCACTCTTCATGTAAAAGTGAACCACTCTTTTTGTTAAAGTGAACCACTCTTCATGTTAAAATGAACCACTCTTCATGTTAAAGTGAACAACTCTTCACGTTAAAGTGATCCACTCTTTTTATGTTAAATTGATTGTGAAACAATCTTCATAGTAAAGTGAACCACTCTTCACGTTAAAGTGAACCACTCTTCATGTTAAAGTGAATCACTCTTCATGTTAAAGGGAACCACTTTTCATGTTAAACTGAACCATTCTTCATGTTAAAGTGAACCACTCTTCATGTTAAAGTGAAACACTCTTCGTGTTAAAGGGAACAACTCTTATTGTTAAAATGAACCACTCGTCACGTTGAAGTGAACCACTCTTCATGTTAAAGGGAACCACGCTTCATGTAAAAGTGAAACACGCGTCACGTTAAAGTGAACCATGCGTCACGTTAAAGTGAAACATTATTCACGTTAAAGTGAACCACTCTTCACGTTAAAGTAAACCCCTCTTCATGTTAAAGTGAATAACTGTTAAAGTAAACCACGCTTCATGTTAAACTGAACCATTCTTCATGATAAAGTGAACCACTCTTTACGTTAAAGTGAACCACTCTTCATGTTAAAGGGAACCACTCTTCATGTTAAAGTGAACCACTCTATATGTTAAAGTGAACCACGCTGTATGTTAAAGTGAACTACGCTGTATATTAAAGTGAACTACTTTTCATCTTAAATAGAACTACTCTTCATGTTAAAGTGAACCACTTATCATGTTAAAGTGAACCACTCTTCATGTTGAAGTGAAATACTCCTCACGTTGAAGTGAACCACTCTTCATGTTGAAGTAAACCACTCTTCAATTTAAAGTGAACCACTCTTCATGTTAAATTGAACCATTCTTCATGTTAAAGTGAGCCACTCTTCATGATAAAGACATCCACTCTTCATATTAAAGTGAACCACTCTTCATGTTAAAGTCAACCACTCTTCATATTAAAGTGAACTACTCTTAATGTTAAAGTGAACCACGCTTCACGTTAAAGTGAACCACTCTTCATATTAAAGTGAACCACTCTTCATGTTAAAGTGAACCACGCTTCTTGTTAATGTGAACCACTCTTCATGTTAAAGTGAACTCCACTTCACGTTAAAGTGAAACACGCGTCATGTTAAAAAGAACCATGCGTCACGTTAAAGTAAGACATTCTTCACGTTAACGTGAACCACTCTTCACGTTAAAGTGATTCACTCTTCATGTTAAGGTAATAACTATTCATGTTAAAGTAAACCACTCTTCATGATAAACTGAACCATTATTCATGATGAAGTGAACCACTCTTTACGTTAAAGTGAACCACTCTTCATGTTAAAGTGAATAACTCTTCATGTGAAAGTGAACCACTCTTCATGTTAATCTGAACCATTCTTCATGTTAAAGTAAACCACTTTTCATGTTAAAGTGAAGCCCTCTTCATGTTAAAGTGAACCACTCTTCATGTTAAAGTGAAACACGTTTCACGTTAAATTGATTCACTGTTCATGCTAAAGTGAACCACTCTTCATGTTGAAGTGAACCACTCATCATGTTAAAGTTAGCCACTTTTCATGTTAAATTGAACCACTCTTCTTATTAAAGTGAACCACTCTTCATGTTACAGTCAACCACTAGTCATATTAAAGTGAACCACTCTTCATGTTAAAGTCAACCACTCTTCACATTAAAGTGAACCACTCTTAATGTTAAAGTGAACCACGCTTCACGTTAAAGTGAACCACTCTTCATATTAAAGTGAACCACTCTTCACGTTAAAGTGAACCACGCTTCACGTTAAAGTGAACCACTCTTCATGTTAAAGTGAACCACTTTTCATGTTAAAGTGAACCACTCTTCATATTAAAGAACCACTTTTAATGTTAAAGTGACCTACTCTTTATGTTAAAGTGAATCACTCTTCATATTAAAGTGAACCACGCTTCATGTTAAAGTGAACCACGCTTCATGTTAAACTGAACCACTCCATGTTAAAGTGAACCACTCTTCATGTTGAAGTAAACCATTTTCAGAGATCATTATTCTATTCTATGACAATCGATGAATTATTTGAACATTGCTCAATAAAAACCACATGCTGAAGGCCACTATGACCTTCTTTGTTTACTCGTTATAATAGACTAATTCCAGTATTGATTTATCGAATCGTCTGATTCTAGGAAATTTATATTGTACAAAATGTTTTAATTACTTTCTGAACTGTAGTATTTGTTTGGCCTATTGTGTTTTGTATTTATGCTGTTAGAAGTGTTTTGAGATATTTTAATATTTTAGCTTGTTTAAGATTTCAATCTCCATTAATATTACACTCTTGTAGTGTTTCTATGCAGAACTATTCCGTTCAAATAGACACTTAACTACACATGAATGTTAATATTTGACCAATCGAGGTGGTCAGGATTGGTCACTGTGCAGTGTCCGGTACCGTCACGTAGGAGGCACTGTACAGTGTTCCAAATTGTTAAGTGCGTCCTGCCTGCAACACCGGTCTTCGCCCTTAGATCACTCAAGGAGGATCTCAGCACAATACACGAACTCTGTATCACAGGCGAGAATCCCAATGTGTGAATATAGAAATCACACATTCTATAAATATTTGTTGTGGTGGAGAGGTTTTTAATTTTTACATTTTGCCAGGGCAGTGGCCTTATGGCCTACTCTTTACAATTTCCAACTGCCGTGGGATTTTTACGGTGCGCAACTTACACACCGGGCCTCCTAGTTTTTTTTTCACCCTTATCAGTGATGGCTAGGCATCCCATCTGTTCCCTGGGGAGGGGGGGTATGACATCATTAGAACCACTGCTTCTGAAGAAAAATGTCCATCAATTATATTCCTTCTACTGGGAATCGAATCCGGTATCTTTAGATTTCGAAGCGGACGCCATACCTCTTCTCTTGTTCTTCTTCTACTTCTTGATCCTTAGCCGCCGACCGTCAAAGCAGTCAGCCACCTTCACGCCTGGTGGCGTCTTGTAGGGCAACTACAAATTGATTCCACTTTGCTCCGTCGGTGGCCTTGGTTCGTACAGTGCCCCAACTCTGGTTCATTCTTTGCATCTCAGCCTCCACAGTCCTCCGCACGTTGTTTTTTGGTCGGCCTCTCTTTCGTTTTCCTTAGGGGTCCAAAGCATTGCTGTTCTTGAGATGGCATCAGGGTATCTTCTGAAGACATGGCCAACCCAGCTCCAGCGTCTGCCAGCTATGATGGTGTGCATGTCCTCTTGCTTGCTCCGAGTAAGCAGATCTTGGTTGGTGATGGTATTCGGCCAAAAGTTTCGGAGAATTTTTCTTAGGCATGTTGTGTGAAAAGAGGACAATTTCGACATTTCCTTCTCTGTAACTCTTCAGCATTCCGCACCATAGAGAGGCACAGAAAGCTCACAGCTCTGATATAATCTTAATTTTGTGCTTGTGCTGTACTGAGAGGACTTCCAGATGTTGTTTAGACTAAAAAAGGCTGTTCTTGCTTTGTTCATTCTGTTGTTGATGTCTTTGCTTGCTCCGCCGTCTGCTGTTACTATGCATCCTAGGTATGTGAAGGCATCTGTCTGTTCCAGTTGCTGATTCCTTACTGATATGAGCTCATGGTTGTTCACATTGAGCGTCATGACCTCTGTCTTCTTTAGATTGATATACAAGCCCACCTGCTGGCTATACTTATTAAGTCTATCCGATTTTTCCTGGATGTGTTGATGTGAATGTGTTGTAGTGCAATGTCATCTGCATATTCCAGATCTTCCAATGTAGAAAATGTAGTCTATCTTATTCCTCTTGGACTGCCCTCTGTTGTCTGGCGCATCACCCAGTCTATGACTGTTAAAAATAGAGTGGTTGATAAGGGGCATCCCTGTCGTACTCCTGTCTTCACCTTAAAGGATAGGTTGCTCTGCCCAAAGCTGCACGTAAAGTTGGCATAGAGGCTTTTTATGATTGACACTATGCAGCTTGGAATTCCATAAGCCCTCAGTATTTTCCATAAACTGTCCCTATGTATACTGTAAAGAGCCTTTTCAAAATCAACGAAATTAATGTACAGCTGTCTTTGCCATTCTGAGCACTGCTCTATAATGTTCCTGGGGGTAAATATATGATCTACACATCTAGTGTTCTTTCTAAATCCTGCTTGTTCTTTCCTCAGTTTGTGGTCTACTGCTTTTGAAATTCTCTGTATAATTATCCTGCCTAGTATTTTGCTGGGAACTGAGAGAAGAGTTATTCCTCTCCAATTATTGCAGTCTGCAAGATCTCCCTTCTTGGGAAATTTGTCAATTATTCCTTTGTTCCACTCCGTTGTCCCTGTTTTCCAGACGTGTGCAAATAGTGGTTCTAATAGTTCTGCTGCTAGCTCAGGGTCTGTCTTAAATAGCTCTGCATTTAAGTTATCATGGCCAGGAGCTTTTCCATTCTTTAACCCTTTGATTGCTGTGATGATTTCTTCTTTTCGTGGAATGTCTATATTAACATCTAGATCATTTTCAGCCTCATGAACATTTAATTGTGTCTCTGCTGGTTCCTTGTTCAGAGTTTCTCTGAAATGCTCTGCCCATCTTGTTTCCTGTCCCTCTGCTGTCGTGATGAGATTTCCTTGCTTATCTCTTACTAATGTAATATTGTTTGCACTTCGTTTTTCGCTTATGATTTTAGTTATTTTGTATACTGTGCTTTGTTCATTTCTCAGTGCTGCCTCTTCTACCTGTCTTGCAAGATCGTCTTGGAAATTCCTTTTGTTGGCTCGGGTTTGGCGTTTACCTTCCTTGTCCAGCTGACTGTACTGTTCGCTATATAGTTGCTTTAACCTGGGGGACTTCGCTTCTGTTTCCTTTCTTTTCATTTCCTTTCTCATCGTTATGGTGTTTAATATTTCTGGTGTTATCCGGTCTTGCTTCTTCCTTTCCTGGAATCCCAAGCATGATTTGTTGCTTTCCTTATATATTGTTGAAATGGTGTGGAATTTCTGGTCTATATCATCAGTCAATGTCTTTTCCTGACTTTTGGCAAATTGATATCGCTTCTTTATATCAGCCGCAAATGCTTTTCTGGTTAGGGGGTCCTTTAATTTGCTGTTGTCAAACCTTTCCTGTGTAGTTACAGTTGGTCCAACCGTTCTTAGTTTATTTTTAGTTTTGCTACTACTAAATGGTGATCACTTCCCACATCCGCTTCTCTTCTTACCTTCACATCTTGTAATGCATGTCTCCATCTACCGTTAATCATAATGGGGTCTATCTGGTTTCTGTCCTGACCATCTGGTGATTCCCATGTTAATTTGTGAATTTCTGTGTGTGAGCAAAAGTGTTCCTCCAATGACCAGGTTGTTAGTGCTACAGATTTTATTAATTTATCCCCATTTTCGTTTGCTGTTCCGCTGCCGCATTTCCCCATTACTCTTTCATTATATGTATTGTGTGTTCCAACTTTTGCATTGAGGTCTCCCATTACTACGATAAGATCATATCTAGGTGTGTCTTCCATTTCTTTCTGCAGTTGTTGATAGAATTCATCCTTGACCTCATCATCGCTCTCATTTGTTGGTGCGTAGCATTGCATTATTGTAGTGTTGGTGAATCTCCCTCTCAATCTTATTCTTATCAGTCTGTTGTTGATGGGTTTCCATTCCAGTAATGTCCTTTCTATTCCTTTCTGTAGAATAATGGCTGCACCTTCATTGTGTTGTCCATCCTCTCTTCCAGGACCAGGGTGTCTGCTTTAGTCTGACCCCTGCCTACGCAAATCTGTCCAGCTTGGTAGAACATTCCAGGAGTAAAACTCCAGCTGGCATAGCTCTGGGGGTAATCAGGGTACGCAAGCCGCCATACCTCGACAAGGTATTGACACCGGTGATGGCGACCATACCTCTTAGCCACTCTGATCCCTCTAGGGATCTTAAAGATGTATCTATGCCGCTTAATGAGCGTGTAAGGGCAATAAATGCTTCTAGAGCAGTGTTTTTAACCTGTGATCCAGAGACCTCGTGAGGGTCCATAAATAGATTCTAGGGGTCTGTGTACATAACGTAAACAAATATGAGTTTTATTTTCACCAACATTCTTATTCGGAAAATTATCATAGATTCTTGCATTTAAGAAGAGACATTCTTTTTATATATTGTTTCTATAATTCAGTATGGTGATATAAACAATCGTTACAAGTAGCTCTTAATCAGTCAACAATGTCTTTTGTATTCGGACTTGCGCCCTAATATAACCAACGGACTTTGTGTCTAGGTTGAACGGGGTGCGCCTCGCCTAAAAAAGACAAGGCTCCTATTAAAATAAAATATATAACTATATGTAAGCTTAACTGTTTCTGTTTGTAATAAAATGTGTTATTTGTTTATAAAAGTTTAAATTATGCGTTTATATACATTTACTTTAAGAAGGGGTACGTTGCCTTCGGCGGATAATCTAGGGGCACACAAACTGTTCCAGAACCAGCTACTTTAGGGTACATGCGACTCGTAGGCCTGGAAGACTACTTATCTAGGAGTAGAACTACTTGATTTCAAACCACCTGCTGTATGTTGGTAGGCTCGGGGCAGCTGAAGGCTAAGGAAAGCACCCTTTACTGTAAATCATTCTTGCTGAAACCGGATATGCCCGGCTGATAAGCAAAGATACCCCAGTCTTAACTCTAAGAAGCAGCGCAAGAAAAATATTGCTCGATCGAAGCGGGGAAACAAACCCAGAAGAAAACCTTCTTAAATATACTGTTAGAATATTAAGTAATAATCTTCTATAATTCATCTTTGCTTTTAGATGTTAATAACGGGTTTTTGCTATGTTGAACGTTGTTTATGTCGTGTCCTTCGAGTGATAACCCCTGGTGAATGCTCTAGGAATGAAGGGGACATGGAAAGATCTTGAGCTGATAACTTGGACCGAAATGACTTGGCATACGTTTTTTGAAGGCAAAAGATCCATGGGGCGCTGTGGGGTTGTGATCCATGACAATGATGATGATGGTGATGAAGAAGATGATGTTTATGGTGATGATCATAATGAAAATGATGATGATGATAAAGAAGATAAAGATGATGATGATGATGATATGGATAAAGAAGATAAAGTTGAAGCTGATGATGATGATGATAATAAAGATCATAATGATGATGATAAAGAAGATACAGATGATGATGATGATGATGATGATGATGGTGATGGTGATGATGATTGTCATGGAATATTCTAATCCACATATATAAATTATTAGGTAAATATGAAGCCTAACAAATAAAATAAATAAAGGAAGAAGAATGGTAAATAACAGTGCTGTCACAAGGAATGTACTCGAAATCCCCCTTGTTTTCTGCTTCGTCTGCAAATTGTAACGCTTTCACGTTGATAGTAAAGCTTACTGTATTATTACCCGCCTTCTTCAATGAAACGTGTGCTGTATTTCTTGGAAAAAACATTGAGAGACTGCGTAATGACCTAAATTAATCCTAACATTAATTATATTACGTTACCAAAACGAACGAACAGATGGACAAAAGGATAAAGAGAGAGGGGAGGGCTGAAAATCAGGAACGCATGCAACACGCGTCGCGCGATACACAAATGCTGCCATCACGCGTGTAAGTCTACATGCACTAATTTTTTTTTCAGACGGACAGTGATAAAATACACTACCCTTTCCCAGAGTTAGGTTTATAAATCATAAAAAACTCTTATTAGAAAAGATAACATTAGATGGGTTTACGGTTGAAAACATAACAGTACCCAGACAGCACATCTTCGAAACAGGAGGTAGAAGAAATTGCATATTTTGAATGCAGCCACGTAGCTCCTTTAAATTTGTATTTTTGGGTTCCTTAGGGCTTGCTGACCAATAATATGTAAAACGTTACGCAAATAGTCCAGGAATTAATAAATTATACCCAAAATAAAATATTGGGGGTGCCTGACAGCATAAAATCATTTCTGCTCATAAGATTTTTTTTTAACGTGTTTGAAAAAAAATTTACGTTACAGAAATAGCCTACCATGTAAACTCCAAATTGATTGGAGCGCAACAAATGAAAGCCTAACCACGATTGGTCGGGCTATAAATACTATCTTGGTTGTTAGGGGAAACGGGGAAAGGTAACATTTTTTCAAACACTTGTCGAAACGGGGCTCATTGGTCAGACTCGCTGATATACACACTTGGGAGCGTTAGTTCGAAACCACTTGTTAAATAAGCTTGATAAAGCATCAGTGCGTTGAAGCCAGCTTATATTTTGCTCAATAAAAGCCTGGAAGATAAGCAGATGGGAATTTGTGCCAGTTTGTGCCAGAATTCATTGCTAATCAACGTATCTGTGTTTATTCGTATGAATTGTGGTAAGCTTGAACCATTCAATATCTTTTAATGAAAATTGAATGTGAATTGTTGATTTATGCCTGTATATATATGTGTAGTTCAGTGGCAAACGTGAGGTAAAGCCTGTAATGCTCCAGCCTGAACAGAGGGTGTCGGAGAAAAGTCAAACGGCATGGAATGGCCAAACAGTACACTGACACCTAGATGATTGACTAGAAAGAAATAATGCTGGAATTGCAGAGGCGTAGTAACCATTAGGAAGGGTAATACTGGAATAAAGTATTTCAAATGAAGCTGACAGTTGGCCTAATGCTCTGAACTCAATGTTTGTGCTGTGTTGTGATCAGGGTAACAAGAGAGTTTAAGTTAGTTATGAAGTAGAAGGTACATCCTTCTTGATTTCAGGGACAGTGGTCTTGATGGTACTGAGCAGCACCTAGTCAGAGCTTTGCTGAATCCAGTGTCGGACAGCATACTCCTTGGTCCTTTTAGCTATCAGTGAGGTGTCTCCAGAGCCCAGAGGAGAATTCGAGCAGAGGAGTCCTTTCCTGCCGCCATCACGCCAGATAAGCTAACTTGGCCAGCTGAGCTCAACATTATGTCCCCTCATCTTGAACTGACTTTGTAAAATTAACATTAAGAGGGGAATTTACTTGTCTTAAAATCAGGAACTGTGAACATCTCCAATACTAGTCCCTAAAGACAAACTATTGAAGTCATGATGACAAATACCAACAGAGCTTGAACAAACAAAACCAGTATTACCTCATTTTACTACTACACAACTGACACACATAGAACATTTGTAATAATATATGTCACTACAATATTCATATTAAATACATTCTGTACATAACTTGTAATTTAAATTGATTGTGATTCCTGGTTCCCTTGTAGTTGAATCAGGACACATATTCATTCATGCCAGTAATGAATACATATTGTTATTTGAAAAGTTACGAGTGACTTCTTTAAGATATTCTCATAGAGTGTTATATGTATGTGAGTGTCACAGTGTTGTTAAGAGTAGTGGATTAAATTAAATTGTTTATCTGTCTGTTGTTGTGACTTACACTTCATCATACACATACCCTAGACACATAACGTAGCATCACACTATTCCAGAATAATTCTGACTGAGATATAGAGATATGTGGTAGCAAGTAAGGTTATCTATAATACACTACTCTTAATAGATATAGATACCTTCACAGCTGATCTCAGTCAGTACACTAAGTCCCCTATAAATATTTATAACATCCCACTTCACCACATATATTGGGGTCTCGCTCTTGGGATTTTGAATCTTTCACTATTAAAAATATTGGGGGTAATTCACTTCAGGGAAGATAAGAATTAAAAAGTATCCTTGGGTGGAATTGAATAAGGTTGAGCTCACGGTGCCTGTGTTGTCCATTAGATATTTAGAGATTAAATTGTTGGTTAGACATTTTATAAACTTACCTGATAGACAATGGCGGACCTGGCCAAATTTCGATCTGCTGCGGTTCAGACTGCAAAAGAGTTAGGATTAGATGGGCAAGTTATGGTTGCCTATGTCACGACGGAATGTGACAAATTTATTGAACGCGAAGAAAGAAGATTAGAAAAAGAGGCCGAAAGAAAGTTAGAGGCTGACAAGGAAATTAAGAAGTTACAGTTTGAAGCTGAGGCTGAGACTAAGAGGTTACAGTTTGAAGCTGAGGCTGAGACTAAGAGGTTGCAGATTGAGGCTGAGGCTAAGAAATTGGAGGCAGAAAGAGAAGACAAAAGATTAGCTGCAGAAGAGAAGAAATTAGCTGCAGAAAGGGAAGCCGAGGAAAGAAGACAGGCTGCAGAAAGGGAAGAGAGGAAATTAGCTGCAGAAAGGGAAGCAGAAGATAAAAGATTACAAAGGGAACATGAGTTACGACTAAGGGAGTTTGAGTTTCAAGGCCATGCTCCTGAAAATGGTGCCAGTCCCTTTGCCTCTGATGCTACGGTTACTCAAGGAGCCTCAACCTCAGCTATGAATTTTCATTTAGATCATTTTGTTGAGAAAGACGATGATATTGAGAGCTACCTAAATAGGTATGAGCTATTAGCTACCACGTATGGGTTAGAGAGAGAAAGGTGGAGCTTAAAGTTATCTCAGGGACTTCGTGGGGCAGCTTATGAAGTTTTTGCAAAAATGAGCAGAGGTGATCAGGAAAATTATGATATGCTAAAGCAGGCTCTTTTGTTAAGGTATGAAAAGAATGCAGAATTCTATAGAAAAAAATTTAGGAATGCTAAACTACTGTCAGGTGAAACCTATCACCAGTTCTCTGCACGAATAGAGACATACTTGGAGAAATGGACTTCTCTGGGGAAAACCCAAGATCTTAAGGAAATGGTCCTTATAGAGCAACTAGGAGAGTCCATGGCTCCAGACCTGAGAAAGTTTCTCATGGAACAAGGTGCAGAGAGGCTGGGTGAGTTGCTAAATGTTGCTGAAAGGTATCAAGCAGCTCAAGCAGAGGTAACAGGTAATAAAAAGAAACAGGTGGATAACTTTAGGGCACCACAGAACTTTAATAAATTTGATCCTAAGGATCAAAATAAAGGTAAGCACCAATTTGATAGGCCACGGTATGAAAATAAAAATAAATTCCCACAATTCGATGAAAGGAAATATGATGAAAGAAAATCTTTCAACCAAGGAAAAAGGTGGTGTAAAAATTGTAAGATGAACAATCATGACACTGACCATTGTAGAAGGAAACCTCCTCATTTTGCTGCTATGACATCGGGGAAAAAGGAAAAGAAGGGCAAACCTGAAGAATTACAGGAACCATACCACCCCCCCAGTGTGTGAAGATGTCATCTGTAATGGTGTCACTATAAGATGTTTATATGATACCGGTTTAGATTACGATTCCGTTGTGAGTTCTCACCTGGTGCAGGCCGATCAATACACCACAGAAACAGTGGAGATTCAAACTGCAACCAAGGATGTAGCTACCATGACACTTCCCGTCGCCCGAATAAAAGTGAAAACGCGATATGTGGAAGGAATCATAAAAGCAGCAGTGATAAATGAGCCAATCTACCCTCTAATATTGGGGTGTAGATATGTCTTCTTGGGGAATCCCAAGAGACCTGTGATATTGGCAACAGTGCAGACCAGATTACAGACAAAAAAGAAGGAGGATAATCCCATAAATACTCACCCAGATGAGATGAGGAAGGCACAGGCTGAGGACAAAACACTCAAGCCATGTTTCAAGAAGTTGCCCAAATCTCATACACCTCCAGGCAAGGGAGAGTTTTATATGAAGAACAAATTGATATATAGGAAGGCTGGATCTGAATCCAATGGTCACGGACAGCTGGTCCTTCCCACTTCATATAGGACTAAAGTGTTGGAACTAGGGCATGCGATTCCCTTCAGTGGTCATATGGGAATCAGCGCAACAGGACAGCGAATAGCTTGTCACTATTTCTGGCCAGGAATAACTGAAGATATCAAACGATATGTAAAATCCTGTCCAGAGTGCCAACGAGTAGCACCTAAACATTGGACTGCACCAGCAACTCTGGGGGAAATGCCCATAGTGGGAACACCCTTTGAGAGAGTTGCCGTGGATCTTGTGGACCTCTCACCCGAACCAAGAGAAGGAACAGCTACATTCTGACTCTGGTGGACACTTGTTCTATGTGGGGAGAGGCAGTAGCCCTGTCATCGATTGATTCTAAACATGTGGCAGAGGCATTGCTCACAATTTTTCACAAGGTTAGGCTTTCCCAATCAAATCTTGACTGATAATGGCTCTCAGTTCAAGGGGAAACTAACTGAAGAAGTTTTCAGGATCTTCCAGGCCAAACACTTCCATTGTAGTGTGTATCATCCCCAAGGGAACGGCCAAGTGGAAAGATTTAACGGCACATTGATGTCGATCCTGAGAAAGTTGGCACACGAAAAAACCAGATACATGGGACCAGTACCTGCACGCCGCCCTCTTTGCTTATCGGGAGGTACCCCATAGTTCAACCGGTATGGCCCCGGCAACATTATTGTTTGGAAGGCCAATAAAAGGTCCACTTGAAGCTTTGTTAAGAACGTGGACTGATGAAAAGGCAGAGGAAAACATTACATCTTCATACCAATATGTGAATGAGCTGACCACTCGGTTGAAAACTGGCTGGAAACTTGCCAATGAAAATTTGAAACAAGCCAGGAAGAAACATGCTGCCTATTATAACAGGAAGGCGAAAGACAGAAATTTGGCTGTGGGAGAGAAAGTACTGCTTCTTTTGCCTGGGAGTCAGAATAAGTTACAAATTGGATGGCAGGGTCCATATACAGTTTTAGAGAGGGTGTCTAGGACAAATTATAAGATAGATAAGAAGGGGAAAGAAAAAATCTATCATGTGAATCTCCTGAAGAAATATTTGGAAAGAGAACATCAGGAAGAGACACACTTGTTGACCTTGTCCATCGCCATGGAGATGAAAAAGGAACCACTTTCATCATTTGAATATCCATTACACCCCTGTGAGACAGCAGCACAGGTGAAAATCAGTACACATTTAACGAAAACTCAGAAAGAGAGAGTGCAACAGGTTCTAAATAATCATGCAGAGGTGTTAACAGACCGACCAGGGCATACAAACCTATTGGATATGATATGAAACTAATAGACTCCACACCTGTCTGTATGAAACCATATTCTATTCCGTTTGCTAAGGAGAAAGCTTTGAAGGAAGAGATAGATTATCTATTGAAGGAAGGAATTATTTCGCACAGTGAGTCTTCGTATAGTTCCGGTGTTGTACTTCTAAGGAAGCCCTCTGGAGAACATAGACTCTGTATAGATTACAGGAGACTGAATGCTATTACAGAAGGACAGGTGGATCCATTGCCGGATACAAATCAGCTGTTTGCCAGACTAAATAAAGCGAAATATTTCTCAAAAGTGGATCTGAGTAAAGGATACTATCAGATTCCAGTAAAGCCTGAGGTTAGACCATACTTAGCTTTTAGTACCTCAGAAGGACACTATGAGTTTAATAGATTGCCATTTGGATTGAAGAATGCGCCTAGTGTCTTCTCTAGAATGATGAGAAAATTATTGGATCCTCTGAATAATCCCTGTATAACAAATCTTATGGATGATATCCTTATAGCAACAGAAACATTTGAGGAACACATTGACTCTCTGAACATGCTGTTTGATCGACTTAGGGAGGCAAATTTAACAGCCCGACCAACCAAATGTTGCGTTGGATGTAAAGAATGGAATTTTTGGGACACACAGTTTATCAGGGAAACATGACCCCTGACCCAAAGAATTTAGAGAAACTACAGAAAGCCCCGAGACCACAAACCAAGAAGGACGTGAGATCCTTTGTCTCATTATGTGGTTTCTACCAGAAGTATATCAAAAACTTTAATTCCATATGTGCACCTTTAACGGAATTGACACGTAAAGGACATCCAGATCGCATTACATGGACACCACAATGTGAAATGACTTACCAAGAATTGAAGGAAAAGCTCACAAGTAACCCATTTTGAAATTACCTGACTTAAGTCAAGAATTCATAGTAAGGACGGATGCAAGTAATATTGGGTTAGGTGCAACTCTACTACAGAAATCAGATGCATTGGATGGGGAATAAAGCCCAGTGGCATATGCTAGCAGAAAGTTGAATAAAGCTGAAATCAACTACTCAACTAGCGAAAAAGAATGTCTTGCAGTAATATGGGCAATAAAGAAATTCAATATTTATCTATATGGGAAGGCATTTAAGTTGCAAACAGATCACAAACCTTTATCGTTTTTAGCACAGGCTAAGCATGAGAACTCTAGGTTACTCCGATGGTCTTTGCTTCTGGCTCCATATAATTTTAGCATTGAGTATATATCTGGAAAAACCAATTTGGGAGCTGATTTTTTAAGCCGCCATCCGTGTGATGAGAATCACCGTAAACCCCAGAAATAATAATAAATTTCTCTATGTGTATATAGAATAAAGGACTGACATATAATGTCTGTTTTAAGAGGGGAGGTGTCATGAAATATTCTAATCCACATATATAAATTATTAGGTAAATATGAAGCCTAACAAATAAAATTAATAAAGGAAGAAGAATGGTAAATAACAGTGCTGTCACAAGGAATGTACTCGAAATCCCCCTTGTTTTCTGCTTCGTCTGCAAATTGTAACGCTTTCACGTTGATATAAAAGCTTACTGTATTATTACCCGCCTTCTTCAATGAAACGTGTGCTGCATTTCTAAGAAAAACATTGAGAGACTGCGTAATGACCTAAATTAATCCTAACATTAATTATATTACGTTACCAAAACGAACGAACAGATGGACAACAGGATAAAGAGAGAGGGGAGGGCTGAAAATCAGGAACGCATGCAACACGCGTCGCGCGATACACAAATGCTGCCATCACGCGTGTAAGTCTACATGCACTAATTTTTTTTTTCAGACGGACAGTGATAAAATACACTACCCTTTCCCAGAGTTAGGTTTATAAATCATAACAGACTCTTATTAGAAAAGATAACATTAGATGGGTTTACGTTTGAAAACATAACAGTACCCAGACAGCACATCTTCGAAACAGGAGGTAGAAGAAATTGCATATTTTGAACGCAGCCACGTAGCTCCTTTAAATTTGTATTTTTGGGTTCCTTAGGGCTTGCTGACCAATAATATGTAAAACGTTACGCAAATAGTCCAGGAATTAATAAATTATACCCAAAATAAAATATTGGGGGTGCCTGACAGCATAAAATCATTTCTGCTCATAAGATTTTTTTTTAACGTGTTTGAAAAAAATTTACGTTACAGAAATAGCCTACCATGTAAACTCCAAATTGATTGGAGCGCAACAAATGAAAGCCTAACCACGATTGGTCGGGCTATAAATACTATATTGGTTGTTAGGGGAAACGGGGAAAGGTAACATTTTTTCAAACACTTGTCGAAACGGGGCTCATTGGTCAGACTCGCTGATATACACACTTGGGAGCGTTAGTTCGAAACCACTTGTTAAATAAGCTTGATAAAGCATCAGTGCGTTGAAGCCAGCTTATATTTTGCTAAATAAAAGCCTGGAAGATAAGCAGATGGGAATTTGTGCCAGTTTGTGCCAGAATTCATTGCTAATCAACGTATCTGTGTTTATTCGTATGAATTGTGGTAAGCTTGAACCATTCAATATCTTTTAATGAAAATTGAATGTGAATTGTTGATTTATGCCTGTATATATATGTGTAGTTCAGTGGCAAACGTGAGGTAAAGCCTGTAATGCTCCAGCCTGAACAGAGGGTGTCGGAGAAAAGTCAAACGGCATGGAATGGCCAAACAGTACACTGACACCTAGATGATTGACTAGAAAGAAATAATGCTGGAATTGCAGAGGCGTAGTAACCATTAAGAAGGGTAATACTGGAATAAAGTATTTCAAATGAAGCTGACAGTTGGCCTAATGCTCTGAACTCAATGTTTGTGCTGTGTTGTGATCAGTGTAACAAGAGAGTTTAAGTTAGTTATGAAGTAGAAGGTACATCCTTCTTGATTTCAGGGACAGTGGTCTTGATGGTACTGAGCAGCACCTGGTCAGAGCTTTGCTGAATCCAGTGTCGGACAGCATACTCCTTGGTCCTTTTAGCTATCAGTGAGGTGTCTCCAGAGCCCAGAGGAGATTCGAGCAGAGGAGTCCTTTCCTGCCGCCATCACGCCAGATAAGCTAACTTGGCCAGCTGAGCTCAACATTATGTCCCCTCATCTTGAACTGACTTTGTAAAATTAACATTAAGAGGGGAATTTACTTGTCTTAAAATCAGGAACTGTGAACATCTCCAATACTAGTCCCTAAAGACAAACTATTGAAGTCATGATGACAAATACCAACAGAGCTTGAACAAAACAAAACCAGTATTACCTCATTTTACTACTACACAACTGACACACATAGAACATTTGTAATAATATATGTCACTACAATATTCATATTAAATACATTCTGTACATAACTTGTAATTTAAATTGATTGTGATTCCTGGTTCCCTTGTAGTTGAATCAGGACACATATTCATTCATGCCAGTAATGAATACATATTGTTATTTGAAAAGTTACGAGTGACTTCTTTAAGATATTCTCATAGAGTGTTATATGTATGTGAGTGTCACAGTGTTGTTAAGAGTAGTGGATTAAATTAAATTGTTTATCTGTCTGTTGTTGTGACTTACACTTCATCATACATATACCCTAGACACATAACGTAGCATAATAAGGATAAAGATGAAGATGATGATGATGATAGTGATGATGATGATGATGATCAAGAAGATAAATATGAAGATGATGATGATGACAAAGAAGATAAAGATGAAGATGACGATAATGAAAATGATGATGATGATGATGATGATGATAAAGAAGATAAAGATGAAGATGATGACGATAATGAAAATGATGATGATGATAATGATAAAGACGACAAAGATAATAATGATGATGATAATGATAAAGATAATGATGATAATGAAGATGATAAAGAAGATAAAGATAAAGATGATGATGATAATGAAGATGATGATGATGATGATGATGATGTTGATAAAGAAGATAAAGATGATGATGATGATAATGAGGATGATGATGATAAAGAAGATAAAGAAGATGATGATGATGATAACGAAGATAAAGATGAAGATGGTGATGATGATGATAATGATGATGATGATGATGATAATGATGATAATGATGATGATGATGATTATAAAGACGATAAAGATGAAGATGATGATGATAATAATGAAGATGATGATGATAAAGAAGATACAGATAAAATGATGATGATGATGATGATGATGATGATGATGATGATGATGATGATGATGATGATGATGATGATGATGATGATGATGATGATGATGATGATGATGATGATGATGATGATGATGATGATGATGAAGAAGATAAAGATGAAGATGATGATTATGATGATAATAATGAAGATAGGTCTGGCATGAAGGCTTATGGCAAATCATGAGAAAATTCAATTTTGATACCAACATCATAGATATCATTGAAGCACTATACAAGGACGCTAGCAGTGCTGTTTTTGCAAGCAATGACATTGTAGAATTTTTCAAAACAACTGTAGGAGTTCGTCATGGGTGTATCCTGTCCCCAGTGCTTTTTAATATATATCTAGAACATATTATGCAGGAGGCTCTCCACGATTATAAAACAACCATATCGATTGGAGGCCGACCTCTTTGCAGTCTATGTTTTGTTGATCTTCTTCTTCTTCTCGTTCGCTGTTGTTTAGTAATGTCTACACAAGAAGTCCGGTTCTCTGGATGTATGTTGCTGTGGTTGAAAGTTCTTCAAGACTCCCAAACAGCTTTGTGTGGATGTGCGTCTCTGTGGGCCAATATTCAGTTCGCAATTGACTAAGCATGTGGCAGTCTTGCAGGATGTGTTCGGCTGTCTGTGCTTCCTGTCCACACGTACATAGGGTTTTGTTGATGATATCGATCTTATAGCTGGAACAGAATCAGAACTTCAAGACCTTACCTCTAGACTGGAGAAAGTAACAAGAACGTATGGGATGGAAATTAATATAGAAAAAGCAAGATATTGGTGAATGTCCATATGAAACATGTTCCGACCAACATTACGTTAAATGGGCAAAAGTTAGAAGTGAACACCTTTAAATATCTGGGGTCCACTATATGGAGTGATGGAAGATCAAGTAAAGAAATCAAGACAAGACTTGAGATGGCCTCAGCTGCCATGACAAGGCTGAATGTGATCTGGAAAAGTAACATCAGTTTTCCTGTGAAGATCAAATTATACAAATCACTTGTATTATCTATTCTCTTATATGGGTGTGAGAGCTGGACACTCACTGCAGATACGGAGCGAAGGATTCAGGCTTTCAAGTATAAATGTTATAGAAGAATGTTGCACATTTGCTATAAAGAGCACAAAACAAAACGATCCTCCAGGGAACGGTGGAAGGTAAACGGAGAAGAGGAAGGCAAAGAAAATCCTGGGCTGATAACATCAAAGAATGGGCAGGGCACGGTTTTTCCACACTTGTACACATTGCTGAGGATAGAGAGCAGTGGAGGACCCTGTCTGCTGATGCTTCCACCATGGCACGCCTACGACCCATGACGGGTTACGGGTTGAGATGATGATGAATGAAGATGAAAATGATGATAATGACGTTGATAATGATGCTAATGATAATGAAGATGATGATGATGATAATGAAGACGAAGATGATGATGTTGATAATGATGATGAAAATAATAATGATAATGACACTCTAAGAATCATGTTTTCTCTAAACACATCATCACCTAACCGCCATGTTTGTTTCCCATGTTGAGCCATATAGATCATGAAGGTACCACCACTGCCCTGTCCTATTGTAGGAAGCCTGCACCACAGCAATTATTTGTTCATGCCGAGGTGGCTTGGTTCCAGAAGCTATTTGTTTATCATGTTGACATTGCCAGCCACGTGCATAATCTGCCATTAGTCACCTTTTAAATCATCGATGGGGGTGCAGTTGGCATAATCTTTCTTTGTCTCCTCCTGAAATACCCGAAAATAACACGATGAAACTTTTTGTTTCGTTTGTTGAGAATTTTCTAAAATGTATCACTTCTTATTATTGAGTTTATTGCCAATATAGGATTCACCGCTTAGTGCTGTTAATTTGTTCTTGGAAAATCTAGTGCTAACGATAAAGCGTAAACGGATATATATTTCCCAAACAAATTGTTAGAAAACAAATTAATTCGTTCCCAAGGTCCAAAGCTGTGTAAAAATTAAGTAAAAAGCGAGTTAAAACCAAAAACAATTACATAGTTAACAACATTTATTAAATACAACTAATTATAATCATCAGACACAAATGAAATATTATTTAAGTACGTTACTTACAAAAATGTTATATACAGGGTGTCACAGGATTAAAGGTCAATACTTTGGGAGGCCATATTATCGGTCATTCTAAGAAAAAAAAAAAGTTCATATGAACATGTGTCCCATTCCGAATGGTTTCCGAAATAGAGCTGTTTGAATGTACAGCTGCAAAAGTATTGATAATAAAGAGGTATTTATTGGTAAGTTTATAATAAATGTTCAAACATTTCACCGTCAACTTCAACGCACTGTACAACTTGTGTGAGAAGATGACGTGTTGCACGTCTGAGGTGATCTGCGCGTTCCTTTATGCAGTCAATAGAATCCAATATGCGAGCGAGTAATTCGTCTCGTGTATCCACTTTTTTCTAACCCTAACCCTAACGCTTAAGCGCTTATCATATATTTTATCATGTCTAATGAAGTATAAAGCAGAAGTTAATTTCATGCAGAATCAGAGTCGACCCGTAATATAAAGGGTTTGGTAATATCAGGTAATCGTAAAATTGGATATTCAGACAGCTGTTTCTTGAGCGTGACGTAAGCGTTTTCGCACTTAGAATCCCAAATAACTCTCTGAGGTCGCCCCTTCTTTGTGAGGTCAGTAAGGGGTGCAGTCAAACCATTGAAGTTTTTAATAAATTTCTGGTAATAAGCACACAATGATAGGAACGATCTTGTTTCTCTCTTCGTTCTTGGCCTCTTTACTGCACGTATCTTCTCTACGTTCTTAGCAACTGGCCACATGGACTCGTGAGCAATGGTATGCCCCAGGAAGTCGAGTCTTTCGAAACCGATTAAACATTTGCTAGGTCTAGCTGTGAGACCAGTTTCCTGTAGTCTCCTGAGGAGCATAGCAACCGTAGCAATATGTTCTTCGTAGGTGTCTGTTGCAACCAGTATATCGTCCATGAAATTGTGGATATGCAGACTGTGCAATGGTTCTAAAAGCTTCTTCATCATCCTTGTGAAGACTCCTGGTGCGTTATGTAACCCGAATGGCATCAAGTTGAACGTATAGTGTCCTTCACTGGTGCTGAAAGCTAGCAAAGGCTTCGTTTCCTCCTTGACTGGTATTTGATAATAACCTTTACTCAGGTCAATCTTGGAGAAAATCCGTACCTTGCTTAGCTTGCTAAACAGCTCAGAGGCGCTCTGAAGAGATTCCGGCTAGAATTCCGTTACTGTGTTCAGTAGACGGAAATCGATGCACAGCCGAACTTCCTTATTGGGCTTCTGCAACAGCACTACGCTCGCACTATAAGGAGATGTAGACTCCCTAATAATTCCCGCTTTACGTAGCTTGTCTATCTCTTCTCGTAGCATATCAGCTTTAGCATACGGAATAGGGTAAACTCTGGTCCGAACAGGTATCTCATTTGTAAGTTTCATCTCGAACTCCACGAGATGTGTTCGCCCAGGTATATCCGTTAGCACTGCTGTGCACTGTTTCAGTAGCGCCCTCGTTTCTGTCTGTTGTGCTTCAGAGAGAGTGTTACCGAATTTTACATCTTTGAAAGATTCCGTTTGTTGCAATGGGTATTCCATGCAACTATCGTCATCTTCATCATCTTCGGTAGCTATGGCAACCGCCAGGAGATGTTCGGAGAACGGCAACGGTCTTTCCAAGTATTTCTTCAACATATTTACATGGTAGACCTTCTCCTTTCCTTTAATAGAGATCTGATAGTTAGTTCTCGAGATCTTTTTAAGGACGGTAAACGGCCCTTGCCATTTGATGCGTAGTTTGTTGCTTCCGGTTGGCAGTAACAACAAAATTTTCTTCCCTGGTTGTAGTTATCTCTCTTTCGCTGCTTTATTGTATCGTTTAGCGTGCTTTGCGCGTGCTCGCCTAAGGTTGGTCGTTGCTAGATCCCATCCTAGTTGTAACCTTTCCTTTAATTCCGATACATATTTTCTGGTTGAGACGACTGTCTCATCAGCCTTCGTGTCTGTCAGGGATCGAAGTAAGGCTTCTAGCGGGCCCTTAATAGGTCTGCCGAATAAAAGAGTAGCTGTGGGAAAACCTGTAGAGGCCTGTGGGACTTCCCTGTAGGCGAATAAGGCTGCAGGAATGAAGAGGTCCCAATCTTCAGGTTTCTCTTGTCCCAGCTTACGCAACATCATGGTGAGGCTTCCGTTAACACGTTCTACTAACCCACTTCCGGCCGGATTATAAGGGCTTGTGTAGAAGTGCTGGTTCCTCAAGATCTTAACGATCTCCTCCATCAACAGGCTACGGAATTGGGATCCATTATCCGTCAAAACTTGTTGAGGAAATCCCAACCGTGTAAAAATTTGCACGAGGGCTTCTGCGACATGCTTGGAATCCGTGCATGTTAGCGGTATAGCATCGGACCACATAGTGCAAGTGTCGACTAAGGTCAGGATAAACCTGTTCCTTTGTTTAGTCCTTTCTAGGGATCCTACAATGTCGACTGCAACCCGTTCAAATGGTGTCCCCACTATTGGCATTTTACCCATGGGGACTGTGGGTGTCCAATGCTTGGGTGCCACCCGTTGGCACTTGGCGCAGGATTTCACGTATCTGATAATATCAGTGTTTATTCCTGGCCAGCAATAGTGATTCGCTGAATAGTGGCGTTTTGTCCCATATGTCCGCTAAAGGGAAGAGAGTGCCCCATTTCTAAGATTTGGTCTCTGTACTGTGTCGTTACTAGGAGCTGGTTATGCCCTTGATCAGGGTTGCCCATTCTACGATAAAGTTCGCCATCCTTAGAAAAAATGTCCCCGTTGTGTCTGGTGTCCTTGGCCATGGGCAGTTTCCTAAAGCAGGGCTCCAAGGTAGGGTCCTTTTGTTGCGCCTCTTTTAGTTCCTTAGGTAACAAATTTGGCGCCGGCTCCCGTTCCTACTTGGTTTTCCCTCTTGTGGTTACTGTTGCCACTATTGGCTCTTTCGGTCTCCCAATAAACACATATTTATAGCCAAGTATGACTGTGTAGATCGGGTCATCCATGATAGCCGCTTTGATCACACCTCTGACAAAATCAGAGTGTATTTCCACCAATGCGATGGGACGCGTCATGGGTGCATCTCCTTTGAAAACTCCACATAATTTGACGGTTTCTTCTGTCTCTTGACCGGGTTTGACCAAGTGTCTTGCGACAATGCAATCAAAGGACAAACCTGTATCAAACAAACAATATGTTGAAGTCCAGTTCAAAATAATAGTTCCTCGCGTTGAGGGCCTCTCCCCCTCAGGTTGAGAATCACTGACACTAATTCTTCCTTGCGAGGCTGTTTGCAAGCATCCGAGGCGGTTAGGCCCGGTGTGCTTGCCCTGATCAGACGTCCATGCTGTATGGGTCTTTCCCTTGTCACCCTATCCTTTCTGGCCGAGCTGCCATGTAGACCGGTTGGGTTGATCAGAATTTTGGTTGTTGGTGGAGTACCTGTTTTTATAATATTTAGATTTTTCCGAAGGGGGATTCTGGGGTACAGTTTCGCTGGGGTTATGGTGGTGAGAAGAATGGGAAGGCTGTTCTAGATTATTCTTCCGAGAAGGCACTTCTGTCGGTTTACGTTTTGTGACTGGCAGTTCGGCCAGCGCATTGTGATATCGCTCAGACTTTTCCAAAATGTCTTCCAGCTTTTCTGCGCCTTGTTCAGCCAGAAATCTACGGGTGTCACTTGACAAAGTGTTCTTTATTTGTTCGGTTACTACGAACTCCTCCAGTCCTTCATATGTAGAGGCAAGCTGTGAAAGCTCCAGGCATTTTGTCAAGTATCCCTTCAGACGAGAAGAGAACTGCTGAACAGTTTCAGTGCTCTCCTTTCTGCTGTTACGGAACAGTTGCAAAAATTTGCGAGCGTTCTTTTCAAAACGTTCAAGTAAAGCCCTCTTCAACACGTCGTAATCGTCTTGTTGGCTGCTTCCCAGTTTTGCGTAAACATCATACGCACTACTTTTTAAAGCTTGAGAAAGCTTCACACACCAACGCGACCTCTCTAAACCGTACAGATTTGCCATTCTCTCAAATTTTTCTAGATAGCAGTCTATTTTCTCATTGGGGCATGGGAAAGATTCTAGGGCAAAAGACATAGCTGCTAGCTGAGGAGATTGGGTGTTGGAAAGATCAGTTATCTGTGACTGAGGTAGAGAGTCTCCGTTTCTGGAGGTAGAGGCAGCCCCACTGCTTTGGACCTCTAGGGTCTTAAGCGCCAGTTCGTGCTGTCTTTTCTTCTCTCTTTCGTTCGCCCTGCGAATTTCCATTTCCTCCTCAATCGTCTTCTGCTCCCTAGCTTCATCTGCCTTCCTCTCCGCATCATATCTGTCAAGTTCTTCTTTGACAAACACTTTCGCTTCTTCTCCCTGTAATTCCTCTTCCCTTGCTTCCTCTCTTAGCATTTGTCTAAGTTTTGCACGCTCAGCCATTGCAAATAACTGACTATGACTTACCCGAGAAAGAAGGAAGAAAAAGGATACACTGGTTCCCTACCACTTACGAGAAAAATACAAAAACAAAATATTCTGCTATTTTACTGTGATACCTCCTCCTTTTTATCAGTTATCTAATCTATCGCTGCTATTATCTGCCAGCTAGGCTCCTAATGCAGACGACTACGCCAAATAAATGGTAGATGAGGCTAATCAACTGGAAAAAAAACTATGTTACTACACTGGAAACAAAGAAAATTTTATTTAAAAAAAAGTAAGGAGAAAAAAAATTCCCTTAATTTTTAAGTCCACCCACAAGTCCACACCTGAAGTCAGTTAGGGTAAGTGAGGCTATTAACTGAACGTAATAGTCCGAATGCGCTCCTTAGCTTAGCTCAAACACCGTTGCTTCGAAAACAAACCCGGTGATTGTCAGACAATCACACGCTACCAGCGGTCTTGTATTACAAAATCATTACATAACATCTATCCGACAAAGATCACCCTGTAAATCTAATTGTTTATGCTCTAACAATGTTGTGGAAAAAAAACAATTGATATATTTGTGTGTTCAGCAAGCCAATAAACAGAACGTTTGTCTAGGGGTAATTATTATTAGTGTTACTTATTTCACGAGACAACCACACTCTTACTCTATCTAGACTATAAAAGATTTTAGTCAATTATCTAGATACAGATTATATCCAGATTTGGAAACAAACTCAATCTGACGTACTAGAAAAGACAAATCTAAGGAATTCGCACCCTTTCAGTGGTACTAGCTCAAATTCCCGGAAAACGAGCTCTCCATTCTGTCGTAGATTTTTGATAGGTAATTAAGATATGTTCCGGTCTCGTCTGAATAGAACTGAAGAGAGTGGTACTCAGTGAGAGATAAGGTAAAGAAATAGATTTCACGAGTGAAATGGTGAAAGGTAGAGTCTGTCCCTGGATTGAGAAGATACTCTAGTCCAGCCTATCATTTACGACTGAAATTTGTTGATCAGACAGTATACCTCTCTGTATATATGAACATATACACTATAACCACTCACATACACACACACAGATAAGTGACGACAATTGGACGCACAAACGTGAAACTATATTAATGGAATAGGGATATTGGGACGAGCTGACTGACACAGGTAATAAGTTTTATGTTGATGTTTATTTACCATAAAGAAAACTTCACAACATTTAGTATCCAATATCAAATATTAAAAAATCAAAGGTTAAGAATTAATAAAGAAATAGACACAAAAGTGCAATTCCCTCTATTGAGACAAGATCCCATTAGAAGACGTTATTAACCCCCAAAACTTTCAAAAGATTAGCACTATGGTATAGGATTTGACTATACTGTAAAGAACAGAGTGTCTAAGTTAGTCTATTCTGAAATAAACAGTATTAGCAAACATAAGAAGAAAAAAACCAAAGTGAGTATAATGAGTATACAATATAAGAATTATTCATTTCTTCTTTCTCTCGCTTCTGACTAAACCTGTGGCCACATTCATTCACTCTTACCTAATAAGTGCTTTCACAACAGCTGGAACATATCACCATGATATAAATCACAAATCCAAGGTGGGGTTTTGGCAAAACAAGCCCCAGTTTCTCCAAGACTGATTAATCCGCTTATTGGGAAACGCTTGCTTTGTTACTGTTAATAGGATTCTGTTTATGTCACATCAATTAGTCCAGGTAGGAAATTACTTAAGAGCTTTAATGTTCACAGTGTTAATAGTTGGTAAATTTTGATACTTGAAGAGAAATGTCAGGTATGTAAATCTCTCGGGATACAAATGCTCGTCATACCACAGTGAACGGTAGTTTGAAAATGTTAATGGTTGCTATTTTCGCCGCAGCGGGCTGAATGTATATGGAAAAGGGAAAAAGGAAATCTGGATAGCTATAGGTCCCGTTACAATTATTCTTAGTGTCAAATATTTGCACTCTCTCTCTCTCTCTCTCTCTGAGAACAAGAGAGCCGAACAGGTCAACCTTGAAGACCCGATCTTACTTAAGAATGTTTTTTATTGTACTGTTGGACTTAAACCCGTTTTCTCAGATTAGACCGCTGGTAGGATTTGGGTTTGTGACCCGTACTGTGTATAGGAAGAAAAAGTGTAAACATTTAACCATTACACCAATATTCTATCCTAAAATTAACCCGCGTAGAATTATAATTTATTATACACTCGGTTATTTAACTATGAATAGAACTACACATATATAGCTTATCTTGTCGTTAAAAAAAAACCGTGAAATAAGCGCTAGTCATTTATAAAATTACTCAAAATGAATTAGAAATAAATATATATTTCGTCAGTACTCATAATGAATAGTGCATTTACTAGTCGATTAAAATATCTCTTACTGGTTAATAGCAATTAATTAAATCAACGCTACAGCCGGAATAAATTAGCTATAAATTATTTTAATTCTGCTAGCCAATTAACACAAAAATCCGAGAGAAATATAAATGACGAACTTTTAACCATTAAATCACTCAACACAGAAAATCTTAGTGAAATATAATGCCGGACGTAACAATTAAATCACTCAAAATTCTAGTATAATATTTACCGCCACAGAAATATGACTATCTTCAATCGGAAAAAAAAACTAAGAAATTCCACTGGTATAATGGATCTAGAATTCGAAGCTAGACGTCTGAAAATTCTGTGGGTACTAGATAAACTGAGTTAGAAGGATGCGGTATATATATATTAAATTGGCAGAAAATCGCTAGCTCTTGCGAGATATAACACCTTTGAGAAAATCTGTGGTCAAATTCTGAATGAAAGTTAAATTTGCTACTCTCGCCGACCGCTAGACGTGGACCCACGAGCAAATCGTCTCTTTGATCTCGTCGTTCCGTAGCTTAATTACATTCCGAACAACCAGATGTGGGGGGGGGGTAACTGTGATTATCTCCCCTTTTCCTCAGATTAATTCCCCCTTACCAATGTAACTAACAAAAAGTACGTCTTAACTTATCGCCCTTGATTTTCTTCATTAGCTTATCTCCCCCTTTTCTCTCGCTACGTGCATCATAGTCTGGCCTGTATACATTCCTAGTGTCTATAAGACATAGAGAAACGAAAAAATAGGCGTGGCTACCATTATGAGTTTGACAGATATAAAGTATGAAGGTTCTGCATTAACAAAACGTGCATAACTAATAAGGAAGCAAGGTGGGAGCAAAACGTGTGGGTGCATGTAATCTATATTTACATAACTCTGTCACAGTTACGGATTATCATAGAACTGCAGTTTTCCTCCTTCGCCTTCAGACTTCCACATTAACAAAAGACAGTAGTCAGCTCAAGGTTCTTGACATCTTCAAACAGTCTTTTCTTTGACAGAAGTAGGTTGTTGCCATATGCTACTCTGTCCATTGCTGTATGTTGGGTAGGACTACAGCAGATGTTCAGCTGTTATTGGGCTGGTGCCGCAGATGCAGAGATCTGTTGCACCAATCCTGTACTTGTGATACAGATGGTATGCCAGTCAGTTGTGTCCAGTGCGTAGCCGAAAAATGGTGACCTGGTCTCGAACTGCATTACATTTTGGGATCATGTTTCATTATACTACCAATGGCAATGCTTCTTGGCCACCTCACACCCTGAATGGACTTGATGAGCATGTGAAAGTTATAATCCTGCCTTCCATAGAGTTTATCGCTTGTGACGGTATTGCCTCCCCTGCTGTAGTGGTCCAACAGTGGCCAAAACCCAAGAGTATCTAATATGGGCTTCAAATGAGTCTACCTTCGCACAAGATTACTCTTGGCAGAGATGTAGATAGAAGTGTAATGACACTTCTATCACGAAGAGAGTCTTCACAAGATATTCAGATACGCGAAAACAATGCTGCTTTGGCTAAGCACGTTAATTCTAGAATCTGCCGACAACTTTTATTTACGATTAAGCAATGGTTTATGTTAGCTCGTTTAAGCCCTCACCACTGATTAACTCAAGGGAATTATTATTATACTGGTTTAGCTCAGTTTAGAGTGTGTGTAGTAAATTGACTGAGACAAAGATGCAGTTCATTTAAAAGGATTACATCGAAGTTAAATTTGTAAAAATTACAAATAACAAAATTTAATAATCACCTAAGTTTTAACAGTTTGAAAATAATTGAATAGTTTAGAAGACACGTTTCATCATTGATGGATAATAGAGACGATGAAAAAAAGTTCACTTTGGCAGCTTATGTATGGAACTTAGCTGCCAATGACAGTTCTGCTCCTTCTGATGGGTTAATTCTTTTTACACTGCTCACGCTCGTCGCTGGTCAAGGTTGTCGGGTGTAGCTCGTTTCCCAGAAATGTCAAGGAGAGTCTACAAAGTTGGTCCTTCATCTTAAAGCGTAGGCCACTTGTCCCTTCTTGTTCCAGAGATAGTACTTTCTGCTGGTACCACCAATAACTATGATAAAGAATAGAAAAGAAACTCTCTTCTGAGTATTGCATTTCCCGATACATACTTATGTGTCCCCTTTCTTCTATTCTACCATCCCTTTTATCTCAGAATTTACCCTCGATGAGAATTAAGTTTAATCCATCGGGATAAAACTTTCTTTTACATTTAAATTGAATAGCTTTTGCTTCACGTTACATTTAAATGAAAAGGTTAATAGCTCAGATAGAATATGTTTACATTTACATTTCCACTGTTTGAAAAGTGTTCACATTATAAATTGAATGTTTTCATTTATATTTACACTGGTATGAAAGGTTTGAAGCTTCCATTAATTTTAAAGTGCATATATTAACATCGACAATTACACTGGTTTGAAACTGTAAGTATTATACTTAGAATGCACATCACTTCTTTCACCTTTTCTCCCTGCTCCACGTGGAACTTGGAACTACTTTATGCCTTCAGTTCTCTCTACGAAACTAGCAATAAAGCACTCACCAGCCCGTGCAGAAATGGTTCATGAATCCTCATTCTATACGCTGAGGTTGCAAGCCTCAAACGACCGGGACATCAACAATCGATTTTCACATATTAAAACTTACATGGTAATATGCATATATGGGACCCAAGACGCATTAAAAGTGAGGAATGCAGTAAGCGACCCATAGCTTGACTGCCTGCGTCAGGGTCAGCGAACCAGAGCTGACCAAGACCCTACTCCATCTTCACGTGGTGGTCCTGGAAACATACTGCATCACTAAAGTCTGGCTGAGGAGTAGGTATCGAAGTGGGACGGCAAACCCGGTCCCAAAAATGTGGTGCGGAAGTCAGATGTGTTTGCCGAAAGGCGCAAATACCGCAGCTTTGCTGTAAACGGATACAACGCAACCAACGTCCTTTTCAGGACGAACGAGGAAGAAGAAAAGAAGAAGATATACATATATATATGTTAGTTCATATGTTAGTAATGAAATATAGAATGTAAAATCACAACTTACGCCAATCCTGGCTCACAGACTTTTTGCTCAGATGAATAAAAGAGACTTGAATCGGCCTCTTACACGCGTCTGGGGTGTCGTTAATTTAATAAGTTCCCTCTCTGACTTTGTGTGTTTCCTTCAGTTTCCCCAGACAGCGGCTTTCCTTATTAAAATGATAGAGATTTCCTGGGCTGTTTTTTGTAAGTCCTGATAAATACTCAAATAAAAAGGTGTCCGGTCTGATAAAATGGAATTCTGAATTCTAGGCTTCACTCTGGTAAGGTCTGGTGTTTTGGCAAGAGATCTTCAAAGTAGTTTTGACTGCCTGGAGCGTCAGGTTATATTCACTGCCTTCCCACGCATTCTTTGTTATGAAGCTCAGACGATCAGACAATTTGATTTGAATATTTTGCATTACTCATGTAGTGCAAAATTTCAAACGTTACTTATCTGAAAATGGGCTGTAATCATCCGATTGCCGGGAAGGCGAACTTACAGACATATGGATAACCTCACACGTCAATGCGTATAAGATGTCATTATTACTTTCGCTAAAGTAATGTCTTATCTGTTGCATGAGCACACACAAAATCCGTATCTTACAACCTTGGCGGTGACTTATCAGTGATTAAACAGATTGCGCTGGCGCGATATACGTGTTAATCTGTGTACTGATATCGGCCGCGCCTGCGATCAATTAACTTGGTTGTCGAAAATGTTCTCTCAGCCGCTCCTTGAAATGTTTAGTGTTAGCCTCCACCAGGAGTGTCAGATAAACAAACAAGACACAATATACTGAAAGTAGCGAAAGAATATAGATACAAAATATCTGCCACTTAGCAGAGAATGAAAGAAAGAAAGGAAGTGTGACAAATAGAAAGCGCGCAGTAACATCAGTACCGCTAATGTAACTGATTACTGCCGTAGTGAAACAGAGATCGAGAGGGGCCTATCTGTCACATCGCTTAGCGTAAGATCGAACTTTTTAAGAGTATAACAGCAATATGGCCTAAAAATAAAAACAGCGTTTTATCGAAAAAACACTAAACGAACATCGTAAGACCGGGGGATTGTTGTACACATTATTAAATGTATTGTGTTGTTCTTGACTTCTACGTTTTAGTTTATAGTATTTGGATCAAAAACGCAATAACTATAAGAGAAAACAAGATAGAGAAAAGCAGATATTTCTAGCAAAGCCATTTGTATATATTAGATTATGCTAATTTCTAATTGCATAATTCCCTCACAAGGTGGCATAGAAGGCAAATAAACCAAAGGAGCCAAGAAAGGTAGGTCCGTTACAAATCAAGTAAATATATGTTTGGGTAGAGCATAAATAAAAATAATAATTGAAAGAATAATTGCATGCGAATAGATTAGCTAAGGAACGAAGTTTATCAATTGTGTAAACTCCAACATCATCATCAACTGCCATCTTCACAACGAAAGTTGACTGTAATGGATCTCCAGCGTCTTCTATCTCTTGGTGATGCACTCTGAAAGAATCTTTCCTGTCCATCTGTCACATAATAATGGGGTCGATCTTTTCTGCTCTCAGGCAGTAGTCAGTTACATTTGTTGTGAGTACTAATTACGTGTAATTTTCAGTGGTCAGCACTTTTTCTTTCTCTGCTGTCAAGCAGATATTTGGTATTTTCAACTCATCGTACTCTCCCCACAGTAATAAGTCGTCATATTTGTTTGCCCACTTGACCTTGTTAAGAGTAGGCAGATGATGCAACATTAATTGACAATCCTGTGATAAATATTCTCGTATACCAGACCGCCTGTTTCACAAGAAAAATCGCCCAGCGAATTTGTTTAATCGCTGATAAGGCGAGTGTGACTTTCTCGTACAGATGGTAATACGACGAATTGTGTTTACCTGGTAGTGCCAGGCGATAAATTATCGACCTGCTGGCAAGCATTCGGCAGACTCGACGTTACAAAATCGCTTCCTGTACAACTCATTACGAACATATTACTTTAGATAAAAATAAGGAATTGTATGTGTAAATAGTGCGGAAATCTCACTTCCCTATTTGAAGACATGACCTTTGCATTAACACCCAGAAATTTCCTAGTGGAAATATTTTTAATTAGCCCACCAAAACACACCGGTTTTGAAACGATTGGAGAGCTTTCGAAACATAGGAAGAACAAAATTCCTGATTGGACCCTACTTAAATCGTAACAAAGTACTTGGGGGGTGGGGGGGGGGGGGTGGGGGAGGGGAAAGCATAGTGTAATATAACCTGACACTTTAGTCAATTTAGAACACTGTGAAAATTCACCTCGCGCAAAGAAGACAACCCGACCTTGCCAGAGTTAAGAATAGTAGCAGATTTCATTTACCAGACCGGACCTTGTTTGAGCATCTTGAGGACTTAGAGCCCAGGAAAACTCTACCATTTTAACACGGAAAACCGGAATCTGAGGAAACTTTAAGGCAAAGTCAACGTGGGAACTTATTGCTAAAATAACAACACCCCAGACCACGTGTAAGACGTCAAGCTGCCTTAAACTATTTCTCTGAGCCAGCAGTCTGTGTGCCTAAATATTGGCGTAAGTTGTACATTTTAAATTCTATATTTTGCATTATTAACATGTGAACTAATATGTATATAGTGACATGTGAATATTAATATGTCATTTGAGGCTGGCAACCTCAGCATATAGAATGCTGATTTCATGAACCACCACTGCCAGTGCTGGTGACTACTTTATTGCGAGTTTCTTACAGAGAACCAAAAGCAGAGGTAGTCCCAAGTTCCAGAGGGAGCAGGGAGTGAATGATGAAAGAAATGATGTACATAATGTATATTTTTAACATTTTCAACCAGTGTAGACGTAAATGTAAACATATTCAATCTATACTGTTAACCTTTTCAAACATGGTAGAAAGAGAAACATATTCAATTTATATTATTAACATTTTCAACCAATGGAAATTTAAATCTACATCTATTCAATTTAAGTGTAAAGAAAGTTTTTAACTCAATGAGATTAATATTAATTCTCAGCGATGGTAACAGTTCTGAGGTAGATGGGAATGGTATAAGTCTGTGTCGGGATCTCAATACTCAATACTCAGACGGTATTTGTTTCTCTTCTTTTGTAACACAAGTTGGTAGTACCAGTTGAGGGTACTATCTCTGGAACAAGTGAGGGTATAAGTGGCCTGAAGTCGACTCTAGACACCATCATCAGACGGGTCTCAGAGACGAAGGACAGTAGACACTCCCTGACGCTTCTGGGAACGTGTTGCGCCCTACAACATTGACCAGGGACGTGAGTGATCCATTTCTCCATCTGCAAAGATCCAAACACGAGCTTGAGCAAACATACAAACTCATTGGCAGCTAAGTAGAAACATAAAAGCTGCCAAGTGAACTCTTACCCAAACCTCCATAACATCATTGATGATGAACATTTTTGTTGAATAATTATTCATTTTTAAAACTATTAAAACATAATTAATTATTAAATTTGTTTCTTTTATAAAGACAAATCTAAAGTTGATTTAATCATTTTGAATGTACGAGTCTGAGACAATTTCTTAAATACACGTAAACAGAGCTATATAATAATAATAAGAATTTCGCTGACTTAACTCAGCTGGGGGCTTGAATGAGCTAACGAATTATAAGAAAACCCTATCCCTAGCCTGACGGCAGATACTAGAGTTAACATTTGCTTAGCCTCATGCAGCATTGTTCTCGGTTTTCTTAATATCTTGTGAAAACACCCTGGAGGTAGAAGCATCATTATCCTTCTTCTATCTACAACTCTGCCAAGAGTAATCTTGTGCAAATGTAGACACCTATGAAGACCCACATCAGTCACTATTGAGTTTTTGCCACTGTTTGATCACTACTGCAGAGCTAAGGGAGGGCAACCAGTGACACCTTCTCTTGACGCTATCTTCCCACTTATAGCGCCGTCTTCCCCTTGCACGTTTGCTTCCAACTCTCCCTTCTATTATAGTCTTTTGCAAGGTTTTTTCATTCACATCAACACATCCAGTAAAAAACGGATAGACTTAAAAAGTATAGCCAGCAGGTGGGCTTGAACATCAATCTAAAGAAGTCAGAGGTCATGACGCTCAATGTGAGCAACCCTGAGCCCATATCAGTAAGGAATCAGCAACTGGAACAGACACCTTCACATACCTAGGATGCATAGTAACACCAGACGGCGGAGCAAGCAAAGACATCAACAGCAGAATGAACAAAGCAAGAACAGCCTTTTTTAGTCTAAACAACATCTGGAAGTCCTCTCAGTACAGCACGAGGACAAAATTAAGATATCAGAGATGTGTGCTTTCTGTGCTTCTCTATGGTGTGGAATGCTGGAGAGTTACAGAGAAAAAAATGTCGAAATTGTCATCTTTTCACACAACATGCCTAAGAAAAATTCACCGAATCTTTTGGCCGAATAAAATCACCAACCAAGATCTGCTTACTCGGAGCAAGCAAGAGGACATGTACACCATCATGGCTGGCAGACGCTGGAGCTAGGTTGGCCATGTCCTCAGAAGAGATCCCGATGCCATCACAAGAACAGCTATGCTTTGGACCCCTGAAGGAAAACGAAAGAGAGGCCGACCAAAAACAACCTGGCGGAGGACTGGGGAGGCTGAGATGCAAAGAATGAACCAGAGTTGGGGCACTGTAAGAAGGATGGCCACCGACCGAGCAAAGTGGAATCAATTTGTTGTTGCCCTACAAGACGCCACGAGGCATGATGGCCACTGACTGCTTTGACGGTCGGCGGCTAAGGATCCAAAGAAGAAGAAAGAAGCAAGGTGTTTTGTCTTTTTATGTGGCCAAAATATTTTAGCTGCCTAATTCGGATCTCCTTTATTAGTTCTCTTTTCATATCTAGGTTTTCTACGACCTCCTTATTTGTTTTCTTCTCTTTCCATGAGATGCGCCCCATTCTTCTATATATCCACATCTGGAGAGCCTCAATTCTTTCTTAAACTCCAACTAGAATATATTAAATAACCAGAGAATTAAAATACCCAGGAATAAGAAGCTTCTTGGATAAGAACTGAGAATAAGATATTTTATGATAGAACAACCTTCTTGGCCTGAGTTTCGGCAGTGTCGTAGATTTTCGATAGGGGAATTAAGACATAGATTGGTCCCTTCTGAATAGAAATAGAACAGATGATAGCTCAGTGGGAGATAATAATAGAAATAGATTTCACGAGTGAGATGGTGGAAATTAATAGAGTCTGTCCCTGAAACGCGAGAAGCTTCTCTCGGTCAGCCTATCTTCTACAACAGATCTAGATTTGTCCGACAGTCTATTAAGTTATATAGATGGACTATATATCAACCACTCACCGACACACACACATAAGTGACAACAGGTTTACGTACAAACGTAGAAACTATAACAATGGAATATAGATATTTTGGAACGAGCTGACCGACACACTTGAATAAAGTTTATGTAAATTTTATTAACATAAAGAAAATTGTCCACCACAAATAAGTTTGCTTATCAAGCACATATAAATACACATAGGTTAATGAATTACTAAAAGAATAATAGACCCATAGGTGTAATCCTTTCCCCCTCTGTCTGGCCAACGATCCCGTTAGAAGAAAAGTTATAGCCCCCAAAGAGTCACAGATTTATACGCTATGGTCTAGTATTTCCCTCTATAGTTTAAGAACAGAGTTGATACATTAATCTATTCTAAGAGGAAAACTGCATTAGCAACAACCTTGCATAATAAAATTTCAAAGTGGGTGCACAAATCATACCATAAAGGAATCATTCAGTCCTGCTTTCTCTCCGTTCATTCACCCGTGGCCACGGACGTACTTTCTTACTTACAAATTGATGTCTTTCACCTTCAGGCGCAAGCTTCAGGACACATACCAACAGTGAATCTGTATTCTTTTGATAAAGCGAATCCCAGCTCTGCAGATACAGGTTTCATCCAATGTTCCGGGGAGCATTCACTTCACAATTATATTTTAAGATTACTGTTAATGTCACTTGAATCAGTTCAGGTAGGAAATTATAAACGGGCTCACAAGGTCAGAATCTCGGGGTTTCCCGTACTTAGGAAAAGGCAGGTTGGTAAACTTCTCTCAAATGTAAAATTTTTGGTCACACCACAATTAGTCAAAAAAAAACGTCGGAAATGTTACTGTTTGTAATTTCTCTCGCCACAGGGGCTGAATGTACGATGAGATTGTTATGAAGAATTATAATCTGGCTCGATAGGCCCAGTTATTTTATTTAGTATTAAAGTTCGTGAGATGAGTACTCTGTCTTTTTCAGGATGCAAACACAATGCCAGACAGGTTGTAACTTGGAAACTCACTTATTTAAATTACAAAAATGTTTCTTCTAGGTTAATCTCATATACTGAAACCGCTGGTAGATGTTGGGCTTTACCCAGAATACTGTATAAAGAAAAAGAAACATACAGAATACTTAAACATAATATTATACACATCCTATCCTACCCTCGCGTAAACATAATATTCACTTCGGTTATTAACTTTAAGTTAGAGACTATAAGCTTGGCGCTTGTCTCATCGTTTAAAACTTCCGTGAAATAACTCTAGTCATTTAAAAAAATCAATCATCATGAATTAGAAATACGTAAGTATCTCGTCAATACTCAGTGATGAATCAGTGCATTTACTAGTTAGTTAAAATATTCTCTGACTAGTTACTAGCAATTTAATTAAATTTATTTATAGCTGTATGAGGTTTAGCTAGAAATTTTAATTTATTTGCTATCCACTGTAACACAGTAAACTTAAAGAATATAACTGACTTATCATTTAATCACTCTGCACAGAAATTAAACTATGTAAAAATGAAATAGGCGATCTACCACTTAAATCACTCAACACTACTAGATATATATATATCTACCATTAGCGCAGAAGTAAAACGATCTCCAATCGACCAACTAGATAATGCTTCTATTAACAGAAATCTTAGGAATCGAAAGCTAGATGGCAATCGACCAACTAAATGATGCTTCTATTAACAGAGATCTAAGGAATCGAAAGCTAGATGGTTCTAGTCTTTCTGGCTGTACTGGATGAATTAAGTTAGAATTCTGGAGTATATATCTCTCCGAAATCAAAGGAAGGTTACGTCTATACCCCGACCCGACTCATTTGCAAGATGTTAGCACCTACGTCCAGATTTACATATTTCCTTGCTCCTTCTACGAATGAAACCAATTCTACACACCCTTACCGAAACCAGACTTAACACCTACAGTACATTCTCTCGATCTGATCAGACATCGGCAATAAAACTCACAGTGTGCGTTTCACACGTTCTGCTTCATATGGCCGTTTCCAGCGATCAATGTCTTTCATCTCAAATCTTTCGCCGAGAATAATTACCTATAGGCGGACAGATCAGAGAAAAATAATAGACGATAATCTTACTTCTTATCCCTGTCGAGAACGAATTAACACGATTCGATCTCATCAAAGAACTTAGCTTAACAGCAATAAAATGCGTTGCTAAATTAAAAAGGAAAAAACAAAGGTAAGAATTGCTAACAATCTAGCGTATGCGAAAGAAAAGTAAAAGAGCGGAAGATAGGTAAAAGAGCGGAAGAAAAGTAAAAGACAAGTGTAGAATAAAGAATAGATATATGAAATATATTAATCATAATATCTCTGCCACAGGCAGGATACTACTATAGAATAATATAAGTAAATAAATTAGGGGTATGGAATCAGCTCTACACATTAACGGTAAACAGATAACACTGGTGTTCCTATTTATATACTTTTTTCCTTGGTGTTTAGTGAGACAAACTATGTATTTATTTTAGATTATATTTTAGATTATGATATAAATACAGTGTTCATTGTCTGTTTCTTTTTTCCTTTCTATATTTCCCTTTCTCGCCTGTTTGTAACTGTGGCTGACGAAGGGTGAAACTCGAAACGTCCCGTGTTTCCTGTGTACCGTTAGTAAGTAAAACTGATTCCATACCATTTTTTTTTAAATTTAAATATTACAATACTCTAGCACATTTACTTCTAAAATAGAAAAGATGCAAGCAATAATGGATTTCACTATTAGGCTTTTTAAACTATGAAAATTTCACTCTAGACTTCAACCGGCAGCATTTAAAATCGCAATGTACCGGTATCGAAGGTACTTCTTCCACATTCACAATGAAAACTCTCGTGCTGGCTACTATAATATATTCGCGAACTGCATGAGATAGGTTTGTCGTAAGGCGGCACTATACTTTTCGACATTTTTATAAAACCTTCACTGTGCACTTACAATCTTGGGAGACACCGCTCGGGCGACATAATTTTTAAGCTACTGCTCATTGGCTGAGAGCGGATAAACGTGGATTGGTTGAGAGCGGATAAACGTGGATTGGCTGAAAGCGGATAAACGTGGAACTCTCGAAAGGCCACGAGACTGGAAGCCATTTAAAACTGCGAATTTTGGCCGGCTGGTCCTTTTCGTTTTACGAGACCACCGGTCATCTATAGCGTAAAGCGGTGAGGATTTCCCTTGTCCTAGGATAGTCAAAGTAGCGTGGCTTGACAATGGAATTCAACAGTGCGAGGTTGGTTTGAGATTAGACATATTTCTTTGTTAATACTTTATCTGTAGTTTTTAGTATCATGGTGCGACAGGGTTTCCGATAACACATTTAACACGATCATTTCATATAATTGTTATAATGCCATTGAAGCACAACCATCGTGACAGATGAATTACGCACACTTTGGACCACGTGGTTGTTCATGACACTGCATAACAATACCCAAGTTTGAATGTATAAAAAGGAATATTTAAGTCTGGTGTGATAGAAAGGATTGTTTTTATTAGAAATTCCAATATGGTAGTTCGAAATCATTTTTTTTTTAAATCTGTAATTATAGTATGCTAGATCGAACGGTGATCGATCGAAAGGACTCTTCTAGGTTAAGTCTAGTATGATAGATTGAAAGGAAGATCGAAAGGAAAATATTTTAAGCGTAATTCTATTATGAAAGACTGACAGGAAGTGCTAATTTATACGAATATAGTATTTATGGGGGCGATTTTTGTCTTCATGTTTAACAGAATCTGTTACACAGCTTCTTCATTGTTAGAACCACTGTGTATCATAGGACAGAAAAAGACTGTACATTCTGTGTACGTCCGGCCAATTTGTGTGTGACCTTGCCACCGCCAGATCACTAAACCCAATTGGCAGGCACCGTGGTAGAGTCTTCGTACTTTGTACACCTAAGTATTTTTATTTCCTCCAGATAGTGGAGCATCTCCACAACTGCTAATAATCCTGAGCAAAAACAAATCCATATGCCGTGATTCTTCTAAAATTTGATCCAGGTCCGGGGAATTGAATAATTTGTATTCAACGTCAGTATTCCAGTTGCACACGTATCCAGATTAGCACTCGATACTTTAAAGTATAACTAGTATGATTGTTATTATTATTGTGCTGTGAGTTTGCTGCCAAGAGCAGTCTCTATATAATCAAAAAGCAGAGCAGATTAGTTAGTTCCAGGACAATGACAGAGTATTGGTCAGTGAGCTCCTGTTTATTAGCTTCGATGCACAGTTTCATTAATATTTCTTCACTGGAACCAGGAACAGTACATAGTTTATCATGTATTTACTGAACCCATAAACTTTGGTAGTTTAAGTACAATAGAAGAGGAAGCTTAAGGTATCATATCATTGTGACCGGGGGTACAGGAACTCACAGCACAATTTAGGTTAATGTGTGACCGTGTGTGGTGTGTATACAGTACTTTGCAAAAAAAATGGCAGTCGTATTGCTCAGCTAAATATGCTGAAATCTAATTAAATATGCATGTTCTGCCCCAAATTTTCACTCCACTGAAGTGAGCAAACACTAACAAAAGTAAAAAAAAAAATTAGCGTAGAGTAACGTCCCTTGATAATGGAGCAGACGACAATTTCTAATGCTAGTGGCAGAAAATGGATACAAAGTCAAAGTGTATGTTAATTTCACAGCTTTGGAATGAAGGAAATCAAACATGTTCCAACATTTCTAAAACCTTGAAAATTCCTGAGCGGACTGTCTACAGAGTTGTGAGTAAATTAAAAGCAGGTAATGGAATCGAGCGAAAAGAAGGTAGTGGGAGGCCAAGAATTTTGGTCACAAAGGACCATCGGTGTCTCGCCCAAATCGTTCGGGCTGGGCCAATGAAGAGTGTAGAAAACATACGGCAGCGCATGATCGAGTTGGGAAGCCCAGAGGTATCTAATGCTATTGTCAACCGGGAACTACACAGGATGAATTACACAAAAAAGCGGGTAATTTCGTCACCATTGCTCACAGAGACTCACAAACAGATGCGCTTGAACTGGTGCCACGAACACCAAAATTTGTCATGGGACAATGTGATTTTTTCAGATGAATGTTCTCTTTGGTCTTATCCTGCTCAAATAAATATTTGGTCGAAAGGCTCTGTAACGCCTGTGTACCAGCGACAGAAACATACCTAGAAATTCCATCTTTGGGGAGGGGTGTCAGCAAGAGGTGCCACCCCACTGTGTGTTTTCACAGGAATTCTCACGAAAGAAAGGTACATCGACATACTAGAGGGACACCTTCTGCCATTTATGCAGGTCATGTACCCCGATGGGTGCACATTTCAACATGACAATGACCCAAATCATACAGCTCATACCCCCAAAGCATGGCTGCAAGAGAAGAATGTGATAGTGCTGAAGTGGCCCAGCAACAGTCCCGATCAAAACCCAATTGAAAACGTTTGGGCACTACTCAAGAATCATTTAAAAAAGAGTGGACTCAGAGACGTTGAACAATTGAAGAAGGTAGCTGAAAAATACTGGGACAGTCTGACTCTCAATTACCTACAAACATTTGTGGGAAGTATGCCTCGCCGCATCCAGGCTTGCCTTGCTGGAGAAGGTGTGGCCGGGGGAGTGGACGGGAACGGCACCAAATCAAGTTAGATGTGACCGGGCTTGGTCACGGTGACAAATCAAGTCTAGTGTGACAGGGTGAGAATGGGGTGGAATCTTTTATCAATGCTCATCTGTTGTTTTACTGGCGACTGCCAGAGATGGTGATTACAGAATAGGAACATAACCCAGGTGATTCTTTTGGAGACTCGTAACTGTGTTTATGTTTTAGGCTGCATGATCGTCGAAAATATGGTAACATTCTTTTCTCTATTACCTGATGTAAACAAACGACACTTCCTACTGACGTTCAGGAAATAAGTTCAAGCTGGATTAAATATGAATGAAAACCTTTATTAAGTGTCTGTAACCTCTGAGAACTTCATAATAGTTCATAAATACATGTGCTTCTGTGGTATACAAACCAGTCATCCCAAGAAATAACACACAGCCATCGAACTTACAAGATGGTCAAAACCCCAAAATCACTGCCTCGCACGTCTCGTGCCTAAAACCAACTCACTTAACCCCCTTCTCTCAAACCATCACTTCCGTCCTAGCTCTAAGCAATTCTACCCCAAGTTGGATGACGTCATTCCTGAACACTTTAATTAAATCACTCATAGGATTTGTGACTAGTGTTATTACACTAACTAGACACGCTCAAATACTTAGTGTTTAATCTTGCTAAGTATTCTTACCCTAACTATAATTAAGTGGCAGCACCTTAGTGTTAATCCGACGTAACAGTCCGTACTGTCACATACGCCCGGGGCCACTAAAGTGTATCCCGTAGGAGACACTTTATTCCCTAGAAAAAAAATTACTAACTCTAAAAAAAATTATTGGGATTCATGTATCCCACCATAAATCATGTCAGAAGGACTACAATAAACAATAGATGGGAATAATGGATGAAATAACACCATTAACATTTCACACTAAAAAATCGATCATGAAGGGGTAGGGACTGATGGACATAACATAAACGAGGGACACATGGAAAAAAAAACTATGGAGGTTATGGTAACTACAAATAGTACTAATAAGTGGCCAAAAAAAAATATATGACCAAAATAGAACAGTAACTAACATTCATTAACGAACTAACAAAACGCTTTATGGATTTATAGTCATCAATATCTCTCACACTTGTGCGAATCATAAAACATAAAATAACATGACAAGCGAGTTAACGTCGCAAGGAAAAAAAAAAATTGGCAAAACAAATATGGCGGATGCACATAAAATATAGCGGATGCCCAAAATGGCTGTCACCCTACACTTCACTGAAGTGGGTGATGAAAAAAAAACATATGAATGGAGGAAATGGAAATAAAACCACAAAACTTGGTGGCAAAGTATGGGCAAAATGGGTAAGTCTCATTAAAAAAAAATTACTTTGCCGGTGTAACAATAACCGGAAACAATGAATGGAATGGAAACATGGTAATCAATGGACAATGGTATAGAATATATAAATGGGCAAATAGTTAAATCACATGTATGAGTGTCGGTGTAACAATGACAGAAAATTCAAACAATCATAATGCAATATGGTGTCATCATCATAATGAATCGTGAATGATGCCAACATAAGTGGTGGGTGAAGATGTACATTAGTTAATCACTTTTATTTGGTACAACAGAACGATATAAACACCCAAAAAAAATCTGGGCAAAATCTTACATTTAAAAAAATGGCAAAAAAAACAAAAACAAAAAAATCATAGGGGCACATAAGATGGTCAAATATTACATCAGTCAAAAATAATGTGACATAATGACGCTAACTCGTGTAAAAGGGAACTACATCAACTACAATATATCAGGACTGCAGAGATCGTCTGAGTTGGTGGATCTCCATCAGCAGTGGTCGAAAAGATGTTGTAAGGGAAATGTTCATGTACCGGTAGATTCAGCAATGTCTTCTTGCGGACGAAAATGTAACAGCTCTCCATAAATAACGGCTGTTGGACTTTCCTATCTGAACTGGAAATGCGTAAAGTGTGTAACCCAGATGTTCAAGGATGCGTAACGATTGGTCTTCACGGTAGCATCAGGATCAAGCAATTCAGCAGGAGGGGTATTGTGTAGGAGACTTGCATCGGAAGACACGAGAAGCAGGGTCGACTTCATGCTAAAAATAATAGCAGGGCAGGAAATGTCAACCTGACCGGAGACGGCATCTGGAGGTAAGTGCAGTTCAATTTGTAAACATCTTTGCAAAAATGTTCATTGCTTCTAATCTTTCAATGGCTTACAATAACAGGCGAGGATCGTACTGTGTAGGTTGGGATGTAGGAACAATAGCATGGACTACGGGAGTGGACGAAAACGGGTGGGTCGGGGTGGAGGCTGCGGACTGGTATGAGGATAACGGAGGGGAACACGCAATCTACGGGACGGAGGTGTGACAGGGGGAGGGAGAGGCGGAGGAGAGGGACTACGGTAAGGAGAATGAACAGAACCACGGGAGCGACGAAAACGGGTTCGTACATGGGCGGCCCGCTGGTGAAGGGGCTTAGGAAAGGGAACAGAATCGTAAATGAATTTTGGATGACGACGTCTAAAGAGAAAACGAGCTGAGGGAAGAGGAACATCAGGTCCAATATCAAAAGAAGAATAATCGGGGGAAGAGTCAAGATCACTAATCTCATTTTTTGGGAAATAAATTCTACGGTCTTCGTCGTCCGTTATATGCTCGAGCTCATCCGACCTGTATCCAATTTCGTCGGGGCCCATAACTCTATCCTCCTCACTTGACGAATCGAATTCTGATTCTATGTCAAGCTGGTACTTTTCTTGTACTGTATCAAGGTCGGAGGGAGGCGGAGGAAAATAACCATAAGGAAAAAGAGAAGATTCAACATCTGAAGAGTCAGACTCATGTTCTGTATCAAGGTCGGAGGGAGGCGGAGGAAAATAACCATAAGGAGAAAGAGAAGATTCAACATCTGAAGAGTCAGACTCATGTTCTGTATCAAGGTCGGAGGGAGGCGGAGGAAAAGCGGGGTCAGAAGAGAGATGAACAGAGGGAGGAGAAGCGGGGTCTGAAGGGAGGTGAACAGAGGGAGGAAAAGCGGGGTCAGAAGAGAGGTGAACAGAGGGAGGAAAAGCGGGGTCAGAAGAGAGGTGAACAGGGGGAGGAAGGGAGGTATGGACAGGAGTTGCGGCAGTAATAGGAGGTACAATAATATCATGCTGAGGCGAAGCATGAGAGGGGCCTGGAGTAACGGAGGGTAACTCAGCCAATCGAGCGTCACGGGAGTGGATACGTGAGTATAGCTCAGGTGGAGGGATATGAACCTCAGCGATGGAACAGGAATGATAACGTCTGTTAAAGGTTTTTCTCCACTGTGTTACTGGCTTTATATATGCTCTTAGTCCATTTTCTGTCGTTACCATACATCATTCTTTGTCACTGGTAACATTATTTATTTCAAATATCTTTCCTTGTTTGATTACATTGATAACGTTTCTCACTGTAATTCGACAGTGTCTTTTATTGAGACTGTTCCAGTGTGCCCTTCCAGCAGCTGTTTGTTGCTGTGACAATTGTTGTTGAAGCAGATGGTTTTTCTTTTGCAACAAAAATACTTGATGCTGTAGCTGTTGAATGGGTAAATCCATCATTAAAAAAACAGTTAGGAGCTGGTCACGGGCATCAAATCAAATAGCTGAATCCATCGTAAAAAGGCAGTTACGAGCTGGTCACGGGCACCAAATCAAGTTATGTGGCCGGGGGAGTGGACGGGAACGGCACCAAATCAAGTTAGATGTGACCGGGCTTGGTCACGGTGACAAATCAAGTCTAGTGTGACAGGGTGAGAATGGGGTGGAATCTTTTATCAATGCTCATCTGTTGTTTTACTGGCGACTGCCAGAGATGGTGATTACAGAATAGGAACATAACCCAGGTGATTCTTTTGGAGACTCGTAACTGTGTTTATGTTTTAGGCTGCATGATCGTCGAAAATATGGTAACATTCTTTTCTCTATTACCTGATGTAAACAAACGACACTTCCTACTGACGTTCAGGAAATAAGTTCAAGCTGGATTAAATATGAATGAACACCTTTATTAAGTGTCTGTAACCTCTGAGAACTTCATAATAGTTCATAAATACATGTGCTTCTGTGGTATACAAACCAGTCATACCAAGAAATAACACACAGCCATCGAACTTACAAGATGGTCAAAACCCCAAAATCACTGCCTCGCACGTCTCGTGCCTAAAACCAACTCACTTAACCCCCTTCTCTCAAACCATCACTTCCGTCCTAGCTCTAAGCAATTCTACCCCAAGTTGGATGACGTCATTCCTGAACACTTTAATTAAATCACTCATAGGATTTGTGACTAGTGTTATTACACTAACTAGACACGCTCAAATACTTAGTGTTTAATCTTGCTAAGTATTCTTACCCTAACTATAATTAAGTGGCAGCACCTTAGTGTTAATCCGACGTAACAGTCCGTACTGTCACAAAGGCAACATTATATTGTACTGAAACCACTGTTAATAGATAGGGGAGATACCAATCTTCCTCTGGACATACAGTTTTTATTATTATTTGCTTCTATGAGTGTGCTGCGTTGCGAAAATATGACTGCCATTTTTTTTGCAAAGTACTGTATATGCTTTTTAATATAATTTAAGTCATGCTTTACTGGAATACTGCCAGAGGTGTTTGCTTCTTGATGAACATTGTAATCCAGTCCCGTTCCAAAAATTCCTCTGTGATGTTATTTGTGGTGTGTTAATTATAGCATACGCTGTATAACTTGCAACATGAGTTAGGCAAGAAAGTCTTCTAGATCCAATAAAACAAGTTTATTCATATTTACAATCCAGACAATGTCTCATGAATACATTTTCTTTATAATTCTCCATCAACACATGGTTCATTTTTAAGGCTGTTTTCTCCCTGTAGCCTATCCATGTTGGGGTGAGTATTTCTGCTAGAGTCTCTATTTTCTTTATGAGTTTTGCTTAGGATGCCTTTGCAGGGTTCCGTTTCATACCTTATAAAAATTCAGTTCATCATCTGTACATTTAGGCATTTCTGGCCTAACGATATATTAATTCTGAAATATAAACAAGGTCTCACTCGAAGCTGTACTTACTAGGACATTGTGAATTCCAAAATTATGAAATAAAGCTATCTGCTTTACGGAGTTGATATCTTGAAAACTTCAAGACCAGCAGTGTACGTCCATACAGACTGGCTTTTTAGGATCAACTGCTTTGTGACCTCGAAGTTTGCCTTTGCAAAAATGCTCCGGGCTTTTTCCAGCCTATTGGTTGGACAGTCTATTAATACCTACCGATGGATCGTCATCGGTTGCCAAGCAACTCCCGCCAAAGATCAGCGCTTAGTCGCTATTTACCCTAATTCCAGTTTCCATCTGATAACCGCGTATCTCAATAAAACCTCGTAACTATTCTTCCTAATGTACTTGATAACTAATAGCACGAATGATGCTATGGTATCAGTAGTGGGCCATCCGGCGACATCATGAACTTTTTGTTCTAGAACAGTCCTTGTATTTTTAAGTATTTCTATTCTGATACTTCCTTCGGGGAGTGGGGGCTTGTCTGTCTGGGATCACAGAGGGGGTATTGTCGTAAAAGTTCTAAGAATTCCTTCTCATCTTCGACAGGATTACTTCCTTAGAGAGGATTCGCTTTCCCTGTACCACCTCTATATCTTATGAAGGTGTCTCTCTTTCACGAGCCATTTCTGAAAACTTACTTTATTTATTCACCATTCTTTTATAAGTCTGTTCGACTTCAACTTTGCTGCAACATGGTTCATGTGGCGAGATGGACGTTAGATAGAAAAATGGAGAAGAGAGTCGGTGAACTAGTGGTAGGGATGACATAAGCCTGGTTGATAACTGCACAGTTCCAGATGGTAGCTGTAGAAGAGAGATGTGAAGTAAGTCATCTTCTTGCTAGACCTATCCTACGCTCCTTATGTGTTACAAATGTTTATACAAAACCAAAAACCTACCCTCTGTCCTGTACTTACTGTTCTTAGTCTTCTATTATTTACTAGACACAGTATTAAGGTCTTTGTCTTGTGTAAGTCTGACCTATACTGTATAATAGTGGAACAACAGAAGTGATTGCGTCATTAATAGGCTGGACTGCCCATGGTAAATCTCCGGTGTTATGTGTTGCGGTTCGCACTAATGACCCGTCAATCAAAGCATCATTTTTTGGTGATGCCTAGATGGCAGGGAGGATAGTGTGATTCGCTTGCATAGCTAGGCGGGGTTGTCGCACGGAAGGTCCTGGGTTCGAGTCCTGTGTAAGCCACTCACGTCTGTTGTTTTTCTGTTGTCTAGTTTTCTACTTCTTTATTTCTTACGAGTGCCTGAAAACATACCTTTATGTTTGTCTAATATTTATTTACTGTTTACAGGCCTCGGGTTTCCCTTCCTTATGTTATAAATGTTCCTGGGGAGTCTCTATTAATAGTTGATGGGAATTGCAGCTCGTTTATTATTCCCACCCCACCCCCTCCCAATCAATTTAAAATATTAAATAATTTTGAATTCCATACATGAACAAAAGTTTAGAACTATAACTGGAATTTTAACTAAATCAATCAACTGCAATTTATTTAAAAAAAAAAAATTATATCGGTACACTTTAATAAAATAGAAATTTAGTAAAAATAGCAGATATGTATTTACAACCAATCACAAACTGGAATTTAATAATATGTTATTGTCTTTTTCATCATATCGGCTATTTTAGTGACTTCTAGATTTTGCTTCTTTAATGAGCGTGTACTTAACTCCTTCAGTTCCTGTCGCTATAAACACTTCTGTCACTGATCATGTGTAGACTTTCAAACATACTTAATTCACCTGGACAGGTAGACACAAAGCTACTTCCAGGCGATGCAGAGGTGATCCTTTACTCACACACTACAGTCTGCGACTCTCTCTCTCCCCCTCTCTATCTCTCTCTCGGATAGGAACCTGAAAACATATGAACCAGATCATTGTATCTGTTGTCTACAACCAAGACGATCCTCTGATGATGACGGGCCACTATTGATCAATATACGCTTTTAGACAACATTGTTCACGAGGCCGTGGTTATGTCAATCAAAGAAGTACGTCATACAATCAATAAAATACATCGAAAGACTATAGACATCATTATAAGTTTTTATTTTCTGAATTCTGTCTTGATTAATTCCCTATGGTCTTCACTTATGGCAAATATTGTTGTCCCTTTAAAGACAAACGAAAACATCAACGAAAATTTAAATTTGTATTGAACGAAAATAAAAGAGGAAAGAGAAGAAGCAGTAGTAGAAGGAGAGACGAGTACGAAGAAGAAGACGAACTCTTTGGCATCCAGCATTTAAAAGCTAAATCCTGTAACGGACTGTAAGCTGTTAAAGCTTGACTTGACATGACTTTGATCCACTGTCATTGAGCGTCAGCTTTTGGTGACCTTGATGACATTATGTGGTACTCTGCTGTTCGTGTACGCTGTTTTGGACTGCCATAAGGTGTTTTGTCAATGGGTGAGTTGTGTGGTTGGATGTGTTGTATCATTCGCTGGAGTACAGGGCATAGTAGTAGTTGATGTTCTGTTCTACTGTCTCAGACGGGTTTGGACATTGTCTAAATTTCGCTCCTATAACTAGCATGAGTATAATCCTGACAAGGACTCTAGCTGAGTCATGCTGTTCGGGATCGGTTCTGGTTATATTTCAGCTGGACACCAACTTCAGTTGTCAGCATATTGTTTAGAGTACCATAATTAAGATACCAACAAGAAATCAAAGTCACTCATAACATTAATTTTAATTAATACATCCATCAAATTACATCACACCAAAATACTTTGTAACCTAACGATCACTACAAGTTTAACATACCTTTCAGACAAAATATTACGGATCTGAGCCTATCACTTATGCAGGTCTCTCGCAAAGCAGGTCAGCTAGGCTTTTCTCAGCTATGGGATATGGTTATGTGGCTTCTACAAGCGAGGGTCAGTCTGCTGGACGTCTTCTCAGCTATGCGATCTTGATGCAAACTTTTTGACTGTTCAGAACTCAGAACTTTTTCTTTCTTCTTCATTATTGCGCATTTTATGCCATTTTCAAACAGATCCAAAAAAGGCCGTTTAGGTTATAATTGGTGTATATTGTTTTATTTCATTTTAAAGCTAAGCCGGTGTTAGCCATGAAGAGGGCTGTTCATGAGAAGACCCCTGACTTACTGTCTGGAGTCGTCTCTTCTCCTTTTACAACATTGCGGGTTTACAATCATGGTGTCTTTTTTCAAACGTACTATTTTATGTTTTCACCTGTTCTCGCTTGTGTGTTGGCAGTCCTGAAAAGGACTATGAGCTTAGACGTAGATTCATATTTGCTTCTGGTTTGTCCAGCCTGTGTGTACCTCTGGTGTCTACTTCTGGTGTCGTCTTCCTTAGCTCCAGCTGTTTAACGGTTCTGTCGATTATAGCTGGGACAAGGTCCTCTATAATTTCTTCCAGTGCTTTTTCCCTTGGTTGACGATTATATCTTTATATTCTTTCATCTCTTATTTCTGTGATGACTTGTCTCTCCACTTCAATTCTTTTAAGGATTTTTTCATTTTCCTTTTTAATTTCCGCCAACTTTGCGATGTCTTCTTGGATTTGTTGTTGTTTTGTTTTCATCTTGCGGATCATTTGCTTTGCACTATCCAGTCGCCCGGGGTTTCTCCGCATCTGACAGTTGCGTTTTGATCCTGTTAGTGTTTTCTTTTCCTTCTGGCAGTTTTTGCTTGATCCCTCTCACAGCAGACGTCAGTTCTCTGATTTAAGTCGCAAGGCCTTGTTCCTGTTTTCGTGTAGATAGAGCATTTGCTGATACTCTATTCTTTGCCACACTGTATGGTACTCCTTTTCCGATTGATACTTTTAATATCTTTCTTGTTTCCTGGTATGCTAGACAATCGCAGTATCTTGTCCCGTACTCACCAAGGTAATTCGTACAAGTTCTATTCCCATTGGGTGCTTGGTAGTAGGCGCCTTTCTTTGCCTTTGGACACTCACTGTATGTATGGCTTCCCGCACATTATCTGCAGGCTTCCTCTTTTCTGCATGAGTTCTTGGTGTGCGAGAATCCCTGGCACCTGGAGCATTGTATAACTGGAGGGATATGTGCTTCTGTGCTTCGAGGTCTGTTCTGTAAAGTGATCATCTGCGGCATAGCTGAACTTTGAACCGTCACTTTCATGAGGTTGGTCTCTTTATGGCTCCATGTTTTTAGCCTCTGAACATGCGTCGTTACGATACCAGCGTTTTCGGCCTGTAGGCGTTTGAGTACTTGTTGATCTGTCAAGCTTGTGCCAACCCCTCTGATGACCAGCTTCTTATTTTCCTTGTGAATTTCAGCTATTACTGTGATCTGGTGAAACAGCTGAAATTCTCTAGGGCTTGACTCTAGTGTAGCCATTAGAGGTTTGGTCTTATCAGTTGCATTAAGGGCTATAGCACGTTTCACTAGCTTTGCCCAACTTCAAAATGCTATATCTCAGCGAATATATAACGTATATAAGTGAAATTTTGTGTGTGAATTTGAAATGGTATAGACCCTATGAATTAAATTTTTCATTAAAATGAAGCCATTGATTTCAATTTTCGTTTCTTTGCGATATAATATCAAAATCCTACTTGCCAACACATATCACACACACACATATTGAAATGTCTACAGTAAATTATACGACCTCATTTGCACATGATTGGTTTATCAAACAATTGGCATGATTTTAGCTTGAAATTGCGTTTCTTGAACATAACACAGTTTATATCCGGTGTTACGCACACATTGTCAATCAAAGGTGTGTCTACAAAAAGTATTGTGTGGTTAAGTAGGAAAAATGAGTCTGCAGTACATTTTATGACATTACAGCAAATCCTAAATAATATTTTTAAGTATTTCTGCAATGAAGCTACTCGAGGAAAACTATATCATTCTATTTCAAACCCACAAAAGAGGACTATTCATGCCTTGGGGATAAGCAAACGATCATTGCACCGCTGGATAGCGACATCTGAAATTTCTAATGCCAGTGTTTTACAAACGAAAATTAGGCCAAGAGTGGTGGATAATGTTGACAGAGAATTGACCCGCAGAGAAATTTGCAATATGTTTCACAATAATGAGGCAGTGACTTTAAGGAAATTGAAAATTTGGTTAAGAAAGAATAATGACATTGATATTTCCAAATCTACGCTATGGAGGACTGTTAGGAGTTTGGGATTCACTTTTAGAAAATATGTTAGTGGTAGAAACCTTATTTGTGAGAAGCCTCATATAGTTGCAATGAGAAGCAAATATTTACGCGAGGTCAGAGAAATGAGAAGAGATTGTTATGATTTTGTGTATTTAGATGAAACTTGGATCAATGCGCACCACAGTAATGAACGAGAATGGCAATCATCTGATGGGACAACTAAGAGACTAGTACCAAGCAGCAAAGGACAGCGCTGTTAAAGTTTATTTTCTTTAACAACCTCAGCAGAATGTTTATGGTGGTGGGTGTGTGTTGGGTCACTGACAATGACAAGTCAGTATGGTCGGGCTTACGGGTGGCCGACAGGTGTGTAAATATTTATACATCAAGATACGCGAATGTCATAAGTATGATTAAGTATCCATAGCACACACACGCACCCATAGCAACATTGGATCAGGAAGCAGGAACTAGTATAATGTTCTACACCGTTTATTAACGTCACAGTCACGAAGACATCATGAAGCATCAAGTACAACATATCCATGGGAAAATAGATTGCAAAACATGGTATCAAATAGCCGTCACATCGGTTACATAAACCACAGGCCTCAGCACAGTACACTGTTACAATAAATATCCCTCAGGAACAAACTTCCAACATCTTAAATACCTAGTAAGTAAATCCAATGGGGAAAAATAGGCTGCGTAACAAAGCAGCTCACAGTATCTCTCATTTTATAATAGACCATGGTAAACATCCATTGGGAACAAAGGTTTGTATGAATATCTTCATCAATAATAATAATCGCGGGCGGTATACTCCATGGCCTCGAAAAGATATCTTCAATATCACAAAACTCTCCCCTTTACAAATAGAGACACCCTGGAACGGACTAGCGAGATGGGACCGCCATCTCGAAGCCCTGCCAGCAACACACTGTCACGAGATTACAACTTCTCAGAACAGCTCAGTAAAAATTACTCATGCGCGAACTAACCGCGTGAGACTATAGCTCAGCTCAACCGTCTCTTCCCCCAAACTATCACTAAGAACATTCGAAAACTTTCTTTATCCTATTTTTAAAAAACAAACTAACAACTACTCAGTTGAGCTATGTTCAAAAATTACCGAGCATAAAGCCCCCAACTAAAAAATTCATCTCATCACCAAAGTGTGCTAACTAACGTGTGTACAAAAATCCGACCCATACATACAAATCTTTAACACCTAACTCCCATTAATAAAACATGACTTAACAAGCGCCTAATAATTGCACATACAGGAAGCAGCCATCATGGGCTTCTAAATAAAACTGAACTCAATTTTGTTTCAAAATCCACAGATAATAGGGATTATCATACAGAGATGAATGGCAAGATATTTCAAGATTGGATTGTGAATCATGTACTTCCTTCATTGGATAGACCGTCGTGTTTGATAATGGACAATGTTTCATATCACAACGTTGTGGCACCAGAAGATAAAGTTCCTAATTCATCAAGTACTAAAGATGTAATAAAGATTTGGCTGACCAAAAACAACATTCCATTCAACGAAATGTCCCTGAAGCCTGAATTACTTGGAATTGTAACAAAGACACAGCATACAAAGATATTTCACATAGACAACGCAATCCATGAACATGGTCACAGATGTTTAAGATTGCCTCCTTACCATTCTCACTTAAACCCAATAGAATTAGTCTGGGCTAAAATTAAGGAACAGGTAGCAACAGAAAATAGAACGTTCAAATTAAAAGATGTTGAAATACTTACAAAAGCCGCCATCTCCAACATAGCCAGGGATTATTGGAAGAAATTTGAGAACCATGTGTTACAAGAGGAAGAGGAATATTGGATGAATGAAAGTTTGTCCTTCATTCAGCCGAGATTGATTATCAATTTCTCGGAGACATCTGATTATGATTCGGATGAAGTTTAATTTCTTTAAAGATGACCTTACCGTTATTTAATGTGCAAGAGCTAAGAGGAGTGGCGTCACAACGAACAACCTGGGGAGCACTTGTTTCTGCCTTATGCGCCGTGTTTGGTGCTTAAAGAATTTATTATTATTTATTATTTACCGTTATTTACAAGCACAGTAGAGGAGCAACGTTCCATTATGATATTTATGAACCGCAAAGTGGTGATACCTATTGAAATAATTAGATCAATGAAGCTCCAGTTTGGTAGCGCGAAAATGTCAATGACAAACAATGTCACGAGTATCTCGCATGCAGATCATTTAAAACTCTTTCAGTCCCAAGCAAAAAAGTGGGTTTGGCCCAAGCAAAAATGGCCACCCCAGTGCGTTTTTATTGTTGTTGTTCGGAAATAAATTTTAAAATGTTCATATGCATAAATAACTTTGTTCTTTTATATGAAACTGAAGGTAATTGGATGTACTTTACTCTTGTGCTACATGTATAAAAGCTTTCATTGAAAAATGATTAGTTATTCAAGGTAAAATGGAGGAAAAAAGAAGCCGTTGCAAAATTAGAGGAAAAGTACTCATTAAAATTCTTCTACAATTGTTCCTCATGAGAATATCCAAGGGTAAAGTTTCAAAATGTCACAAACAGAAGTATTCTAACAAAGTACAATCAGTTTTTAATCAATAAACACTCAGAAGATTGTTAATTTCACAAATTACAACAACAGGTCATATTGTTGTAAAAAAGAGGAAATTGTCAACCCTGTGTGTTTTTATTGTTGTGGTTTGGAAATAATTTTGTTAAAATGTTCATATGCATAAATAACTTTGTTCTTTTATATGAAACTGAAGGTAATTGGATGTACTTTACTCTTGTGCTACAAGTATAAAAGCTTTCATTGAAAAATGATTAGTTATTCAAGGTAAAATGGAGGACAAAAGAAGAAGCCGGTGCAAAATTAGAGGAAAAGTATTCATTAAAATTTTTCTACAATTGTTCCTCATGAGAATATCCAAGGGTAAAGTTTCAAAATGTCACAAACAGAAGTATTCTAACAAAGTACAATCAGTTTTTAATCAATAAACACTCAGAAGATTGTTAATTTCACAAATTACAACAACAGGTCATATTGTTGTAAAAAAGAGGAAATTTCAATTTATACATCAGAACGATGGGAGTTATAATATTATTTACACATGAATGATTGTTAGTAACTGCATCTTGTGCATAATTTAAATTTATCAATAAAAATTATTAGTTAGTAAAATTGAGGCTGAATAAGAAGCAGGTAAATTTTAAAGAAATAGATATATTCTTACTTTGCCGAGTTGCTCCTCTTCTGTAGATAATACTCCATAAGAAAACATATAATCCACAAGAAATCACAAAAGATCACTTGTTCTAAATATATTCTGTGCTATCTACACTACATTCAGATTCGTTTTCGCTATCAAAAATATCTTCAAATAACTTACGAGCTTGATCTGACGTTAATCGCTTAAGCCTATTCGAAGCAGTGGGCGGGGCCATTTTATCTGAGAAAATATTCACTAAATATTGCTAAAAAAAGCTTAAATTAATAACAAAACCAAATCACGTCTTTTCTTAAACACACGAGGTATAAAAGAATGAACTTCCTGTCCGAAATGACGTTTTGGGTTGTTAAAATTAGAAAACAGTTTGGGTTGTTAAAATTAGAAAACAGATCTGGAAAGGAGCAAAAAATATGAAATCCGATTTAACATCAAACCTCCCATTATCATCATCAATTTTAAATGACTTGACATTAGGATCTGACTAGCTTCCACTACTATTTGAAGAACTAGTGAATTATTATCACTATCTAGAATTTCTTCAAATAACTTTCTAGCTTGCTTTGACGTTAATTTGTGAGGTCTGTCAGAAGTAGTGGGCGGGGCCATTTTATGTAATGAAACATGCACTTTAAAAAAAAATAAAAATTAATTACTTAACACAGTACTCGTTGTGTCTTTCATGGCAAAAGTCCAAAATGGATGGCTATACTTTAAGAAAATGGCGTTTTTGAGTTGTCAAAATTAGAAAACAGCCCTAGAAAGGATCAAGAGATACGAAAGCCAGTATACTGTTGATCGGGCCAAATGGGTCTAGAACGAGAGCCAGTATACTGGCTCTTGGGACTTAAAGAGCAAGAAATCATCTTCAACAGGTATTCATATGCAAACGTGATGGCCACATTATTGTAATAGTAGACACGCCTATGCCTAATCAATTCACAGAATCTGTGACTGAAGTGGTAAAATTTCTTTTCTCGATACACAATAATTAGTATGTCGACAAAGATCAAAGGATTTCATTCGTTTATGGGAACTAGACAAGATGCACAGGTAATAAGTATATATTTGTTGGGTCTAACCCAATATAACATCGTATGCAAAAAATGGCATTAATACGTTGGACGGTTAATCAGATAATTACATTTGTTTGAGGGCAAAGCTAGTGAAACGTGCTATGGTATCAGTCCCTCATGGTGCCTTTTGACACTTATTATGCCTCTTCTGCCTACTAGTTCCTTCAAGACACCGATTACTTTGTCGTCTGGCAGGGCTCTGAGGGTGACTTCTCCGACCATCTATGTGATTTTGACTGATTTCGCCTCCGAACTACAGGTTCTGTTTGACCTAGCTATGCTGCATCTCCTTCACTCTGAAAGCGTATTTGGTTTGCATGTCAGGTTCTTCTTTTTCTTTTGTTCCTACCTCCGGTCTTGGTTAGAACAGGAATTAGGTTTCAGCTTGTTGCAAGAAGAAACTTTCTCTTGTGCCTCAGCTTTGGCGTTTTATCGGTTGCAACTTCGTGAAGACTTATAACTGATTGTGGCTCGAAGTCTTCGTTGGCTTGTACCTCGATTCCCGCAGCCTGAATATCATGGATTGCCTCCCCTGCTTTACAGTAGTGGCCAAAACGCAAGCGTATCTAAAATGGGTCGTCAAAGGTCTCTACCTTCGCACAAGATTACTCTTAGCAGAGTTGTAGATAGAAGGATAAAGACGCTTCTGTCTCAGGGGAGATTCCATATTTCCGAAGTCAAGAACAATGCGGCATTGGCAGGGCAATTGTTAACTTATTATTGATCCGCCGCCTTTTATGAAGAATTAAGCACTGGTTATAGCACGTTCAAGCCCCCAGCTGGTGTAAATCCAGCGAAATTCCCTTTTAATGAAAATTAGCCACATAGATATAAATCTATGTCTATATATATATATATATATATATATATATATATATATATATATATATATATATGTATATATATATATATATATATATATATATATATATATATATATATATTAATAATGTCTTGCTCGTACGTATGCTTTCACACTTATAATAACTGAATCAACTACGATTGTTATGTTTTAAAATAACATGTAATAAATTTAATAATCAATTAGTTTTAACAAGTTTAAATAGAGATGAAATAATGGTAAATTTTAGAGTTAAATAAAATTTCTCGTCATTTGAGACTTGGTTTGAGGATGTAAATTTAAAATTAAAATGTAATGTTCGTTTGCTGGTGCCTTTTACAAGCACTTACTTGGCATAAGTGAGTCCTGCAGCCTTGGTTTCGTCACTTCTTTTGTGATAATGACACTTCACTGATAGCTTCGTTCCTTGTCTGATAGCTTAGTACCACGATCTTGTAGACAAAATAAAACAAATGCCTCTGCTAAGTACATTTGTGGGCTGCAAATTAACAGGCGCATTGCCTCGCTGTGCACCCGCCAATGTTAGTCTCTCTGAATAATTAAATTCTTTTGAGTATACACAGCGTAACTCGGGGAAGATGATTAGAAATCACTAATATTATTTTGAGTATTAAGATGGGGAAAATGTGTCTGGAAAGCGTGAACTGCAATGATTTGCCTGAATTACAAGTAACAAGGTACACATATCTCACAAAATGAAATGATATACTTGAGGCACATGTGATGCAATCATCACTCATCACTGCTCCAGTCGGAGTCTGGGGTCACATCTGCTGTTGGCTGTCTGTACGACTAGCAAGAAGAAATCACCAGCGCTTGCTGTAGTGGTTTATGAATATACTATTTTCATTTATTGAGGTAGCCAGCCTCATAAATAACGACTTAGCAAGAGAAACGTGTCAAATTCACATTTGTAAAATAAATGTTTACACTTACCCCAAAGTAAATTTTGGGAACACAATCTCCTCGCACATTTTAGAATGGACACAGCACTTTATTAGATGCTTCGAATCACTTGGTCTGGGAAATTATAGTAATCCTCTTATGACGGGTGTTCTGTGAATCACTTGGTCTCAGAAATATTAGTAGTCCTCTTATGACGGGTGTTCTGCGAATCACTTGGCCTTGAAAACTTTAATAATCCTGTTATGACGGGTGTTCTGGAAATAACTTGGTCTGGGAAATGTTAGTAGTCCTCTTATGACGGGTGTTCTGCGAATCACTTGGCCTGGGAAACTTTAGTCCAATCCTTTTTTCTCTGGCTTTGGTGAACTGCTGGCTTGACGTGGCGATGCAGTCTGATTTGTGTCTCCGATTTTGCTATATTATATTCCCACTTCTCAGTTCAAATCCCAGATTGTACTTTTAGACTAACTTCCAAAGAAAGCGAATGTATATTCCTGCTCTCAAATCTAACCAATCGAAAGCTCTTTAGCACTAGCTGGGTAAGGGTGTTTAAATTCATAATCTCCCCCGCGTGTTTTAAAATATTACAATTTAAAATTCCATCGCATGACCTCTTTCTAATAATGCTGTAATACTTCCGCCAACTCACAAACAAATCTGTGAACTTATTTGATGTCCAGATGCTACATTCCAATATTGTATCCCCCAGACAGATTATCGGCAATATTGATACCGAGCGGGCTCAGATGAAACGATTATCTAATTATCACCGGTGTTTTCGCCCGTCCCTCAGGCGGCTTCCTTAGATAGCAATCTGGCTGTCTGTGCGTGTTCGTGCGATACCACGTTGCACAAACGATGTCTCTTTCAAAGGTGGCCAGACTGTCTTACGTGATAATCGTATTACCGCTGACTTGGTCAATTAACGGGGTAATACTACGTTCACTTAGTGAAACGTAAACAGTCTGGAAGCGGTCACAGCAAAAGAATGTAAGGGCAATAAATATGCCTAATGATAGGACGATGAGTGAGAAAAAATGAAGAAAAAAATGTGACACTGCCGGAGTGGATGAGAGTTATAAAAAGCGCACGACTGATTTCGTCACACTGCACCAACTGTGTGTTGTTCCGTTGGATCTGACACTCATCGGACACTTGATTTTTTTCCCGTCATCGAGTCTCGAACAGCATCCTCGATGATCACAACATGACACGACAGTCGCAGATCTTGATGCTATTTTGTATGGTGATGTTGATGCACGTCTGAACTTATCCCTGGCCTCTCGAATTTTGCGTAGTGAGTTCATAAATTTCTCCACATTTTCATCCGGGTCTATACCGCTCAGGTTTGTTGTTTCTGAAACCACTTCCATCGCACTCCAGGTAGCATTGTCTGGTTTTTCTGCCATTCTGTCCTTTTCTTGTCCGGGCATCTGATTGTTTTGTACAACTGTCTCTGTCACCCCCTACCAGCGTCAGTGGTTGTGGCAGTCGTGCTCTCCGGCTGGTTGTTTCCGAGTTTTGCAGACTTTTCTCTTCTTGTCTTCTGGTTTGAAACGAACCATTTTATTATACTGCTATTTTCGATGAGAAACGAGAAAAATGGAGAGTGCAGAATTGAATCTGAGAGGGCTTAAATACAGTTTCCCAGTCCGTATGAATTTCATTGAGCCGTGTTTGATTGGATCTCCATCGCATCAGTCTGATCGGTTTAATCTGTCTCACGCTGAATCTCCTTTTTTCGTTCCTATGAATTTCTCACTTTCGCTCCTCTACGCTTGATTGGCTTGTTTTTGGCAATTCTGATTGGTTGCTTTCTTTCGTCCTCAAATAATTAGGTGATTCCCCGTGTGGAAATCTTAAGATATAGAAATGTACAGATGAGATAAATCCTAAAGATTACTATTTACAGGGAAATTTCCAGAGTGATCTGTCCGTGTCGCTACAGTTCTTCATCTCCTCTCTCCATCCCTCATAAAATTACACATACATGTACACCCACTCACGGACACACACACACATACATATATATATATATATATATATATATATATATATATATATATATATATATATATATATATATATATATATATATATATATATATATATGGTAGATCATTAGATGGCTCAGTGTTTCTAACGTAGATCTCAGAACAGAAGCTCATGGGTTGGCGACACCCGAAATAGAACAAACTTTAAAATATAACAGGCAGTTAAATATAACAGGAATAACAAATAACTAATAATGTAAATTGAGATCAAATAGGTATTTGTTATGGGATATCAAAAGAGAAAAAATAATTATATCATGTGAATCTGGGTAATGGAAATATTATTTTTGGCAATGTTAGTCCCATCTTTTCCCACTTTCACGAAATACGTTCGTTCTTCTTTCTGGTCTTTCTCTCCACTCAGGTATTAATGTCTACAACTCTTACTACGTGTTAATTCTCCATGTATTCATTGTTTATGCATTCATGGTTGAAGGTTTTCTTATCCAATTTTGTTCTAATCTTTTACTCCCTTTCTAAATACCTTGATCGCTTGACCTGTTTTGACACAACATTGACTTTGTTTGTGCAACCGAAGTTGTCACATTGACTTTTCTTTATCGCAGCTCCAGACAGGGTAAAAATCTACACTGAGCGACATCTCCCTTGTTAATCCAGACGTCGTGTTGGGAAGATACACAAGCATGTTGTTCGCAGTGGTCCGATATGAATGGTCAGATATTGTTTGGAGATAAGGCGGCAGTTAGCAAATATGCAGTGCCCAAAAAACACGGTCGATGACAAACTTGATAAAGATTAAGACACGGACAGTAAGACAACAATTGTTATTTTTGAAGCACGGAAAGATACGTAGTCGCTTCTGCCCAGACATTGTTGTGACCAATAATTACAAGAAAGCGATATCTTTAAAGAGATTATCAATAAAATGAAATAGTGCGTTTTAAACATGATACATACCCACGGAAGTAGCAAGACCTTATAAGGTAACTCAATTTGAAAACAACATCTTATGTTGTCATGCAGAATATTCTACACGAGGGTAGTGTATGACAGATCCCAACCAAAATCAGACAAGTTATTTACCAATGGTTTGGTATTTGAGATGCAAATATAGCCTGCTCTTGTCCACGAAGCCATATGGATGGATGAGCAAAAATATTCATTATTGCTTTGCAGCTTGTAAGCCTACTTCACTGACGTCAAATTTCTTCAAGGAGAAATCATAGACAGCCAGGAACATAGAATATCAGGACCCAAATATAGGACAGCTCAGAGGACTGGACGTGAATTCTATGATTAACCCCGGAGAGATCATTGTGTGCTTAAGTTCTAGGAACCTAGCTCATGTGCTAGAAGTTAGACACCTAACTCACCTGATGAGACGGCATCTGAAATCAGTTGCCCGACAATATTCGGACGTTTCCTGTGCAAAACGTCTGTGTTTAATTCGCCCGAAAATCTCAGGATCAGATGTAATTTGTATTTTATCGTTTCAAATTGTTTTTGACAGGTATAATTTGCTTGTGAATATAGGTAGCATATGGGGCTGGCAACCTCATCACTGTAAATAACTTGACACATGAATCACCATTTTAAAAGATGGTGACTGCTTCGTGCGAGTGTCCTCATAAGGAACCAACAGCAGAAGTAGCCCCAGAATCCATAGAGAGCAAGAAATGGATGATGATATCATGGTGTACATAATTATTATACAAGTACTTTACAAAATTTAATTTGTATATATTTTGCAATTGTTGTCTTCCGCTATCCAAAAGCACTTTCATCCGACTCACTGCGATTAAACATAACACTCAGGGAGAGTAAAATATTCTGAGGAAGATGGAAGTGGTAGATGGAATAGGCGGGCGCCTGATGCTCATATCAGGGACCCAATACTCAAAATAAGCATTTGTTTTCCTCTTAGTTCGTGGTACAAGTTTGTGGTACAAGTTGCCAGCAGTATACGCTAGATACCAGCATCAGACGGGCCACGAAAACGCTTGACTACCTATTTCATTACCTCATACGTGTTGCATGAGACGTGTTACAGCTACCAGACTTTACTATTGAAGAGAAATACAGTCAAAAGTACCGGTGGGAGCCAACAGCGGCTGAAGCAGATACTAACCGACTCCGCACTGGAAGCTAAGTAGCAAACAAGCGAAATCAATGAGCATTTCACACAAGTTTTCCATCTCAATATAAATCATCCGAGGGTGATCAATATCATCGATTTTTTTTTCTACTTTTTTATTTTACATCTTGTTAAACTAAGTGATTATTAATCCTGTTTAACTGTTATTCTAAAGCTATAGTTCAATTAATCACTATTGAGTGAACTGTGTGTCGGCACCCGTGTGACTCATATTGTGTTAAATACATAAACATATGAAGCTATAAAATTAATAGTTGCTGAGTCACCTTCAGCTGTGGGCTCAAAAACCACGAGTCAAAACTTCCTCATAGAAGGTGTGGGAGATTAAAAGTTCATGACATCTTAGATGATCTCAGTTGTTTTGCTTGCTTTTCTGTAACATTCTATTAGGTCACCTTAAATAGAAGATTTGAATCCCTTCATCATTATACTCTAAGTTCGGCCATTGTTGTACCATTACTGCGGAGCAGGGGAGACGATACACACCACACCCACCAAAGTTGCAATCTTTTTATGTTGCCTTCGACGGGGAAACATACTCGTAATTGAGTGCCTGTTTAAAAAGCGCGCATTTCTTCAAAATATACTTCATCCCAAGTGATGGTTTTTTTCTCATTTTTTAAAATAGAAATATTACATGCTTTTTTGCTTTTCGGTGGTAAAATTTCTGGAATTTTTCCCTTTTATATTAAACAGTTTGGGTAAGTATGAATTAGTGTCTCTATCATATTTTTATATATACTGTTCAAAAAAAGAAACGCATAGCTATCCGAGGGCGCGTTTTTATGAGTTTGTAAGTAAAATTTGGTGCTAGGGTATATAAAAACCAGCCTCAAATGTTCTTTAGTGTCAAATGCACGTGTTGACCTGAATTGCGTTCGTTTTTGTAATCGTTAAAACGCAGTGGTCAATAGTGTTTATGACGCAATTTTTGACCACAGCTCATGTTGCGCGCACGTGAAAGCAACAAAATTTAGGGTGAACACTATTCACTGGCTACGCAACTGAAACCCTATAAAAGGATAACGCTACACACGAAAAATTCTGTTCATTTTCAAGCAGACATTTATGGCGTCTCTATCGATAAATTTAAGGAACATTGCTATTGGCCGACTGCATGCAGGCTAAAGTCAAAGTCAGGTTGCCAGGCATCTAAACGTGCATCAGAGTACCATCAGTCGACTTTGGCACCGGTTCCAAGCCACTGGCTCAGTTGAAGACCGGCATCGCAGTGGACGACCCAGAGTGACAACAGCAGCGGAGGATTGCTTTATTCGGCTTCGTCACCTCAGAGACAGGTTTACAACAGCTTCCTCAACTGCCCAGTCATTGCCTGCAGGACGTCATGTGTCTGATCAAACTGTCCGGAATAGACTGCATGACGCTGGACTTTGGGCACAACGACCTCACCGAGGACCTGTCCTTACGCGCCGCCATCGCCAAAATCGATTTCTTTGGGCCAACCAGCATTGTCCCTGGGCAGCTGACAATCAATGGAGACGTGTCTGGTTTAGTGACGAATCTTTCTTTTTGTTGCAGGTCATGATAGACGACGTAGGGTCTACCGTAGGCGAAATGAACGTTTTTGCCCAAAATTGCGTTGATGAAGCTCCGCCGCACGGTGGTGGAGGTGCAATGGTGTGGGGAATGATCAGTTACAGCGGAAGGAGTCAATTGGTGCACATTGAAGGGGCTTGAATGCGCAACGATACGTCAATGAAATTCTTCGACCCCATGTCCTTCCACTTTTGGCTGCCCAAAGGTCTGTGTTTCAACAGGACAACGCCAGACCCCATTGTGCACGGTTGACCACGCAGTTCCTGACTGCCAACAACATTCTCACCCTTCCCTGGCCATCCCTGTCTCCAGACATGAGTCCGATTGAGCACCTGTGGGATGAGCTGCATAGACATGTTTGTCGCCGAGACGTTGCTCCAGCCAATCGTCGTGATCTGTTCCAGGCACTCCAGGAAGGGTGGGCAGCCATCCCACAGGCCCACATCAGACGTCTGATCGCATCCATGCTGTCGTGTGGTGAGTACTGGGGCAACTACAACAGTAGTTTTTGCCAGGAATAGTCTATGAGATATTAGATATAAGGTCTCTAGAAATTGGCTCGTTAAGAAAGAATAAAGACCTATTCGAGATAGGGACAAGAAGACAGGAATGCGAATGCTTTCCACTAGACAGTGTCTTCTAATTAATTATGGAAAGAGTTCTGTTTCCCCACGACCTTAGCTTCTGCCCTTAGATCCCGTAAAGAAAAAGCCCCCAACCTCATCTGAGTAGAGAAAGGTTCCTATAGGTGAATATGTAACACCGACAGCACGAGTGATACATTAACAAACCAGATAATGATCAAACGATCGTTGGGTTTATTAATGAAATATCCACACATATAGGGTTAGTAATGGTTAGAACGTGATGATGGTGAAAGACGATTCACACAAAACACACAGATGAGATAATAAAATTGCAGTTAATTAAGTAATAGTTAATTAAGAATGAACTGGTGTAAAGTGAAATGATGATGTGATATGATACGTGTTACCAAATTGGTGAGTAATCTACACAGTCCATGTGTCTCTAAATGCTTCGCATTGATATGACAATTCACATGTAGGCATACAATGTCCAATGTTGTTATACGTTATGTCGAGTGGGGTATCTCTAAGTCGAGGACGTTCTGATGAATATTGTTGTCGTACGGAGAACGCTGACGAGATATCTATGTATATTCCTTCACTGTTTGAGTATATCTCTGTAGTGTGGATCAACAGTTAATAGTTGTCATATGAACAAAAGGTCTGTTGTCTAATCTCCCGAGGGTACTGGCCAGACTGGATATCTTCACGAATCGGTAGTGATATGTAGACTCATAACCTTGCATATGTAGTCGTGATTCATAATATATATATATATATATATATATATATATATATATATATATATATATATATATATATATATATATATATATATATATATATATATAGTCTGCTTCATAGAATGCGCTTAAGAGGGTGTTGCCCTTGCTATAAATATGCGATTCCTCTTTTGAGCTCTTTTGCTTGACTTCAGATAATAATGATCTTTCGAGTGATTTGAATTTATGATGACTCTGTATTGAACTTGCGATAACGATGTATTGAACTTGTGATAACTCTGTATTGAACTTGTGAGCAAGCAGTATATGGTGACGAAAAATGCTGCGTCCCCCTTCTGACTTGTGGGTGAGACAATATTCCTTTTTAATTGAGGAATGAAAGATGTCCTAGGGCGAATTCTGCTAGCCAAATGTCCGTTTTTGATAACTTATTTCTGGTTAGACGTCAGACACGTTGCGTGTAGACTCAGACTTCTGATGAACTGAAGACACACAAAAGTCTTCGTAAGTTTTCACATTTAACATCACTGGTTGACTTTCATTTAAACTACTGCTCATTATTCATCTCTCTCTCTCTGAGTTCAATTCTAATGATGTTAAATATCTTGTGCATGAGAGTGTGTGCACATGGGAGACTATGATGATGATGAAGGTGAACTATTAATTACCTCCTATCATCCTATCATCTTCTAGGAAAATCTTCTGATTTTATTAATCAGTTATGCCAAGAATTATTTGAAACTCTATCTTTCGCACATTTTAGCTGTGAGGTTAAAATAAACAAAAATAAGAAAATGTATTAATAAGTATAAGATCTACTAACCTTCTTTTCCCTTCGCAAAATCCTTTAAGAACACAATCACAGAACTGAATTATCATCCACTCTGAATAAACACGTGTATTAGGCTAGGCGTTTTTGGGATTTAATCTCTTCCTCACAAGGTAAAAAACTGGACTCCTTCCTCTTGCAAGCTACGCAGTAGATTATATTTCTGCCAGTCCAATATGGGTTTCTTGTACAGCTCCGCCCATACCAACCAATCCTTAATGGCCCCTCTGGTCACTCATTCACAGGATCGCTCTTGTCCCCTGTCAGTCCAAACGTGGGTGTAGTTTGACCTCTGATTGTTTATTGTTCACCTGGCCAAGGTGGGTGTCCAATGTGGTAAACCAACGCTTGTCTGAACCGCGGCCGACCAAAGATAACACCATTACAGCATGAGACGTTTTCCCTTGGCCAATCTGGGCGTCCAATGTGGTGTCACAGAAATTACAGCATGCCCAGATGTTTGATTAGGATGACCAGATGTGTTTTTACCAGATTTATCACGATGCAATGTGGGCTTCAAACAATAATGTCAGGCATGTGGACTCAATCAAAGGACTTTATTTCCCCCGATGAAAGAACAAATGTGGTTCTCTAGATACCGGTCGCGAGTAATCACAACGATGAAATAGCAAATGTGGGTCGCAAATATGGGATGAAAGAGCAAATGTCGGAGAAAATACAATATGAAAAATGTAGGAAAAGATGGAGCAAAAAGGCCTTTGCGCTCGTTTATCACACATGCCCAGGAGATGCCAGTCGCTGATCGATGCAAGAGGAGGCCAAACACATACTAACGGGAAAGCCCGTACGCCAAAATACTCTCGTGACCCAGATGCAAAACAACTGTCAATTGATTGCTTGAACCCTAAGGTATTCTTGTGTGCAATTTGTACAATTAACTTATTAAATTTAAAAAGTTATTGAATGTCAAAACTATGGCTATGTGTATGCCTTCAGTAGCTATGCGTTTCTTTTTTTGAACAGTATATTTAGCCTCAGTGTTCATAATAGATGAAGCTTCAATGCTTTCGTACCACTGTTTCCGCACTCTTGAAGCAAAATGAAAATAAATAAAACATCTACAAGAGAATTTACTGCTGTCGTCAGGACAAGCAGCAGAAAGCGCACAACATAATTATTTCCCGCTACATTTTGGAGGGGGACTTCAATTCAATACCCTTTAGTTCCCCAAGGAGCATAGGCCTTCAACAAACATATGCCAAGTCTTCCTGTCCTGTGCCATCCGCTCAAGTTCTTTCCATGTTTTCCTCATAATTTTCACCTCTGTTTCCAGTTCTCTTCTCCATGTGTTTTTTGGTCTACCTCTGCCTCTCTTTCCCTGTGGATTCCAGAACAAGGACTGCCTTGTAATGCTATCAACAGGTTTCCTCAATGTGTGTCCTATCCATCGTCAACGTCTTCTTCTCAACTCTTGTTCCACTGGCACTTGTCTGGTTCTTGTCATCAATTCCACATTTGTGACTTTATCATACCATTTCAGTCCTTCTATTCTACGCAAGCACCCGTTTATAAAAGTCTGTAGCTTTTTGGTTGTGGTTTTTGTTGTTCTCTATGTCTCAGAGCCATACAATAGGACTGACTTGACATTTGAGTTGAAGATTCTTATTTTCGTGTTGGACTTGATTTCTCTTGTTCTCCATATGTTTCCCAATGCAATGAAAGCTCCTCTTGCTTTTTGTATTCTTATTTGATATCACTGTCTGTCCCTCCAACTTTGTTTATATTACTTCCAAGATATGTGTACGACTCTTACATCTTTTAGTGGTGTTTCTTCAAGTTCAACCTTGTTATCATTTCTTGCATTTATTCTCATAATCTTTGTCTTTTCCCTGTGTATTTTCAGGCCCACTTGTTGTAACCTCTCATCGAGAATCTTCATTTTCTCTTGCATCTGATTATGGTTATGGGACAGAAGAGCCAAGTCATATGCAAAATCCAGATCATCAAGCTGTTTAGTCAGATTTCACTGGATTCCATTTCTGTTGTGTGATGGAGGGGGACTTACTTGTAATATAAATAGACATAATAATAATAATAGTTGCCCATCGCAAGCGAAGATGGCGACAGCTTCAGACTTGAGTTGTGACACATCTGTGCCGTGATCTCATGTGACTAATTAATCCTATTTTGGCCCTACAGGCCCTGCCACATACGGGGCAAACATGGTTGAGTCGATAGTAGTGTTGCTGTGCATTCTGGCCTTTCTTGCAGCACGCTTGCCTTCTGCCTTATCAGCTAAATTCTGTTCTGCAATGCGAGCACCTTGAGTAATGTTTGTCCGCCAGGCACAGCGATCCTGTGCGATAGTCTCCCAGGAGGAGACATCAATTTTGAAGCTGCTCAACGATGCTTTCAGCGTGTCTTTGAAGCGTTTCTTTTGTCCCCCTGCTGTTCGCTTACCCGTGGAGAGTTCGCTGTACATCAACTGCTTTGGGATGCGTTTTTCGGGCATGCGAACAACATGTCCGGCCCATCTAGTTTGGGCCCTCTGCAGCAATGTGTAGATGCTTGAGATATGTGCTCTGTTGAGGACCTCAGAATTAGATACTCTATCATGCCACTTGATCCTGAGGATCCTGCGAAGACAGCTCATGTGGAAATGATTAAGCTTCTTGGCATGTCTGCTATACACTGTCCATGTTTCACAGGCATACAGGAGGGTAGTGAGTACTATTGCATGATATACTTTTATCTTGGTGGCTGCACTAATTCCTTGTCGATCCCAGACATTTACTCTTAGTCTTCCGAAAGCTGCACTTGCCTTTGCAATTCTGTTGTTGACCTCGGAGCCGATATTCGCATCTTTGGTAAGGGTACTGCCTAGATAAGTGAAGCTGTCCACCACTTGGAGACGTTGGTTCTTTACTGTGATATTTGGTTCACAGTAAGGTTTCCCAGGAGCAGGTTGCAACATTACTTCAGATTTCTTCGTATTGATGGTAAGGCCAAAGTCATCACACGCTACAGAAAGCCTCCTCATATTGTTCTGCATGTCCAGTTCTGTGCAGGTGTTGAGGGCACAGTCGTCCGCAAAGACGAGGTCAGAGATCATTGTTTCATTAACCTTCGTAAAGGACTGTAATCGTCTCAAATTGAACAGATTCCCATCTGTCCTGTATCTGATGTGTATGCCGTCGCTACTAACCACAGACATACACATTCGCGTACATACAGACAATTTAAAAAAAAAAAAATATAATAAATATATATATATATATATATATATATATATATATATATATATATTATATATATACTCTATTATATATATATATATATATATATATATATATATATCCTATATATATATATATATATATAATATATAGTTTTCCAGCTCATTCTGTCATTCCGTTCGTAACGCTCCCGAAAATAGTAACACTCGCCAAAGAAAAATGCACAAAGGTTGGTATACATGCGCCATGTTTACGACGTTAATGTTCAGACTTTGTACAGAATTATTTTAGTGCTATAATTAACAAGAATGGGCGTAAAATGATTTAAGTTTCATGCTTTTCTTAGAAAAAAAATCAACAGGTATCTTCCTAATTGGCGAAGATCGGCTACCACAAGTATAGGAAACTTAAGAGCCCGGGATCCAGACCTCCAGGACGCAGGGAGTGTGACGATACGGTTGTGCGATCTCAAGTCCACTCCGGCAGGATTGCATTACATTCCCGTGCGAGTGATATTTTTTTATTTTTCTTTCCCCTGTCATTATTATGCGGCATATTTTATGCACCATTATTTTACTCTCTATGCTGAATCTAGTAGGGAAAAGTCTCTAACATTCCACTCCAGTACGGAAGTATTTGATATGGGACGGTCTTTATACCACTCATCAGACTTATTTACGTATATATTTTATTGGACAGCAGCATACAAGCCATTTCAGCGACTTCTAAAAGCCAGAAAGAAAAAAGGAGGCATTGGACTTAGACATTCTACAACTATAAGTAACAGATCGAGTATTGGGCAACTTTGGAATTCACAAGTAAGCCCACAATTTTAATACAAGACTGGAAACTTAAAGGGGCCAGGACTTTAATTAACAAGCCTGGAATCCTAGGAATCTGATCACGAGTCATAGAGCAATTACATACACGTTTTCCCAGGCCAGGATTTTGTAGAACACCCGCCGTCAGAGGAATTAACACTAATTTCCAGACCAAAGTGATTTCGAAGCTTTTAATACAGAGCTCTGTCCAGTCTAAATCTGTGCAAGGAGATTGTGTATTCCTAAAATTATGGGGTAAGTGTAAACAATTTATTTACTAATGTAAATTCTACAGGTTTCTGGCTAAGTGGTTATATATGAGGCTTGCAACCTCAGCATTTGAAAATAGTATATGCATGAACCACTACTGCAAGAGCTGGTGATTGTTTCTGACTAGTCGTGCGGAAAACCCGACAGCAGAGCGACCCCACACTCCGACGGGAGTAGTGATGAGTAATGAGTGATGATTACATCACATGTGCCTAAGATGTAACATATTATCTTGTGAGATTTATGTACCTTTTTTAATTGTAATTCAGGCAAATCATTATTCACGCACTTCAGACGCAATTTCCTAGTTCATACCAAGAAGGATATTGGTGAATATTCCCTGAGTTACACAGTGTGCTCGGGAATTTAATTCTTCTGAGAGGTTAACATTAGTGGGTGGAGCGCATGACAAATGGGCCTGTTAGTTTGCGGCGAACAAATGTACTTAGCACGCATTTGTGTCTTTCTATTTGTCTAAAGTTCGTGGTTACAAGTCATCAGACGATTTGTAGTACTAACGCCGCTAGTGTGAGAGAAAAGCATCCGCCCTAACCGCCTACAGTGGAAGAGAGTGTGGATAAGGCCTACGATTTTACAGAATTGATGAACCACAGCTGCAGGACTCATCTGGAGTTAAGTGTTTTTGTCACAGGCAACATAAAAACACGGACATTGATAGCGCCCCGGTCCAACATGTGAAGAAAAATATAATTTACCTTTCACCCCCATTTTATCCTTATTTTAACTTCTTGAACTAATTGACTATTAAATTTGTTGTATGTCATTTTAAACTAAACAAATAATTGTTTATTCAGTCGTTAGAAGTATGAAAACAAACGTATGAGCAAGACTATTTAATAATTATATATATATATATATATATATATATATATATATATATATATATATATATATATATATATATATATATAGAGAGAGAGAGAGAGAGAGAGAGAGAGAGAGAGCCATTACGTATAAGAGGGCATTCGTTGGATTACACCAACTGGGGGCTTAATGGGCCAGAACCATTGCTTAAACCCTTCACAAAAGGCCACGGACCAGATAGTAAGTTAACAAATTGCTCAGCCCTAAGCAGCTTTTGTTCTTGACTTCTGGGAATATCTTGTGAACGCTCCCCTAAGGTAGAAGCGCCATTCGCCTTCTATCTACATCTCTGCCGACAGATCAACATAATAAATTCCAATACAATGGAGACACAGTCAATATCAGGAACGGATGAGGATCAATCAGAAGAAGATCCACAACTGGGAGTTATCGACTTCAAGAAGGAGCAGGACAAAGATCCAGAGAGTAGGCGGATGAAAAGGAAAATATGGAACGAAGATAAAGAGGCAAAGAACTTTAGGATAAACCCCCTGGACAATGTAACGGAATACATTAACCCGAAAGGAGATGGTTTGCCGAAGAAATATATTCCAAAACATCTTGTAAGAAAAGTACTCAAAGCTTATCATGACAATAACGGTCACATGGGGAGAGACAAGACGTTAGACGTCATTAAAAAGAGATATTATTGGCACATGATGAATAGTGATATAGTATCTTATGTGGACCAGTGCATCACATGTAAAACACGGAACTTGAGAGCATTGAAGTATCCCACACAAGAGATGGATACGCCAAATTATACGATGGAGAAGATCAGCATAGACATATCTGGACCTTATCCAACAACATTAATGGGGAATAAATACATATTACATATAATGGATATGCTATCAGGTTGGCCAGAATCTTATCCACTCAGCGAAGCTACGGCTAACAACATATTGCAAATTATAACTAGGGAATTTATCCCTCGACACGGATGTCCTTTATCCATACTTACGGACAATGGCAAGGTGTTTACAGGAACAGAGTTCCAGAAATTTGTAGATCAGTGGAACATTAAACATATTAGAACTTCTGTTTATCGGCCCCAGGGAAATGGAAAGAACGAACGCCTCCATTCCACCTTACATAACATCATAGCGAAGGAAGTAGAAGGAAAACCGCAATATTGGGATCTGTATTTACCGCAGGCACTAGAAGTAGTCCGTATGAACACTAGTGAAACTACAAAAATGTCGCCGTTTTATATGATGTACGGCAGGGAACCAGTGATGCCAATGGACACTATACTGCAGCCAAGGAGGAAATATATGGGAGAGGACCCCATGGAAATACTAGTCCGGGAAAAGCACAGAGCACACACCTTTAGCATAGTGCTTAAGGGAAAGTCATTATTGAGTTACTTCCCTTGAAAGTTGTGTCGGCTCTTTCGATCAAACTCCGCGGATGAATCCATTTTACTGCGATTTATTCGTTGTTTGGGTAATAATAGATTGTTCTTGCTTCAGAATATCTATGGCCTGAATTTATGTGTATTGTTTGTCTGAGTAGGACGAGTCTGTCTTATATCTGTATATCTTTACATATCTAAGTCGAACTATATGTTCTGTTGTCTCTAGAGAGGTTGAAGGCTATTCGGCGGATGTGTCGCTAGAGTGTGGTGTGATTTGGCTTCGTCCTGATAGGGACTGTGTTTCCTATGTCGGCCTGTCGCCGGGGAAAAAGTGATCTCAGTATTTGTGGGGAAAGTGATAGTCGTCTAGACCTATCGTGTATGCTTTACCCCAGTGTTTATGCGTATTGCCAAGGAATGGCAGTTTCATATTTCTTATACCAAGGTAATCCAAGATACTTTTATGAACTCTCGTACGAAGCCACCATTTTCGATAAGAGAATATATTTGACTCGATGAAAACGACTTCGATTCCTAACAGCACTATATTCTGTAGAATGCAGTCAATTGTTCATGATCAAATCTACAGAGCAATGAAATGTTTTATGAATGACTAACTTTAGGACAGATTCATTATCTGTATCCAAACGTGAGTGACAGCTCATGAGTGAAGCCATCTTGGATCCAAACATGTAGTGACTTTCAAGAAGAGAAAAGGGGATGCCCGTATTATCGCTTGTTTAGTCCAGAGATCACTGCTACACATGAGAACCCTTTATCAGCGGTTCAATATTATTATATGAAAAAAATATGTGCTGAACATTATGTTGAAGAATCGTCGCTAGACGAGATTAGGTTTAGAAGCCATCTGAAATATTGTTTATAAGCTGACGTGCTCAGTCAGTGAAGTCAGATGATTTATATGTATGGGCGATGCTGAGGGCTTGGCTACTGACAGTCCATTATAATATTAATCTAATTGTACACTCAATCCATGTCTACACACCACTGCGTAGGTCAAGTTGACATTCCATACACTACAGTGGAGCAAACAACACCATAGAGATCTTATCAACTGATGATGATGATGATGTCTGCTTCCATCCACTTATATCTATCTTTTGGTGGATATCATTAACGGGAATAAAAATACAACATTATAACAACTTTATCAGTGTTCTATAGGAAACACGTTAGGAGTGGAAAATTAGACCAGAACTGGATTCCGAATTGGCAAGTGTTACGACGCCTTTCAGAAACAACATACCAAATATGGAAACAAGATCAAAACAAAACCATCAAGGCGCATGTACACCATCTAAGGTTACAAACGCAGAAACCTATAGACATACCACCGCAGGAACAGAACAAGAGGAAGACCCATTATGTAGTGGTACCAGAAGACACAGATGAGGCTACATCAGAAGAAAGTTCTCCAGAAGAGTCATACAGACCAAGAGCAGGTGGAAGTCGTATAGTCACTAGAGCGGAGATACATACACAACCTAAAAAAACCCAAACCAAAGATCTGGAATTTTTAACGATTCACAAAACAAACAGGAGAGAGGAAGAGAGAAAGATGGGGAGGACAAACAGGATACAGAGAGGAACAGACAGAGAAAACAGACTGAGGTGGAAATAGAGGAAGAAGAGGAAGATGTACAGCGTGATCAGGCGAGAACGTCGGAGAGAGGAAAAGGTGACAGAACTATACCAGAAGAATTAAGGAGGTTAAGAAATGTAAGAGATAACTCAGAGAGCGAAGAGGACATTCCGCTCATGGAATATGTACAGAGATTGCAAGAGAGAGAAAATAGATTAGCAGAACAAGAGAAACAATTACGTCAGATGCAGGAAGCGGAGAGGCAACAAGAAAATCAGCAGGAAGAAGAGGAGATGGAACACAATACACAAACAGACGATCAGGAGGACAGGACAAGAGACATTAGACGAGGGAAGAAGAGATATTATACGTCATCCGACGATTCGTCAGAATACAATATGCCACTCGCGAAGATAAGAAATACAGCACAAATGCAAGTACGCCTGAAGTGGAGAGGCAGACACAGGGAAATACAAGTGGGTGATAGACCGACAAGAGGAAAGGTCGGAAAACAATTAATTATGTAGAAAATAGGAGCAGACGGAGAAGGACTCCAGAAGAGGTATCGATGTCAAGTGACTCAGACAGTACGTCGTCTGAGGAGAGTGACGATCGTCACAGACATAGCAAACGGAGATTCCATAGAAGAAAGATAGAGGAAGGGAGTACACAAAAGACGAAGAGATGTGAGTCGTCTACAGACAATTCATCAGATTATAGAAGGCGCCTCGAAAAGTTGAGACAAGTAGAACAGGTGAATGTGAGTTCTTGATTGAACTAATATAGTAAGAGAAGGTTTACGAAAAAGGGCAGAATGTTATGAGGAACAAAAGAGTAGGGAAGAAAGAGATTGAAATACACGAATACGGAAAGCAAGACAGATGAGTGCATAGGCACGTGAAATAAGAGAAATAGAAAGAAGATTAAAAAGAGTTAAACAAAGTAGAGAATGGTGAGGTTCAGAGTAAAAATGGAGTGTGAAAGATATAATAAATTGTGGATGAAAGAAGTGTACAAGGTATAAATAGGTCACACTTAGTAGTGATTACAGATTATGTTTTGTGGTCAGCATTATATGATTACAATAGGAGGAGGTAGTAAGATGATGATGAGGAATATATAATGGATTACACCATGTGAGTAGAATGATGATATATATTTGATTTAAATGTTTATGTATTGTAAGTGCTGGTCAAGGAAGTAGACATATTAAGATTTAGGGTAGAGGTAGGTGTAATAATTAAGGGGAGAGAAAAATTTGTCCTCAGGGACAAATCTTTTTTTAGGATAGGGGAGGTAATGTGATAGGAAAGGGAAAGAGCTGAGATATGACTAAGTAGGAATAATTTATGAGTAGTAAGACTTAGCTCTGACGTCACCAAAACACGGGAAATCAGTGTCTGAAGTGGGAGAGTTGGGGTCACTCTTAAAATGGTCGTCAGCGTGTGAACAGGTTAGAAATTAGACTAACCGTATGACCATCTGAAACTTAGTGGACAGCTCAAGTATCACTGTGTTATGATACCGCTGCAATTCGCAGAAAGGGAAAGATGTTCCCATGACAATTAAAGTTCATGTCGAGCTGTATCTAAGTGTATTATCAGCAGTTTTATTCAAGTAAACATGGTATGTAAACTCTCGAATAATTAGTCAAGGGCAAGTGATCGAAGACAGGTGTTCGAAGTAGTGGTCCAGTTCGGACATATGAAGCATACTTTATAAGACAGCAGTGGTATAGAATAAATATCCAGCACTGGTGGTAATCCAGATTATTACTTCAAAACCATACTGCATTTATTGTGAACAGCACATTAAGAAGTAGTGTATAGTAGACAGCATCGAAGTGAAGGGTGTTCAGTATTCAACTTAGATCAAGAGTTAGTCAAGTAGTCCATGAACAGTGAGTTACATGATGTATGAAGAACAATGTAGAAGTCTCATGTATGCTATTACCATTTATAATCAGGCACAGGGATGCCAGCTGTGAATATGTTCTTAGTCAACAATAAAGAGTTTTGTTGATCAGCAACTAGTCGATCAGTTATTTCAGTTGGCCTAATGGTTTGAACATTAACTACCACTCATCAATCACATAAACCAGGCAGGCAGTTACTAAGTGTCGTATTTAACAACAGACAAAAGTACACTAAGACGAGAACACACAAACAAGGGTCAACGTAACAACAACTACACAAGAACAGAACCTGGGTTGAAACTATCACAGATGTAATGGGTATTCATGTGAGGTGAGTGGTTCCTTTTGCATTTGAGTTGCGATAGCTAAGGTCAGTAAGGGGGTGCTTTCCTGGAGTGGTCTGTCCAGATACTTCTTTAACAGGTTTACATGATAAACTTTCTCCTTCCCCTTTTTGTCAATTTTATAGTTTGTTCTAGACACCTTCTCTAGAACCGTATATGGACCTTGCCATCCAATTTGTAATTTATTCTGGCTGCCGGGTAGTAGAAGAAGCACCTTCTCTCCCACAGCTAGTTCTCTGTCCTTTGCCTTCCTATTAAAATATGCTGCATGTTTCTTCCTGGCTTGTTTCAAATTATCATTTGCCAGTTTCCATCCAGCTTTCAAACGAGTGGTCAGTTCGTTCACGTATTGATAAGATGAGGTAACAGTCTCTTCCGCCTTCTCATCTGTCCAGGTCCTTAATAGTGCTTCTAGTGGACATTTTATTGGCCTCCCAAATAGCAGAGTTGCGGGAGCCATCCCGGTTGAACTATGTGGTACCTCCCGATACGCAAACAATGCGGCGGGCAGGAATTGATCCCACAGATCCGGTTTTTCGTGTGCCAGCTTTCTCAGGATAGAAATGAGAGTCCCGTTGAACCTCTCTACCTGGCCGTTCCCTTGCGGATGGTACGGACTACAATGAAAGTGTCTGGCTTGAAATAGCTTAAAAACTTCTTCCGTTAGTTTCCCCTTGAACTGAGAGCCATTATCCGTCAAGATTTGATGCGGGAATCCTAATCGGGTGAATATTGTAAGTAGTGCCTCTGCTACATGTTTTGAATCAATTGATGGCAGGGCTACCGCCTCTTTCCACATAGAACAAGTGTCCACCAGAGTAAGGATGTAACTGTTCCTCCTCTTGGTCCGAGTGAGAGGTCCCACAATATCCACTGCAACCCTCTCAAAAGGGGTTCCCACTATGGGCATTTCCCCTAGAGTTGCAGGAGCAGTCCAGTGCTTTGGAGCTACCCTTTGACATTCTGGGCAGGATTTGACATATCTTTTTATATCCTCCGTTATCCCTGGCCAGAAGTAATGACAAGCTATACGCTGTCCTGTGGCGCTGATCCCCATGTGACCACTGAAGGGAATCGCAAGCCCGAGTTCCATCACTTTATCCCTATATGAAGTGGGAAGAACCAGCTGGTTGTGACCATTTGTTCCAGTTCCGGCCGTCCTGTATAATAGTTTGTTCTTCATAAAATATTCCCCCTTGCTCGGAGGTGTGTGGCATTTGGGCAATTTTTTAAAACATGGCTTGAGTGTCCTATCCTCAGCCTGCGCCTTCCTCATCTCCTCTGGATGAGCATTTATAGGTTCACCTTCTTCCTCCTTCTTCTGTGACCTGGTCTGCACTGTCGCCATGATCACAGGTCTCTCGGGATTCCCCAAGACGTATCTACACCCCAATATCAGAGGGTAGATTGGTTCATCTATCACTGCTGCTCTGATTTCTCCTTCCACATAGCGAGTTTTCACCGTTATCCTTGCGATGGGAAGTGTCATGAGTGGTATGTCCTTAGTTGCCCCTTGTATTTCCACTGTTTCTGTGGTATACTGACTTGGGTCCACTAGGCTAGACTTCACAACTGAATCATAATCCAAACCTGTATTATAAAGGCACCTTATGGTGACCCCATTACAAATAACATCATCACAAACTGGGGGGGGGGGGGGGGGATAAGGTTCCTGCTGTCCATTAGGATTAACCTTTAATCTTTGAGTCCCCGACTTCATTGCAGCAATGTTTGAAGGTTTCCTTCTACAAAATTCGGTGTTATGGTTATCTTTCTTGCACCATTTACACCATCTTTTTCCTTGGTTAAACGGTTTTCTTTCATTGGATTTTTGGTCATTGAACTGTGAGTTTCTGTCTCAATAGTCATTTCTTGGCCGTTCAAAGTTTGTCCTACCTTTATTCTCTATTATCAAATTTATTAAATTGCTGTGGAGCTTTAAAATTATCTATGTGCTTCTTTTTAGCACCACTTACCTCTGCCTGGGCTGCCTGATACCTCTCAGCGACATTTAAAACCTCCCCCAACTTCTCTGCACCTTGTTCCATGAGAAATTTTCTCATGTCTGGAGCCATGGACTCTCTCAATTGCTCTATCATGATCATCTCCTTAAGATCTTGGGTCTTCCCCAGAGCCGTCCATTTCTCCAAATAGGTTTCCAGTCTGGCAGAGAATTGGTGGTATGTCTCCCCAGACAACAGTTTGGCATTTCTACATTTCTTACGATAAAATTCACGATTTTTTTCGTACCTTAATAACAAAGCCTGCTTTAACATGTCATAATTGTCTTGGTCTTCTCTGTTCATTTTTGCGAAGACTTCATAAGAAGTACCTCTCAGTCCCTGTGATAACTTTAAACTCCACCTCTCTCTCTCTCTCTAACCCATATGTAGTAGCTAATAACTCAAAACGTCCGAGGTACCCCTCTATGTCATCGTCTTTTTCAACAAAATGGTCTAAATGAAACCCCATAGCTGATGTTGAGGCTCCCAGACTGGGCGTAGCATCTGAGGCAAAAGGGCTGGCACCATTTTCAGGAGCCTGGCCTTGTAGCTCCAGCTCCCTTAGTCGTAATTCGTGCTCCCTTTGCAACCTTCTATCTTCTGCCTCCCTTTCGGCCTTTTTATCTTCTGCCTCCCTTTCGGCCTTTTTATCTTCTGCCTCCCTTTGCTGTCGTTTTTCTTCTGCCTCTAATGCTTTAGCCTCCTTGTCAGCCTCAATTTGTTACCTCCTAGTCTCAGCCTCAATTTGTAGCCTCTTCTCTTCAACTAATCTTCTTTCTTCCCGTTCAATATACTTATCACATTCAGCCGTTACATATTGAATTAAAACCTGACCATCCATTCCCATATCCTTTGCTGTTAGCACAGCAGCTGATCTGAATTTGGCTAGCTCCGCCATACTTTTTAGACAATTTAGCAATGAGCAAGATAAAATCTCTAACCACTAAAGTAATTCTAATTACTACAGTCTAAAATAATTCTAATTAGCCAGTTAACTAATTAATTACCACTGGCTGTGAAGATTCACCAACTTTTATTTTCACTTTTAATTTTAAGGGACACTTTTAATTTTTATAATGTGTTCCCCTAATTTAATTCTCCCACCAGGAGATCCTAATATTACTGTTGAGCTAATGATCCCGGGACAAGAGACCCCAATATATGTAGTGGATTTGATGGTATTGTATGATTGTGATATTACCTAGTGTGATGCATGAGGTCAGCTGTGAAGGCTCCTGAGATAAATGTAGCTGTGAATTTACAGAAGACCCTTCTTGCTACCACTACGACCTCACACCTATCTTTTTTACTAATGAATGTGGCTACGTTAAATTCTAGGGTACTGATATGTAATGTGTTGTGGTAGTTTACATACACACACACACAGATATTTACTAAGTCTAATAATATTAATAAAATGTTATAACACACTGAACTAACTCAAGCTGTGTAAAATTTTGATAGTAAATTTTCTTTAAGTTTATTTGTTCTGAACCAAGGTTTTATTTTGGTCAGAACATATGAAAGGTTTTGCAATTATGAATGAAATGCATGAATATATGGCATAATAAATGAAAGGTGTGTACATATGTATTTTACAAGACTAGTTAATATTACTACTGTTTATAGTTGTAATTTATCTGGGAGAACGATTAATGGATGTGCTGTTGGGGTGGCCTCATCACTCCCTGTCTATGGCGACTAAACATTGTCCATTTATTGATGGGAATATAGTTGGTGTGTTAGAAAATAAGTTGGTGAATGTCCAGCAGGCCAGACGCTCACGTATCTTGAATGAGTAGTTCTGGTGCTGGAATCTGGTGGCCCCACCTCTCCGTGCTTGGGGGCAATATAAGGCTGCTCTGCCAAAATATTAAACTGCACGGGTCCACTCTTGTATTATTCAACACAGCATTTGACACCACATTGGTGCCAAATAAAAAACTCACAGTTCAGAATTATGAATAGAGAACACAGTTATATGCTAGCAAAACTCAGCTGAGCTGCTGGATCTAGTATGGCGTCCCTCTAAATATTTCAATTAGCTTCTGGGAAATACACCACTGAATTATTTCTGTGTCTACTACTGGACAGTTTATGTTGAATGGCAAAAATGCGCATCTGAGCGCCGATATTATGTTTATCTGTGGCCAATGCGCGCCTGAGCGCCGATAATATATTCATCTCACCGCCTTTTTTCCTTTTCAAATTCAAACCTCCTACCAAAAGTCAATTCAGTCATACCTCAGTCAAGTATGTATTATTGTCTGTTGGTCCGTCTGTCTCTACTTGCGTTTCACAAAAAAAACACACTTGTTTTTTGAACCAACTCTGCCGTCCCCTACACAATTTTGCCTTTAAAGTTAATTTTAGCCACAATTCTCCACCACATTCCCTCTCTTTCATTCCAACTAGATTTTAGCACTTGAGTCTCAAGGCCGCAGTTTTTGAAAATTAGTGAAATTTTTTGTTTCAATGCAGTCGCTCGCTGATATGAACAACACAGTCTGTTGTCAATATCTTTCTTATTATCTATCCGTCTGTATAAATGAAAGCATATTATTTCACTGCTCAAGATGGGCCATCAGGCCAGCTAGGTTTTATATTCCTAACATTATTATTAAGAAAAAGTTACTTTTCAAGGTTAGTTGGTTTTTTGAAATATTTTCGAGCATCTTCTGTAATGCGTTTGCCGCTGAATTCAAATAAACGGACTAAGTTATCGCAAAAGCGTCCAAGAAATGACTTGCGTATAATAGCTAAGGTCCCTTTTGTCGATTTCTTTACCTTGTGTCAACTTGGGGACGTGAATTTTTTTCCTTTCCCCACCAATTGCGTCTTTTTAGCCTTGCTAGTTTCAAGCACGTGTTCAGTCATATTTTTTCCTTTTGATCTCCGTTCTCATCCCGTTCCAAGGGTAAACGTTTTGCCTTCACGTCTAACAAGTTAGTTTCCATGGCGGGTGGTGACCCGCGCCGTGGGCGATCATGTCGTCTAGTAGCTTACGCATTATTTTTATCCCTACATTTTATCTTTGGAGATATTTTAACGTTGTATCACGGTTATTTTTATCACACTGACGTGTACAAAAAGACTGTAGACCAAGCCTTTGCCGGTTGGACTGGTAGAGCGGACTATGAACCCTTTTACAGCCAGTCAGCTTGAGTGTGTGTGTGAACTTATTTACCTGAGGGTAAGATTGATAATTTTATTTGCATACTTTGTTAAAGAATTGACCTGTAAAGTAAACAGGTTATGTGTGCCATATTTATTCGAAAGTGTAACTGACGACGAGATGTGTTGGGTCACGCTGACCTACGTAGGAATGTGTGTAGTAGCAGACTTGTTCGAATTGAAAAATTGGTGTATAGTGTTTGCAAATTTACGACAGTGAGTGTTAGAAGCGATTTAATTTAGTATTTTCTTCTGGAGTGACACCCTGTTCATAGATCATGTAACAAACATATAGGGAAGGTTAGAATGAAGTAATCAATGGATCACATGCTGTATTGTACTTGCCATGACTATTGTATGGAAGCCAAACATGGACGAGGTACCCAAGCATTGATTAACCCAAAGAAAGAGTTATGGCATGAAAACTGATGGTAGACAACGGAACTCAAGGTCTTGTGCAACTTGTTAGCACAAAAGACTGACCATGGTAAGTTTTAATATTGTTTAGGGGTGAATTGATTGAGGCAGATCTCTACATGGAAGGGGTTGTCCTTCTATTTCAGGTTATATCACGAATTTACATCGTGGCTGCAGTTACTTGAGTAGAAGAGCGTGTGGGAGTTGAGGCTCCATTTTCTCAGCCTGGAGATAGACCCCATCTTCTCTGCCAGGAGTCACAGAGTTGGTGATCCTGACTACTATTCAAAGAACTGAAGCAGCAGCATTCTGAAGTTAAGTCCTTTAGTAAGGCAATGATAATTCACCCAAACTCATTCACCCAAATAAACTTAACCACTGTGGGCTGATGAAAGTAGTAGACCTTGCAGTGTAGGACTGGTAGCAGTATAAATATTAAAAACAAGAACAGTACGTGTAGTCATTCCAGTGACCCTTTAAAAGACATGGACCAGAGTTTCCAAATTATTTATTTCATTATGTAAATAACCTTTCTTGATTTTGATAATTCCTGACCCAAAAGATTGAGGTTCAGGAAAATTAAATTGTACATAAACTTTCATACAGCCTTGCTTAATTAATTTTATTAAGTTGAAGTTCTGTTTGAAATTAATCATTGAATAAAGTAAATACATTCCCCTAGACCCGTAGCTAAATCATTTGGGATCAGAAGAGGTAGCGGTTAGGGACTCAGAGATCATCATCATCATCTACTCTGAGAACTTACATAGCTTGACCCCATCTTGATTGTCTATACACCCTTGCTCTTTTCAGAGAAGGGAGTATTACTTATAAGACCAGTCTCTTATCTGGCACTATCCTGGTATCCTCTGATACACCTATTTGTCCAGGATAGCCTATACATTTAGTAACATTAAAACCTCTTATGACATCGATCACGGTAATTATCTGCAGCAATTCAAGGTACTGAAAACAAAAAATACATAAAAGCTGTATTTAGATTAATTCTCACTTTGTTTTATGTACTGTTCTCGAGTGTGTTGTCTATGTCATACGCGGCGACTATTATGAGCACGGGGCTGGTGACCGCTGCAAAAGGCATAATGTGAATGTTTTGTGCCGGCTTCCTGGAAGGGAACCAGATGCAGTGGTGCTTCCATGTTTCATTGGGAACGAAAAGAAAAACGATTATGATGGTGGCGATGGATAGTAAATGAAGCATAGGATTTAATTTCTACCTCTGCCTTCTGCAACCCATAGCGTGACAAAGGTTAAAGGTAACGATTAATTATGTTAATTCTGAACATACTACTAGCATAATACAGTCAGAAATGACTGAAAGGGAAGATGGATGGGAGGGCAAGTTCCGTATCCTACTAATGACCGGCGGTTGTAATATTCAATATCTCTGCAACCACTTGATCGTAATTGTTGCAACATTGCATATGACCTAATGACCGCTATGTCCCGTGGGGGACATTTTTTTCCTCGTTAACAAACTTACGGTTTTAAATTTTCTTTATTTAAAGTATACAAAATCGACTACCTCCTAGTCCAACCGTAATTTTAAAGGGCTTACCCCTTCATATTTGTGAGCTATTTCGATTTAACATCTTGAACGCATGTCACGTGATTTTCTAAGTGTTTCAGCTCACTACCGCACTGTTTTGAACATTACATTGACCCTTCCGGTGTGTTCAGTTACCATTCTACTGATTGTGTATTTCAGTGCATAGGCGTATCTTGCGGTATTCTAGGTCTGTAATACAATGGGTATGAAAGTCAAGTTCCTTACACTGCATACAATGGCAGTGAAGATGTATAAATATTTCTGCAGAGAAGCTAAGCGTGGTAAACTGTATCGGAGTCTCTCAAATCCTGAAAAGAGAACTATTCACGCTTTGGGTTTAAGTAAACGCTCATTTCATCAATTACTCAAAGCTAATGGAATTTTCAGTTCAATCAATACCAGGTCTCAAGGACGAAAGAAAGTTGTAGATAGTTTTGACAGGGATGTGATTAGAAGAGAGATTTGTAGAATGTTCAATTCCAAAGAAACTGTGACACTAAGGAAACTCAAAATACGGCTGAGAACACACAATGACATTGATGTGTCGAAATCAACATTATGGAGAAGTGTTAGAAGCATTGGCTTTACGTTTAGGAAGTACTCTAGTGGAAGAAACGTCATCTGCGAGAAGCCGCACTTAGTATCTATAAGAAGTAAATATTTACGTGAAGTACGGGAAATGCGTAATCAAGATTATGATATTGTGTATGTGGATGAAACTTGGATCAATGCTCACCACACAAGTGAAAAAAGGAATGGCAGTTATCAGATGGAACGATTAAAAAATGTGTACCCAGTGGAAAAGGACAACGTCTGATAATGGCACATGCAGGCAGCAGACATAATGGGCTAGTGAAAATGCTGAACTTATTTTCACTTCCAATTATACAGACAACCGGGACTATCATACCGAGATGAACGGTAACATATTTAGAGAGTGGATTGAAAATACTCTTCTTCCGCCCCTAGACAGACCGTCCTGTCTGATAATGGACAACGCATCATACCACAACGCTGTGGCAGAAGAAGACAAAATCCCGACATCTTCGAGTACAAAAGATGCTATAAAGATTTGGCTCAGAAAAGAAGACATTCCATTTAACGAGGGATTTCTGAAACCTGAATTACTGTCCGTTGTTAAGAAATCACAAAAGACCAAGATATTCCATATAGACAAGTTGATTCAACATCATGGTCATACGTGTTTGAGACTGCCACCTTATCATTCACATTTAAACTTAATTGAACTCGTTTGGGCAAAAGTTAAAGGACATGTGGCAGCTGAAAATAAAACTTTCAAACTATGCAATATGAAAGAACTAACATATGCCGCCATCTCGCAGATAGACAAAGATTATTGGTGTAAATGTGAAGACCATGTCTTAAAAGAGGAAAATGACTATTGGAAAAAAGATGGACTGTCGTTCGTTCAGCCGAGAATAGTAATCAATATGTTAGACTCGTCTGACTCAGAATAAATGTGTAAATACCTTATATGTTTTATATGTTTTTTCCTCCATCTATGTGTATATGTAAACCAATTCATTTCCTTTTTATCTCCGCGATTTCCCTACTATTTTTAATATACACAGTACTTTCACCTCTTCATGCATCCATTCACGTTTTAGTATAAAAAGTAACATTTACAACGAATAGGCGTTATTATTCTCTCAAATATTTCGAAGAAATAAAAAAGGACCTCACGTAGTAATCAGTTAACAAACCCCTCTAACATTCGAATTGTACATACGCCTATGCCGAAAATATGCAACTTCCTTCATTTACGGTAAATTATTTTCTTCCAGGACAAAATAATTACTTCGTTAAAAAAGATCAAAGGAATTAGCCGTTGCAAGAAAAGAACACTACCTGCAACAATGAATTTTATAAAAACTTTGGGACATTGAAAATATAAGACCGCATGCAAAAAATCATGTTTATCAGTGCAAGGAATATGGAGATATTTGAAGTCAATCGTCGACCGATCTTTTTGAAACGCACTATAGCATAATATGAATGCCCTAAGATAAAGCTTATATTGTCATACACGCGAACAAAGTTATCTTTTTCGCAGGATATATAACTCTACCCCCGACTTCAGATAGTACATTTACTATGCAATAATCGTACGTATAGTTTAATTACGACCTGCTTCTGACAATGCTCTAGACCTGGGGTCGGGAACCTTTCCACGACAAAGAGCCAAATATTTAATTTTGTCTTCATTAAAAAAAAAAAAAAATTGAAGAGCCGCATGAAAAAAACATCCTTCATTCAATAATATATATATATATTATATATAATTATATATAATATAATAAACACAATTTTTCAAATGCTGTTTTAATACACAATAAGTATTACAATTTTTTCAGTAACAAATCTTCAGATAAGATGTAACATAATAATAAAATAAAATATACAAAATGAAAGGTAAAGAAATTTAATGAGACTTTTGCAGTTGGATTTCCTTTCAAACTTGGTCAATATTTGGTGAATAATCTGTTGTTTTCATTTTCAAGCATCACTGGAGACTCACTTCATTCAATTGGCTTCTTAATTTGCTTTTCATATAATTCATGTTGGAAAATAATTGTTCACAAAAATATGTTGATCCAAAAACTGAAAGAAGCCTAAATGAAAATTTCTTCAGCTGAACATAGCTATCGGGTAAACAGTTCCAAACATCAAATATGATCTGATCTTGTTTTTTGAGCTCACGTATTTCAGACTACGTGTGTTGTAGTCAGATTAATCAAATGCAATAATTTGTTTTCATGCACGCTATCAGTTGTGTGTATAGTTTCTTTTTCGTGTGATTTTTTATTAATGACTTTCATATTTCAAAAGGACACAAAAACACTATTTGTCACTAGAAACGAATAAAATAGTATTTCTTATGGATAAATGGATATACTTTATGACAAAAATTATGTTAGGAGTATCAGACCTGTGGAAACCTTTATATTTTATGATAAGTCTAGACTTTTCTACCAAAATATTTGCATGATAATTATTTCAGCCGTAATAGTTCAACAAGTTCATGAGAAAGTGGCTAGGGGTACCACCAGGTCTGTCAGATGTAGCACTGTACTGCAAAAAGTCAAAACTTCTGCTTCCTTTCAAGTCAGTTGTTGAAGAGTACAAAGTTGGAAAGGCAAGGCTTGCAATGATGCTACGCGAGTCAGCTGATGACGTGGTTAAGTCCATTCAGCCTACACTGAAAACGGGAAAGAAGTGGAGAGTGGAAGAAGCTGTTGATGCTGCCCAAGAGTCACTCAAACTGAGGGAGGTAATCGGATACACACAGACGAATAGACGGGGATTTGGTCATGGAGACATCCGCTGGTGGTCCAAGGCATCAAGCAGGGAGCGCAGAGACATGGTTGTTCATGAGATACGAGAGGCTGAGAATGATAAGAGGTTGCAAAAAGCAGTGCAGCAGGTCCAACAAGGCCAATGGACTACATGGGAAGGAGCCCTGCAGAGGTCCTTGACATGGAATGATATATGGCATATGGCACCTCTTAGGCTCAGCTTCGTGGTTAGATCAATGTATGACCTGCTGCCGTCGGCCACCAACCTTGTGAAAAGGGGAAAGTCGGATGATGAGCAGTGCCCCCTGTGCCAGGGGAGGCAGACACTCGAACACGTGCTCTCAGCGTGTAAGGTGTCATTAGGGCAAGGGCGATACACCTGGCGCCATAACAAAGTGCTAAATGAGCTTGCTGCGACAATAGATCTAGCAAGGATGAAGGCGAACAGCAAACCCAGGCCGAGCACCGCAAATACATACTTTCTGAGGGCAGGAAAGTCAGCCACACCCCAAACCGAGTAAACCAGGTAGCAGTTTACCATCTCTTCTTGATTGTGCAAACGACTGGGAGATGGCGGTAGACCTACCTGGACGAGGGGCATATCCAGAGAGTATCAGGAAATCGCGGAGACGGCCGGATATAGTGCTTCATTCTTCTTCAACGCTTCAGGTCATACTGATTGAACTGACCGTGCCATTTGAATCCAGATTAGACGAGCAACATTCGTTCAAAGCGGCCAAATATAGTGATCTGGCCGCGGATCTGAGACACGAGGGGTTCACTACAAGGGTCATGGCTGTTGAAGTGGGCGCAAGAGGGCTTGTGGCTGCATCAATGTATGATCTATTGAAACTGTTGGGGTTGAAAGGACAGGCGAGAACAAGGGCACTGAAGAGGCTTAGTGAAACTGCCGAAAAGGCATCAGGCTGGCTGTGGAACAACCGCAATGGGCAATGGAAATCGTGACAATAAACGCTGCGGTACAGAAAACACCAGGAATTTTTCTAAGTCCACAAAACGCTGAGTTTTGTGGTGTACTAGTGAGCGGGCTGTGACTGAGGGGCAACAGGCGATGTATATTATAGGAGGTGTCAGTGTCAGAATTTCAGTGGCTAGGCTCGGCGGCTTCGCGATGGTGTCTCAGTGTGTGCGACGGAACGAACGGAATAATTTGTCTTCTCTTTGTTACTTTCACAATTGCCTCCACGGCTGGCGGAGTTGTGGATTAAAGTTGCTACCATAAGTGAAATGGGTTCATTTTCGATACAAGACAACAGGAGGCTGAGACGCTTGGGAGTCATGACCCAAGTGGGCCCGCCCCCCTTAGAGTGTAAAGGAGTATACTGGGCCGAAACACTTGTCTGATGGGGGGACTTCTTCTGATGATCAGATTGCCTCCTGTTGTATCGCTCTGTAAAGAGTTTCCTATCATCATATAAATAAATAAATATATATATATATATATATATATATATATATATATATATATATATATATATATATAAATATATATATATATATATATATATATATATATGTTGCGTGCATATTTTGACGCACATATTACAAAAATCGATATGGCTATTTAATATGGGAAAAATATAGACATTCATTCATTTGTGTATGAAAATGCTGTCTATGGTAAAAGCGAGAGAATCCATGTTTGATTCACACTTTTGATTATAGGAGTAATCGTTCTGGATATTGATCCGGCGCAAGGATATTGCGCTTACGTTTGTACTTATTTTTTAGGGCCAGAAAATATATTAATTTGCTTATTGTGTTTATGGCCTGAATTCATATGTATTACATATTATTAGTACAAGTAGAATCAGTCCTATATTGTATATTTTGGATGGGTAGGAGGGACTAGATTCTTGTTATTCCGGTCTAGCGGAAGTATGAGTTGTCTTGACAAGTCGTGATGAGTTCCGATGTACCGTGATAATGGCGGGTACGCACTTTTCAAAGGGCTGGTAGATTCTTAAGGAAATATGATTCATGAAGTGGGTTTCTTCTTCTAAAGGAGATGGTATCTCTACTATAGTTTATGTTAGAGACTCTCCTAAGGTACGGTACAATGTATAATTCGGACTCCATGTATTGCCAGACCCTATTTTGATGATCTCATGTCGATTCGACCTAGATGGAACATTGTGCTTCGTATCGCTAGGGTCGTGTTTTGTATCGACAAAGATGACAGACTTTCCTACAGCGGTTATGGTTACGTGAATTAACCTGATCACCGTAGAGCTGTATGGGAACATTTATGAAATCATTTATATACCCATTATAAATTAACTCTGGCTTATATTCTCCTTCCTATGAATGAGTGAACGACAACTCAGGGAGGCAGCCATGTTAGATTTCGGTCATCATATGTTTTGATCACTGCCAAGAGAACAGATTATTTATCCTATTATCGGACAGTGACAGGGAGATCTCAATCTTGCTGGAAACCCCCTCTTTCGTGGTTTCATAATATATGCTACAAACTATGGACGTCAAGTAACTTTAGTTATTTACCGATCTGCCTTCACTGACGCGTTTAGTCAGATAGGGGGATGCGGCCATAATGTATCATGACAATTGAACTTTTGATGTACTGCCCATTATTTCTGAATGTGTCATGACTTCAGATCTGCTATGTATACCTACAAATTGATATGTCAACATACCATGATGTACTCGTATGTCCCAGTGTGTACGTCCGAATAAATTGAGTAAACAAAGATTCCAGCAGTCTGCATTGGTGCCTTGTAGACACATGTGTATGAGTGGTTATATTGGTCAGCACACGAACAGTACACCATTCGCGGTAATCACACTCTACACTTCTACTTCATACATACACCATCCTGCGTCGGTTGGAGTGACCAAGTTTAGGGCCTGCTTCCCCTGGAGCCTTTGCCTTCCCTAACTCAGGACTAGGGTGAGTTACCCATTTACAGCTGGGTAGACTGGAGCATGCCTGATCTCAACAACACACCACTCTTCCTTACAGAGCATACCGACTGACACTTTACAGAGTGGAAAGAAGAAAAGAAACTTTACAGTGGCGAGCCAGATTCCTGGGTCCAGCTTACGCAGTTTTGTGTTGAGAATCACAGTTTACAGCTGAAAGAACATTTGTTTGAACACATCAACACCAGTAGGACAGCTATACAGTCGATGTCAGCTTGACCTGTATTACCGATAGGATGCTGTATCTAGGTCAGCGCTTGTTGACAGTTTTTTTCGCTGTACAGACAGTATTACACAGGACAGTGGTATCAAGTGTAGAAAATATCTGGAGCAGTATTGTTGACATTTCTCAACGTACAGAAGAATCACAGTGTTGTTGAACATAAAGTGCATAGTTCATCGTTGGATCTTCATATGCTCAACAGAGAAAAATTGACAGTGTAATAGTTTAAAATTAAATCTATTACTGAATAAAGTGGCAAGTTATTAGTATTAAAATAAACTGTGCCTGCTTTACAACACTATACCTGCAACACATTCCATTCATGACATAAATTATATTGTATGCTATATGCTATTTATGCTTACATGTTATTTGTTATGTATTAAATTAGTTTATGTTCTGTGTGACTAGTACAAGGTATGCCGAGTGACATTGGTCTGGTACTAGTATTCTATAGGTACACATTTTCTTAATTGGAAATTTGTTAGCAACAATTTGCTGCTATTTCTGTTAGTTGTGATGAGGTGTTCTTTTCTTCGTTGTTTTTGGTAATAATTTTGTGTTCCTTAGTTTTTGTTTGATTTGTTTGTATAATTGTAGGTCTCATCTTTTCTTTCATTTCAGTTTTTTACACCCTTATGTTTATACACTGTGGCGTTATTTGTCTTGTTATATTATGGCAGTTATCATCACGGTTTCTGTGATCATTTTTTTCATTTCTCCTATTTAATTTAATTTGATCTCTGCAAATGTGTTCATATTGTCTTTTCTTGTTTGTCCTTTGTAATGTCTTTAGTTGACATAAACGTATAGTGGTATACACTGATAGTATAGTACAGATCAGTACTTTATGATTGTTATTGTTATAAAACAAAATGTACAAGACCTTTGTAAGGCTTGTCTCCCAAAGTGATTGGTAAAGGGAAATATTTTTTCCACAGGTACTCAAGTGATCTTTGATTACATTGAGGTATACAAGACCTTTGTAAGGCTTGTCCCCACAGTATTTGAGATACAGTTATTGTTGTCCACAGGTACTCAAGTTATCATTGGTTATTATAAACCATACAAGTTTGGACTAAGACTAAGTCTATGGTATAGACTTGTCTCCCATTAAAGTGAAATAGGGTAATTTATTTACTTTTTCAGGTTTCTGATTTAAGAAGACAATATGTCTACATTAGATTATTTCATTGCACAAGGAAAATCTCTTGATAAGACTGGAAAAGACTTAGAACAATGGGCTGTTGCTCAATATGACAAAGCATTAGCTGCAGAAGAAAAAAAAACTGCTGCTGCTGTTGAAGAAAGAAAAGCTGCTGCTGAGGAAAAAAAAGCTGCGGCTGAGGAGAGAAAACTTCAAATAGAAGAAAAAAAAGCTCTGGCTGAAGAAAAAAGATTAGAAAGAGAAGCTGCTGCTGAAGAAAAAAAAGCTGCTGCTGAAGAAAAAAAAGCTCTGGCTGAAGAAAAAAGATTAGAAAAAGAAGCTGATACTGCTGCTGAACTTAAGAAATTGCAGATGCAAATGGAGGAAAGGAGATTTGAGGCAGAACAGAAGAAATTAGAAGCTGATGCAGAACAGAAAAAACTAGAAGTTGCTGCTGCTGCAGAACAGAAGAAATTAGAAGCTGCAGCTGAACAAAAAAAATTAGAAGTTGCTGCAGAACAGAAGAAATTAGAAGTTGCTGCAGAACAGAAGAAATTAGAAGCTGCTGCAGAACAGAAAAAATTAGAAGCTGCTGCTGCTGCAGAACAAAAAAAATTAGATAGAGAAGCTGAAGAGAGAAAAGCAATAAGAGAACATGAGTTTGAATTAGAGAAATTAAAATTGACATGTATGAGTAATGTTAATCAGGCATCTGGTGGTAATGGTAAACCCTTTGTGTACAAGGTCAAGGTACCAGCGTTTAACCCTACCAGTGATGACATAACATTTTGGCTTTCTAGATTTGAACGGGCTTGTCGATCTCATAATGTTGACAAATCACAGTATGTGAATCAGTTGTCTGAAAATCTAAAAGGGGAGTCTCTGAGTAAGTTATATTTTGTTGAAGAGGCCGACAAAGATAATTATGATGCTGTTAGGGCAGCTTTGATAAAGAGATATCAGCTGTCTGAAGAAGGTTATCGTCTTTTGTTTAAAACAATGAGACCTGAGGTAGGTGTAGAATTCTCAGATTTCATCTCAAAAGCACGAATTACACTTTCACGATGGATTGAATTATCCAAAACAGAAAAAAACATTTGATGGTCTTACGGATTTATTGCTAAGAGACAAGGTCATGTCTTCTGTAAATAAATCATTCCTAGAGTTCTTACATGAGCGTAAACCTGGTACAATAAAGCAAATGGAAGAATATTGTGACCAGTATGCCACGGCACACCCTGACATGATTCTTAGTAACTCTAACATTAAAGAGAGTATGCCAGTTGCTTCGGCAACAGAATATAATCAGAATTACTCACACAAATTCCAAGGAGCTAAAAATAAATTTGATAAAAAGGTTAATTGGAATAAGTATCAAAACCAAGATAACCGCTCAAATCAGAGTTCTTCTTTGAAGAACTGGAATCGGGCTGATAGTCCTCGACACGCGAGGGGTACCCATAATGTTAGAAATTCTCGGAAAGGGAGTAGCTATAGGAACTACCCAAGTGCTTCATGGAGACAAAAGAAACAATATTACAGGGATACTCAATATAATGAGCATGATGATTATGATCATGAATGTTATGATTCAAACCCAAATAGGGGTCATAACAGAGGCAATAATAATTATAGAGACAATTATAACCGAGGTAGATCACAACACAAAAGACATGGTAAATCTTATTACCAGGCTAACTCTGCACAACAGGAGTTCCACGACACCGATAATCAGAATAATGATAAAAAAGACTCCAACAGTGTAGCAAATTCCGCTTTCGATTTTGCTAGAGCATCTGAGTGTTCGCAATGCAAAACATTATTCGATCCAACCACAGTGTCTACTTTAAGCTGCGGTCACCCGCTTCCCGCTCTCCATGCGTCAATTGCGCATAATGGAAGGGGTGCTCTTGTCTTTAATAGGGGCCTAATAGATGGTACTCCGGTATCAATTCTTTTCGATTCGGGGTGCACTACCATTGGAGTGAGGCAATCACTCGTAAATCCTTCTCGAGCTACAGGCAATATAGTCAAATGTGTAACATTTGGTGGCACATTGGAGAAGTACTCCACTGCCATTATCAATATTGCTACGCCTTTCTTTACAGGAGAGGTGCAAGCATGTCTCTTGCCGAATCCGATCGCTGATCTTATCATCGGTCGCATTCACGGGGTGAAAGAATGCACTCCACAGCAAATTTCTAATTGGGAAAATGTTAATATGCAATCGGCTAATGCAGTAATCACTAGGGCTCAAGCTCTTAATATGCCACAATCTTCACATTCTGAAGATAATGATGCGCAGATCCAAGATGATCCCTTGGAGATTTCCCACGATTCCTTTATCAAACAGCAGGAAGATGATCCTACTCTAAAGAAATTCTTTACTCTGGCAACAAAAGGTGATCCGAATAAGGATACTAATCGTAAATCTTGGATTACGATGAAGAATGGCGTACTTGTACGTATGGTACAAGACTCCGCTAAGTCCATTCATTCTCAAATCCTTGTGCCTAAAAATATGAGAGTTAAAATCTTACAGCACGCTCATGATTCGCAGTGTGCTGGACATATGGGTTTTTCCCGTACTAAAGCTAGAGTTCTTCAATCTTTCTTTTGGCCTGCTGTGAATAAGGACATACGAATCTATTGTCGATCTTGTAAAGTATGTCAAGAGATTAAATCCAGAGGTCCACGCCATGATGCACCTATTCAGGCTGCAGACATTCCCATTCGGCCATTTCAAAAAATGGCGATAGACATCATTGGTCCATTTAAGATAAAGTCTGCTAGAGGACACCAATTTATTTTGACGTGTGTTGATATGTGCACACGTTGGCCGGAGGCTGTTCCTCTAAAGAGCATAACTACTGCTGATGTCGCAGATGCTCTTTGGTTAATATTTTCTCGTCTGGGGTTTCCAGCAGAAATATTATCCGACCATGGTACCCAACTCATATCGGATACCATGTCTCAAGTAATGTCGACTCTGAAGATAGAGAGATCGCTGAGTAGTATTTATCATCCTATGTCCAATGGGATGGTGGAACGTTTGAATAGAACTCTGAAAAACCTACTAGGTAAGATAACGGAAGATCATCCTCAGGATTGGGATAGGGTTTTACCCGCGGCTCTCTTTGCATATAGAGAGGTCGCCAACGAACATACAGGATTTTCTCCCTTTGAACTTGTCTTTGGCGCGAAACCGCGAGGTCCTATGTCCTTACTTCATGATCTTATAACTGCTGATAATATTGTCGATGACACAAAATCCTCTTATGAATATGTCATCGCACTTAGACACAAGATTATTGAAGCATGCAAATTGGCAACTGCTTCTTCTGAATTTGCGAAACAGAAGGCAAGGGAATTTGCCAATAAAAAGAGATGTTTGCGACAACTTTGTCCAGGTGACAAAGCATTTGTTTTGCTACCTTGTAGGGAAAATAGACTTCTCATTTCTTGGAAAGGTCCGTACGATATAATATCAAAAGTTTCCGATGTTGACTATATCGTCGATATTGACGGGAAGCGTAAAACCTTCCACATCAACATGCTCACGGAATTCCATGAACGTCCTGATTATTTACAACCTGTTTTCCAGGCAACGGACGATTTTCCAGTCCAACATGGACAGTACTCATCTCTGTCAGTAATACAGGATGAGGAAACGAGTTTCTCGGATGTAAATTTACCTTCTCCAATGATTCCTCTTCACTCTAATGAATCATGGAAAGATGTTGCAATTTCTCCAGAATTATCTCCAGGAGAGCAGAAACAAGTTTCTACTTTGTTAGAACAATTTCAGGATGTCCTTACTGACATTCCTGGTCAAACTGATGTCATTCAACATGACATTATTCTTACTGACCATAGTCCTATAAGAGTCAGACCGTATCCTATCCCGATACATTTTCAAGCACAGGTAGAGAAAGAGTTAGATGAGATGATAGAGTTAAAAATTATTGAACCATCCACATCAGCATATTCTTCGCCGATGGTTATAGTACGGAAAAAAGACAATAACATACGTCTTTGCGTGGATTATCGCAAATTGAATCAAGTGACTAAATTCGATGCTGAACCTATGCCTTTACTAGAAGAGCTACTTACGAGACTATCGAATTCTCACTTCTTTACTAAACTCGATTTGTCTAAGGGATATTGGCAAGTTCCACTATCCGAACACGCCAAACCGTTTACTGCTTTTTCGACGCCTAGGGGTCTATTCCAATGGAATTTCATGCCTTTCGGTCTTATGAACGCCCCTGCTACATTTGTACGCATGATGCGTCGAATCCTATCTCATCGCTCAGATGTCATTGCGTATCTTGATGACATCTGTCTTTTCAGTGATACTTGGAACGATCACTATAATGGTATAAATGAACTATTGTCTATCTTACGCGAGCATAACCTGACAGCGAAACCATCGAAAGCATGTATTGGTTTTAGTGAAATATCTTTCTTAGGACACCGTGTTGGTCATGGGTTCCTAAAAACAGAAGACCATAATACAAGTAAGATACTTAACATTTCTATTCCTAAGACTAAAAAGCAAGTACGAAGTCTCTTAGGTCTAATACAATTTTATGGACGATTCATCCCGAATCTGTCCTCCATTATGTCACCTCTTTCTTCCTTGCTAAAGAAAGGGTCTCCTAATGTAGTCCATTGGACTCAAGAATGTCAATCCTCTTTGGATAAGGTTAAAACTATGTTTTCTACTTCACCTATCCTAGTATTGCCTTCTAAGGATAAGACATTTATTCTTCGTAGTGACGCTTCATCCACCGGGATTGGAGCTGCACTAATGCAAGAGTACTCTGGAACTCTGCATCCTGTGATGTATATTTCTCGGAAATTAAATGCCGCAGAGAAGAATTACTCGGTCCTAGACCGTGAATTATTGGCTATGGTTTGGTCAATCCTTAAACTGCAAAGATTTCTTCTGGGCGCGCATTTCATTGTGGAAACTGACCAGAAAGCTCTTACGGCTATTTAGAGTAAAAATCTGAAGAGCGCGAGATCAACGCGATACGCGATTGCTCTACAGCCATTTCATTTTTCGGTGCGAGCTATCCGTGGGTCAGAAAATGTGATGGCAGATATTTTGTCTAGATGCCCACATGATTCATAACTGTTATACAACTTTGATACAGTTGTTTCTATGTTGAAATGTGTACACATATGTAATATATCATATATTGATTGTAACACTACTTAGCGGTTCATTGATATTTATTCACCGCTGATCTTTCAATGTTTTTCGTCTTTGATGATCATGATGTTAAGATATCTTAGATGAAATTTATGTATAAACTAAGGTGGAAATTGTGTCATTGCTATTATTGTAGTATGCGTTGGTGACACCTCTCTGGAAATATTTATACTTAGAGAAGTACTTTCTCTAAGGTCATAAAACTTATGCTTATCATCTGCGCATTGTATTGGTGCGTTGTGAGCCTATTGTATGTGCTCCTAGATGTATTTCAAAAAAAAAAAATGTACCATTTTTTTTTTTCCCGAGGGGTGTGGTAATCTGTTGCGTGCATATTTTGACGCACATATTACAAAAATCGATATGGCTATTTAATATGGGAAAAATATAGACATTCATTCATTTGTGTATGAAAATGCTGTCTATGGTAAAAGCGAGAGAATCCATGTTTGATTCACACTTTTTGATTATAGGAGTAATCGTTCTGGATATTGATCCGGCGCAAGGATATTGCGCTTACGTTTGTACTTATTTTTTAGGGCCAGAAAATATATTAATTTGCTTATTGTGTTTATGGCCTGAATTCATATGTATTACATATTATTAGTACAAGTAGAATCAGTCCTATATTGTATATTTTGGATGGGTAGGAGGGACTAGATTCTTGTTATTCCGGTCTAGCGGAAGTATGAGTTGTCTTGACAAGTCGTGATGAGTTCCGATGTACCGTGATAATGGCGGGTACGCACTTTTCAAAGGGCTGGTAGATTCTTAAGGAAATATGATTCATGAAGTGGTTTTCTTCTAAAGGAGATGGTATCTCTACTATAGTTTATGTTAGAGACTCTCCTAAGGTACGGTACAATGTATAATTCGGACTCCATGTATTGCCAGACCCTATTTTGATGATCTCATGTCGATTCGACCTAGATGGAACATTGTGCTTCGTATCGCTAGGGTCGTGTTTTGTATCGACAAAGATGACAGACTTTCCTACAGCGGTTATGGCTACGTGAATTAACCTGATCACCGTAGAGCTGTATGGGAACATTTATGAAATCATTTATATACCCATTATAAATTAACTCTGGCTTATATTCTCCTTCCTATGAATGAGTGAACGACAACTCAGGGAGGCAGCCATGTTAGATTTCGGTCATCATATGTTTTGATCACTGCCAAGAGAACAGATTATTTATCCTATTATCGGACAGTGACAGGGAGATCTCAATCTTGCTAGAAACCCCCTCTTTCGTGGTTTCATAATATATGCTACAAACTATGGACGTCAAGTAACTTTAGTTATTTACCGATCTGCCTTCACTGACGCGTTTAGTCAGATAGGGGGATGCGGCCATAATGTATCATGACAATTGAACTTTTGATGTACTGCCCATTATTTCTGAATGTGTCATGACTTCAGATCTGCTATGTATACCTACAAATTGATATGTCAACATACCATGATGTACTCGTATGTCCCAGTGTGTACGTCCGAATAAATTGAGTAAACAAAGATTCCAGCAGTCTGCATTGGTGCCTTGTAGACACATGTGTATGAGTGGTTATATTGGTCAGCACACGAACAGTACACCATTCGCGGTAATCACACTCTACACTTCTACTTCATACATACACCATCCTGCGTCGGTTGGAGTGACCAAGTTTAGGGCCTGCTTCCCCTGGAGCCTTTGCCTTCCCTAACTCAGGACTAGGGTGAGTTACCCATTTACAGCTGGGTAGACTGGAGCATGCCTGATCTCAACAACACACCACTCTTCCTTACAGAGCATACCGACTGACACTTTACAGAGTGGAAAGAAGAAAAGAAACTTTACAATATATATATATATTGTTTTTAAAGTTCTGTCAGAATGCCCTTACAATTCTGCACGTTTGGATATATAAAACGTTTCTCTTGTCTTTAAAATAATAAAAATATGACAACATCTTTAAAGGCCCCCCCCCCCCCCCCATCTTAAAAGTTTAGTCCACAAAAAGTGTGTCAAAAGGTGGTTCTAGTTCACAAACAATAAGAGTTAAGTAGCCGAGAGCCAAGAGTCGCACAAGATGGCTCAAATAGCCCGTGCGGCTCGCGACCCGCGGGTTCCCGACCCCAGCTCTAGACAATTCACAGACCGTTTCTGTTAATTCACTGAATTAAAAAACAGTTATGCTGCATACAAATGGACTGTAATTCAAGTTATACGGTAATCGGAATTAATGTGCCTCCAAAGAGACAGTTACTGGAGATTATATATGTAAATGTATGAGTATCAGTCTGTGGTCTGTATTGTTGGTGGTGGGAGAATATATTGTTCATATGCATATGTTATTTAGTTTTTATGTATTCTGAGTAAGTTGTTAGAATGCCTACTGCTGAAGTATGAGTCGTGGTCCGTATTGGTATAATGGTTACCACACTGCGCTGGCGATCAGGTGTTCAAGGTTCAAGCCCGGGCGTAGGCATTTGAAGTAGTGTCACCGACCAGGATTTTGACTGAATAACCTGAACGGCTCCTGAGATAAACCCTCTGTGGATGGGAAGTAGCGAAGCTCCTGACCGGGTTGGAAGGAAAGTCCACAGGCTCCCCAGCCTCGCAATGACATGTCATTGGGCCGAAGGGTTGAAAGCCCAAGTGCCGCTGGTTAAAAAAAAAGAAATATTAATAGAAAAAACAAAATGGTAAGGAATAAGCTTTACAAATTAACGTGTACAGGTGTTATGATTAAAATTCATAACAGGTGTGTATTATATAGCGTTAGTAGTAGGGAATGTACCACTTAGGGCGTTTTCTGCAGGCGCGCTGCAGGCGCGTGACTTTTATATAGCAAAAATTCTGCAGGCGCGTGACTTTTATATAAGCGCAATCTGCAGGGGCAAGATGGCGGACTTGAGCTAACAAGGGGGAGATAACAAGATGGCGGACTTAAGATAACAAGGGGAGGTTATTTTTAGACTTTTAGATAAGGAAAATGTGGCAAGATGGCGGACTTGAGATAACAAGAAGACGATGTTTATATAAGGAAAATGTTGTAAGATGGTGGTTTTTTATATATTATTATTGTTTTTAGTATAGCCAACTTAGGTAGTGGGTGTGTTAGACAAACAAGAAGTCGTTGAGACTTTTAGATAATAGGAAGACGATAGTTAGACAAACAGTTAGACGATATATTTATTGACATATACATTTAGACATACATATTTTACAACATTTAGACAAATAATTAGACGATATATAGGTAACAAAAAAGCGTTTTAGTTAATATAGTTTTTTATTTTTTCAAATACTAAAGGACAACTCTCAGCCGCTTGGTAGGTTTCTTCTTCTTCTGTGGTAGATTAGGGACATCGGTCAGGTCTGTGGTAGGAAACCAACTCGGATCTGGGGATACTGGACAGCTAGACTTCATGATTTCGTCAAACAGGTTAGTGGTAGGTTTCTTCGGTGGTAGGACATCGGCCAGGTCTGTGGTAGGAAACCAACTCGGTTCTGTTGGTTGGTAACAGCTGGAGTTGATGTACTGGTCAAATGTGGTAGTGGTAGTAGGATAGGTATCCGTGCTTGGTGGCTGTAATCGGTCAAATTCGGCGAGGATTTCGCTCTGTAGTGTCAATAAATGGTCCAACTCGGGTCGAGTTAACGTAATGCCGTGTTTGGTGGGAAATTTGAGGTAGGATTCACCAAAATCTCTTCGCACGTGCAGTAAAGGTTGGCCTCGGTAAACACTTACAGACGCAGCCTTTAGACCACTAGCCAAAGTTTAAGCATTTCATCACTTCTCTTGATGTAGACCCAGTTGTTGGGAGCAGTCATTTTCAATGAGGTGTAGATTATCACTGCGTTAATAAAGTGTCTTCGGTTTATATGCAGGAATACCAGTTCAATCTGGGTTTTTTAGACGTGCCCTAGCTAGGATTTGATTCGTCGAACATCGAGCGTGTGTTAGGCAGGTCGTGATTCGTCGATGTATTGCGTGGGAACAATGACACATGGCCGTATTGTCGTGAGGGAAAAAATACCCCTGTCTATTGATTTCGTCCCGTGTTTATCAAAGTGGGGTTGAGTTTCACTAGCCAGGGTCTGACTAAGCGCGTAATTAATCGATCGTTGGCGTGTTGTCTAGCCGAAAATGGTAGGACCCGCTGCATAGTACCACCTCGTGTTTTGATCAAGATGAAATAAATGGCGTAGAGCCCACAAACGTTGGTGACTACATCTTGTAAATGTCTGGTGTTGTAGTTAACAGGTCGAGTAGAGTTTCTGGCTATAAAATTAACCAGGTCCGAGTGTGTAGGTGGTAGGCCAAAAGAATCAAAATATTCAAAAGTACCAAGTCCATTATAATATAGGGCGACCCAGTGGTCACCGGGGCGATAGCTAGGATCAGTGTTGATGACGAAAGCAGCCGTCTTGGTCGGATCGATGTGTAGAGGTAATTGGTCACGAGCTAACACTTTAACGAGCCCAGTTCGTTTAACAAATATGTCTGACAGGAGGATGTTGCGTATCTCGTCTGTATTCATTGTCTAAGTGGTGTAGTCTGTCAAAACTTGGCGCGATTTCGAGATCTCCAAGATCGAGTCTTGCTCGGCGTAGACGAGGACCTGTAATGGTTCGGGTGTGACCTCGGCGAATTTAAGTTCTACTGAGACTGGACCTGACTTGGCCATCTCAAACTGGTCACCGTCTAGTAGACTGGGGGTGAGGTCAAAGGCGTATAAGGCGTAACCGTGCTTAAAATGTCTATACTCGAGGTCGTTGCCGGCATCTTTACCAACCAGTCCCATAGCTAGATTCGTCGCGAAGAAGGCTCTCACGTACTGGTTGTGTTCATAATCCATGGACAAAGGCTTGCCACTGACGGTTCTGCCGTCCGCGCTGACGTTCAAATATATCAGACCAAAGGTAGCGAAATTGAACGGATTAGCCGTGTACGACCCGTTAAAAGCGGACGAAGTGACTAGTCCAATCACGATCCGTGTAGGTGTTTGACTGAGAAACAGATTATCCTGCATGTGCGATAGCATACCTCTAGGGATAGAGAAAGTTTTTAGCACAACTCGTTTCAAGGGGTACTTGGCATTACCTCGCACCAAGGCTTTCTCGTGGGCTAGCGAGACGGCAGGATTTAATTTAGCTTTCCGGACAACCAAGGCCGCATAAGTTATAATAGATTTATATCCAGCGGTGGGGTCGTGTCCCAGCACGTTGAAAGCATCTTTAGACGGGGTGAGTTTTACTTTAACTGTCACACCATTTAACAGGTAACGATCTTGAGCAAAGATATCTGAATGTAAACGACCCATCATATCAATCTCCTGAGAACCAGCCGCTATATGTCGACGCAGTCTTAACCCGTTGTTATTGTCCCCAATTGTTTCCGTAATAAAATTTGGCGTATCTTTGTAAAACAGAGCCGATGTCAGATGACCTCGTTTGGGTTCCTCCCCGTAATTCAACGTGGCTTCGATGTAAGCTCTATAAGGGTAGGTGTTCTCGCTGGGTGTAATCAGCGTATCGTTCAGTGAAACGTCGACTTGGGAGAATAAACTGTGCAGGTAATAGTTGATCGGGGCCACCTCTGCGTCAGCGGGTAATGCGCCGCCATTAGCTAACGTAACTTTGGCGCGCACGTGTAGAAAAGTATTGAACAAATCTAGATATTCTTCACCGTTTCCCGAAATTACAAATTCCACCGGGGCTCCGGGGCCTAAGGCGGCCAACGGATGTATCTCCACAAATTGTCCCTCTTCCACGGCTGTCTGCGTTGGTGGTACGCTAAACAAATCTAGACCACTGTGAAGACACTCGCACGAGCTGGGGTGAATAAGCGCCATCATTCAAATATATCAGAGTACCTTCGCTTCTTCTGGTGAGAATGAGAAGGTCGAGCTCGGTTACGGTGTTTTATGCGTTTCGGTTCGCCAGGTGTTGCAGCTCTCGTTTTTCTTTTCCTTCTAAGTCCGCTACCCGATTGGTTAGTGGTGAGGTGTTAAACCGCTCCCTGTAATAAACGTTGACCAGATTCTTTTGCTCGTTCGCGAAATGCCTCGCCAACATTTCTGCCGGCTAACGCATCGCTCGCGACCTGTAGACCGGTCCCAAGCCCTTCTCTGAGTAAAGCTTTGCCTCCAGTTTTTAACCACGGTAGAACCATACGACCGAGCCCGCCGAAAAAACTACCCAAACCATGTCCTCTTTGACTTCTGCCTCCGATAAACACTGGCATCCCATGGCCAGCTTGGTTGCAGTAAAACTCCTCATACATCTTGGGGTTTCGTCGGATGGGTACGTGTCTGACCATTTTTCTAGTCAAAATCAAACTGTCTGTGAGTTCGGAAGTGTAGTGTCAACACCGAAGCTCCGCTAGTGAATGGGATAGTCTTACCCTGATCGTTAGTTAAAAGGATTTCCACCGCGTCAAAGGAAAAACGGCTCAGGGGTACGTAGTGTGGTTTGTCGTAAATCCTGAAAACAGAAGCATTAGTCCTATCCGAAATAGGCACAATCCGTAACAAAGGGACAGAGGCATCTCCAACCGGTCTCGCCGCTACGAGATCGCAGTACACGTATACATTTTTCATGTCGCTATCCATTTGTACTTCAGTCTCGCCTCGTAGTATTGGGTCAATGTCTGTGGCGAGTGAGGCAGGAAAACCTTACATGTGTTTCAACGTCTCGCTAATTCTAACTTCAACCTCCGGATCATATAGATTCAAGGTGGCCTTATTATTGTTAAAATGGAATCTAACTCGGGATTTTTCATCCACATCCGTGGCTAAAAGCAAACGATTCAACTCGTCGATCAGCTTGTCGGGTGACGTGTATAGACCAGCGGGCAATGTGAGTAGTACAGAATCATCTTCTTTGTTGGGAAAGTAATGTAGCCATACATCATCCTCTAACACGTTAAAATAACTTTTGGGAAATTGAATCTCAACCAAACCAACCTCGTAACGCGAACTCAAGTCTATAGTCTGTGGCAATTTGACGAAAAAGTGACCGGCGTTATTGTTTGGGTATATTTTCATCGAGGCATTGCTGGGTAAAGTCACGTAAAAACTCATCCTATCTTAGGGTTAGGTAACATGTAACCCAGAGAACTACTCATTAAAGCGATCCAAAACTTGCCGTCTGGTCCCTCTGCGTTGCTCCGACTCAGATTGAATAATGAGACACCGATGACGACATATATAACGATCATCTGACAGATGAAAACGATCTCTAGTCGCGGGACTAGTTTCCCAAAAAAAAGGCCAGAACGAGGTTCTCGCGGTCTTGGGAGGGGGTGGCCGCAATACTGGGGTGCTCACGTCTTCTTCAATATCCATCAGTCTCGATATCTCGCTAGTTGTTTGGACGAAATCCAGCTGTTGAATGACGAGTTATAACCGAACCATTTGACTAAATATTCTTTTACACCCCTGACACCACGGCGTTCCTCCAGAATGGACTCGATTCGATAAACTATCTTGTCGCCGACTCGTTGCAGCTCTTCTTGGTAAAAAGAACCCTTCAATTCCTCACCCGAATCATCTTTAAGGACGTACGTAACCGGTCTTGTTTTGTTTAGTCGACTGATCGTAAACAACTCTTCTGTCCAAGCCGGCGTATAACCCTTTTTAAAAGTTTGTCTGGCTTGGGCGATCCGCACGCGATCACCAGGTTTAAAATAGACTTTTTTACCGACGACTTCAGGGGTAGAATACAAAGTACGCCACACTTCTTCTTGATTGTTCGGGGTAACTTCCACCGGCGCCATCTTAATACTCCGATGATACGAATTGTTGTAGTTGTGGACCAGTTGTTGTATCACGTCGACGTAGCGAAGACTATTGGTTTTGGTAAAGTAACGCCACGTTTTTTCTTTGAGGGTTCGATTAAACCGTTCGACGATAGCTGCTTTGGTGTCTTCATTCTCCGTAGTGAAGAAATGGACCCCTTCGTTTTTAAGAAACTTTAAGAATGTTTTGTTGACAAACTCACTGCCTTTGTCTGTTTGAAAATTTATCGGTTTGCGACTGTTAAAAATTGTCTTTACCGCTGCTACTAAAGCTGTCCCAGTCTTGTTTTTCAGAGGAACAGCCCAAGCGAATTTACTAAACACGTCAATACACGTTACTAGATACGAATACCCATCGTTGAATCTTTTTAAACCACGCAAGTCAATTAAATCAGCCTGGAACTGTTGATCGATACCACCCGCAATGGTCGTACGTCGTTTAAATTTTCTGCGCACCGGCTTGTGTAGGGTGTAAGTGTCCTGATGGCCTAACCACTCTTCAATTTTTTTACGACTAAGTTTGGTGCTACGTTGTAAGGGGGCGATTCCACCATAAGCTCCAGGGCGTTTTGGGTCGTAGTAATGTTGTTTTAAAATCACTTCTTTGGCCATGCTTCCCACTTTGGTGTCTTTTTCCTTCTTCTGAGCGAATACGACGATGATTCTCGCAATTTACTGGCCACCACCTTTTTCGATTAGTGGGTGTGACGGGTGGGGACTGAGGTGTTTTGTCCACGACCTCCTCTTTAAGTACAGTGGGTTGTTCGTTGGTTTGTAATGGTGGTTTAATATCCACGAGACCTAGAGGTACGTGTCTGTACTGTTCTAGTCGAGTCAAATAACGCTGTAATGTTTGTTGATAAAGTCTAGCCTTGTCACCGATTGGTAGATCTTGTTGATCCAAGATTAGTTGCATTTGACTGTCCAATTCTCCCAAGTTATCTCTTAGAGCATCGGGTGGTCTATAAGGTTTTTCTAACAAACGAGGATCCATCAAAACCATTTTTTTAGCCATCTAAAAGAGTCCTTTTAGTACAGATGGTATTGGAGTTAACAACGCAGATAAGAAACCTCCAGATTGTAAAAACTGTTTTCGTCTTTTGAGCGAGACTTTTTTCTTGGTAAGCGCTCGCAGGATGTTTTTGTAACGACGTATACGTCTCTTCTGAGGAGGTGTCAGTGTAACGTTACCTTTTAATACGTTGTGACAACATTCACAGAGTGTTCCTACCAGCTCGGGTGATGCTGTTTTCATAATAGCCTTGATGACTGGTGGTTTGGCTGTACCTAGAAATTTTAACATCTAAGCATGTTTTTTTACTTTTTCTCCCATGTTACTTGGGTACGTAAACAATTTGTTGCTCCTCTGGGAAGATGCGCGAACGAAGCCTTAGATTATCTGGTGTGTCTTGACGGAGATCGATTAGCAAATACCCGTGTGCAACCGATGTCACGTCCTTAAAACTATCCTGAACATAGGCAGTCCGACCTGGGTACATCTGTTTGGCTAGATTAACAATCTGCGATCCATCGCGTGGATTTTTGAAAAGCACTATGTAATGAGAATTCAAACTAATGGTTCTGTGTTCTTTGTTCTTGCCAAATAAATTTTGCACGAGATAAAATACGCTTATATTTTTATGATGAGACTTTTTTGTAAATAAACTAGTTACACGTTCGTCTGTTTCGTTCATGAGGTCATCGATAATTACCAACCGTCTCTTATCACCTGTCCACTGCTCAATATCGGGCAGTCCTTCAATAAACTGAACTCCAGTCATGGAATTGTATAAAGGTTGCCACTCGGAGTAACAATATAAAATCTCATCGGGTACGACTGTGATCATATCTTTGATATGTGTAAGGAAACGCTGGACAAAAACAGTCTTTCCACTAGAACTAGGGCCTGAAATTAAACAGGAAAAAGGATGTACAAATCTCGGATCCATATTTAATAATGATAACTTTCACTTACAACCAGTTATTTTATATCAAAAACCCTTTTCATCGTGAGAACAAAAAAAAATGTGAGATTCACTGATCAAGAATTTGAGAATCACTGATCAAGAATTTGAGAATCACTGTGTAAAACATTGTGAGAATAAAAATCACTGACACCGACATGTATTGAGAATAAAAAAAAAACGTAAGAATCACTGGTCAAGAATTTGAGAATCACTGTGCAAACATTGTGGGAATAAAATAAAATAAAAAAAATGTAAGAACCCCAGACACCGACATGTATTGAGAATGAAAAAACATAAGAATCCCTGATCAAGAATACGACAACCCCTGGAATTTAAAACATACACTTTTAAACAAATTCGTGTGTTAAAAGTTAGCATAAATATCTCTTTTTTTGTTTTCTTATACATCATCTTTTAAAAGGATGGTTGATCTCTCTCTCTCTCTCTCTCTCTCTCTCTCTCTCTCTCTCTCTCTCTCTCTCTCTCTCTCTCTCTCTCTCTCTCTCTTTAACTGATTGTTACATATATGTATTTTATTCTCTTTCTCTTTGTCTCTCTCTCTCTCTCTCTCTCTCTCTCTCTCTCTCTCTCTCTCTCTCTCTCTCTATCTTTCTATCTTTCTCTCTTTTTTTGTCTTTCTCTGTCTTTCTCTCTTTGTCTCTCTCTCTCTGTCTTTCTATCTCTCTCTCTCTTTCTCTCTCTGTCTCTCTCTCTGTCTTTCTATCTCTCTCTCTGTCTTTCTCTCTCTATCGCTCTCTGTCTCTCTCTCGCTCTCTCTCTCTCTATCTCTCTCTGTCTTTCTCTCTCTCTCTCTCTGTCTCTCTCACTTTATTGTTTATTTCAAAATACTTGTTAGATACTCTATTTATTTTTTGTAAACCGTTTTAAAATGTGTCTGTCTTTCTCTCTCTCTGTCTCTTTTAATATATATATGTTTTAGATAAGAAGAAATGTGTCTCAATTTATTTCAAAATACTTAGATATTTTTTTATAAACCGATGTTAAAATACGGCTAATGCCTTTTCTTTCTCGGCTCGGAATTTTATGTTGGTACGTGTCACAAATGTTTGCTAATTTTATGGTGGAACATTGTACACCTGTCCCCTAAGTAAACAATTCCTACGAGTTTTCACTGTGGATCGATAATCATCCGTGTCCAAACGAAAGACGAATTAACAGATGTATTGTTTGTTTAGGTATCTTATTACCATCCGATAAACTCTTTTTTCATAACAGGTGTTATGTTCACTTGTTCTGAGTAAACATTGGTGAGTTATTTCTTGTCGGTACGTGACAATTTACACTCTACATTGGACGTAGACGAAACCGGTGTGTAAACAGTAAGGTCATTGAACTCTGAAACAAGCGCACTTTTTTTGCCATATAATGGGATGCATTGTCTTCAGACATATCATTAAATCATCAGAAACTGAAGCGGACACATCTCTGAAAGAACATTGAAAAGAACCAATTGTTTTGTCATAACAATATCTGATAGTACGTATTCGTTTGCTAAATATTTTACACGTTATATAGTATTTAAAAGACATGTGTCCGTTTTGTTTCTATTTTCTTTGTTAAATTTACTTCTTAGTTACAAAACAAAAAAGACAACTGATTTTCGTTAGGATACCATAAATATCTTTAAAAATATGTTTTTTTCGTGTGTTAGGGTGTTAAATTATTTCTGTTTAATAAAATTATAAAAAGTTTTAGTTGTTTGTGAATTGTATTAAATATTTAAACAAAAAATATATGTGTATTCGTATGTTCTGTGTTAGGATGTATATCTTTAAAAATATAAGTGTTTTCGTTAGGATACAATAAATATCTTTAAAAATATCTGTTTTTTCGTGTGTTAGGGTGTTAAATTATTTCTGTTTAATAAAATTATAAAAAGTTTTAGTTGATTGTTTGCTCTCTCTCTCTCTCTCTCTCTCTCTCTCTGTCTTTCTCTTTCTATCTATATATATATCTCTCTCTCTTTCTCATTCTTTCTGTCTTTCTTTCTCTCTCTCTCGCTATCTCTCTATCTTTCTATCTTTCTCTCTTTCTTTGTATTTAATTGTATGTGTAAGTAACGGTTTTTCGTTCCTACTTCACAGAAATGTCAGCAATCCAAAATGTTTGTGGCCAATGCAGCAAATCTTTTACGAGGAATCGTGATCTCACGAGACATATGCGGACAGTACATGCTGAACCGACACACCCCTGTCATGTCTGTCCTCAAACATTTACCAACCCTGAGGTACTCCAACAACACATTGAATTGAGCCATGGCCCAGCCGCCCCAAGATCCCCCACAGTGGAAGCCATTGCACGGGGGCCGCTACAAACCCCTCAGTGGGAACCACCACTGCAGCGGCGGGCGCTATAGACAACTCAGTGGGGACCACCACTGCAATGGCGTCCGCTACAAACCCCTCAGTGGGAACCCCCACTGCACCGGCGGGCGCTATAGACAACTCAGTGGGGACCACCACTGCAACGGCGTCCGCTACAAACCCCTCAACGGGGACCACCACTGCACCAGGGCACAGTCTCACGTGTCCCCGCTGTGGTAAAACATTTACCCGCCTTGACAATTTAGGACAGCACATAAAAACAGTCCACGCAATGCCTCGTTTTAGCTGTGACATTTGCGGGAAAGATTTTACCCGACGCAGCAGTTTACGGTTTCATATAAAACAAATACACCCCACCCCTAACCACCTTTCGACCTCATATCCCACAGCACCAACATCAGTTGCCCCAACAGATGTCACAACAACATCGAGATCGGCGCACCAGCAGAGTTCATCAGCAGACACCACCACAGACTTATCATCAGCATCGAGATCAGGGCACCAACAGACATCAACATCATCTGCTGCAGCAGGCACCACACCATCGACGAGAACAGCAACAACTTCCACCCCACATACAGGACCCACTTCAAGCCACACCCCACCCCACCCACCAAAAACAGGCCAGACCAAAAAACGTCCCATGACCAATACCCACCAAACCTATATCAAAAAACCCCGCCTACCTACTGAAGAAGACTCTTTAGAAGACCTACAGGATGACATAAAACAAATATACATCGATAACTGGCAAGCAATTAAAACACACGCAAATAAACATAAATATTTATCAACATTCACTTTTTTCCACAGACCAACAGAAAATATGGACTGGGACCGTCTCTTGCTCCCTGTCTTCACACAACAGACAAAAAGATTCAAAATAAACTACAGTTTCCACATCGTTTTGAGGCATAGAGAAACAAACGAATTAAGATTCTTTCATTCTTCCCATAACAATACAGTCGTCTTAGATCAGCCACACTTAGTCAACAACATTACAGATTTCAAAGCTTTTCTCTCACAGTTACACGACAGCGATATTGTCACACAAGCACAGTTAAATAGACCAAACACAAAATACTTTGTCGAAGCCATCCCAGCGACTTCGTTCTATCTGTACCATATCCAAGACTTTCCTATCGGCTGCTGCTTGCAAGACATTCTCTCTTTCATCACGGACAGTAACCACATCCATACACTACAACAGGACTCAAACTTACAACCATACAGTGATAACTTTTGCTTTTTTAGATGTCTAGCCGTTTTTAGGGGTGGTGCCGTTAAAGATGTTAGAAAACCGACGCGCCGGCTAGTCGAACAGTGGCAAACACAGCAGGGACTTAGGTCCCTCATCGATTTTCCCGGGGTTAGTTTAATCGATATGCCCCAATTAGAGAAATGTTTTAACGTAAATATTGACGTTTTTGAATTTGACGACGAGGAAAACCTGACCCCCACACTTAGAGGTAGCGATAGTTTTCCAGATACGTTGCGTCTTTTAATGTTTAAGAACCATTTTATGTACATAACAGATATCGATAGGGCCAGTAACTCTTTTTCGTGTCCCGATTGCGGTAAGTTGTGGAAGGAGTATAAGTTTATGGTGCGCCATGAAAAGCGTTGTACCGGCTCTAAGCGAAGAGAAACATTTAGAGGTGGTGTGTATAATCCCCCAGAGACCATTTGGGACTTAATCGAGGTGGAGGGGATAGAGGTAGACACAAAATTCGTCTTCCCGTATCGCGCCACATTTGATTATGAGTGGTTTTTTTTAGAACACTGTAGTGCCCAGTGGTAATGCCACTACCTACACAGCCAAACACGTGCCCCTGTCGTGTTCGGTGGCTTCTAACGTCCCCGGTTTTGAAGCCCCCGTGTGTTTTATCACAAAGGGTGATCCACACGAGTTGGTCAATAGGATGGCTGACCATCTGCTCAAAATTGCCGCGGCCTCTTATGAGATTCTGCGTGCGTATTTTGACGGTATTTGCATGCAACTCAAGGCTTTAGAGACGATCGGTAATTCAGACGGGCTCCTTGCTAGATTAGAGGGTTATTTGGGGCAGCTACCGGTGTTAGGTTTCAATTCGGGCAAGTACGACGTGAACGTAATCAAACCGTATCTCATCCGATATTTCATGGGGGAAGACTTCCAATTGTTAGTCAAGCGAAACAATAATTTTATGTGTATTGCCACTAGCGAGTTAAAGTTTTTAGATATAGTAAACTACTTAGCCCCCGGATTTAGCTATAGCAAATATCTCGCGGCGTACAATGTTAAAGAAACTAAAGGATATTTTTGTTACGAGTACATAACAGATTTACCAAAGTTAGACGAGACGGCGTTACCACCCCACTCGGCATTTTTTTCCAAACTTAAAAATACTAACATTTCCGCCGATGAGTACGCCGAGTGCCAGAAGGTGTGGGCCGAGAACCACATTACCACGTTGCGCGATTTTCTGACGTGGTACAACAATAAAGACGTGGTCCCCTTCCTGGCAGCGTTAGACCGACAAGTTAGTTTTTACGCGCGCCTAGGTGTAGACATGTTTAAAGATCCGATCTCCGTGCCCGGTGTCACGTTAAAGTACCTTTTCAAAACCCTCCCGCCCAACGTCATGTTTTCTTTATGCTCGAAGCAGGAGGTAGATTTGCATAACATCTTGCGCCAAAACATCGTCGGGGGACCGTCAATTATTTTTCACAGGTTCCACGAGCAAGGTAAAACCCGCATTAGAGGTGGCAAAACGGTTCAAGCCATTAAAGGTTTTGATGCCAACGCCCTTTATTTGTGGGCGTTAATGCAGAAAATGCCCACTGACTTTCCCGTTAGACGGTCTAGGGAGGATGGTTTCAAGCACCACAAACTCCACAAATATACCGTGCAGTGCCGCGATTATTTGGCTTGGGTCTCCCACCAAAAAAAAGTGACCTTAAAAACCCAGTTTAACGGACGTGAGAAGGCGTTGGGTGATATATGCGTTAGGGTAGACGGTTGGGACAAATACTCTCGAACCGCCTACCAGTTCCATGGGTGTCTATTCCACGGCCACCCTAACTGCCCACTAACCGCCGGTCGTGACGTTAACCCAGTCAACAACAAACCATTGGCTGAGTTGTACGCAAAGACGGTGGAAACAAGTTCTTATTTACGGGGCCATTGCACCGTCAAATTGGTAGAAATGTGGGAATGCGAGTGGCAGGCATTGAAGAAAACCGAACCATCAATCCGTCGTTTTCTGAACGCCACCTTCCCGAACCAGAAATCATCTTACACCAAATGTCGGTACCCCCTGACAAAAGAAAATATTCTTGCCTCGGTGCTGGACGAGACCTTGTTTGGCCTAGTCGAGTGTGACATACATGTCCCCGACTCTTTAAAAGACCATTTCTCTGAGATGACGCCCATTTTTAAGAATGTTGACGTCACGAGGGAGGATATTGGGCCTTTCATGCGGGAATACGCCGAAAAACATAAACTCCTGACTACCCCCAGACGGACGTTGATCGGGAGTTATGTGGGCAAGAAAATTCTGTTGGCGACACCTCTGCTTCGCTGGTACCTAACCAAAGGTTTAGAAGTCACCTGTATCTACCAGGTGCTTGAGTATACACCCGTGACGTGTTTCAAGCAGTTTGGGGACACTGTTTCGAACGCGCGTCGACAGGGTGATACTGATCCTGCCTACGCCATTACCAGCGAGACCATGAAACTGCTAGGTAACGCGGCCTACGGCAAGACATTAACCAATAAGGCGAAGCATGTGGATGTCTCGTACACGATAGACGAGGGTACCTCTGACCAAATAAACTCACCCCGCTTTAGGAAAATGACGTTAGTGACGGACGAGATTTTTGAAGTAGAGAAACTGAAACAGACTATATGTTGGGACCTCCCTGTTCAGATAGGATTTTTCGTCTATCAATACGCTAAATTACGCATGTTAGAATTTTACTACGACTGTCTAGATAAATTTGTAGATAGGTCAGACTTTCAGTTGTGCGAGACGGACACAGACAGCCTTTACTTGGCCCTTAGCGCGAACAACTTAGCGGACGTTGTTAAGCCCGCTTTGCGACAGGAATTTTATAGCTCCTACCACCAGTGGTTCCCCGCCGAGGTATGTCCCGACCATAGACTCGACTTTGTAGCTAGCGAGGGTAAAACGCGCGCCCTTTGTCAGAAATGCCGCGAACAAATATTATTCGACAAACGGACACCGGGCCTTTTTAAATTAGAATACGAAGGCAGAGGGATGGTTTCCCTCTGTAGCAAGACGTATCACTGTTTTGGCGACTATGACAAAACAACCACCAAAGGCTTGAACAAACACCACAACAAAGTAGACAAACACACATTCCTAGAAGTCCTCAACACACAACAGGCACAGGGTGGGAAAAATATCGGATTCAGAGCACACAAATCCTCCATCTACACATATGAACAACACCACAACGCCCTGTCTTACTTTTACATAAAACGACAGGTGCATCCCGACAACGTCACCACATCACCCCTCAACATTTAAACTGTATGTACACACAACACCTCTATTTCTTACGACGTGACGACAATGTGACAACTCCCCTCAAGGTCTGGCCTGTACCCCGGTGATAATGTATAAAAAACAAGCTGTGATATACATAGATCCTTCCTATATAAATATGTATTATTGTAAATATCACTATGTGAAAATATCAATGTTTGATAATGTTAAAAAATACTGTCTTTCCTATATAACTATATACTCATTTGCTAAAAAATTACTGCATAATGTACATTTTGTAAAAATACTATATATGTACTCTTATATATTACCATATATGTTTTGCTATTACAAAAACACTATTGAATATAAAATAAAAACTATATTAACTAAAACACCTTTTTGTTACCTATATATTGTCTAATTGTTTGTCTAAATGTTCGTCTAACTGTTGTAAAATAACTGTTTGTATAACTGTTTGTATAACTGTTTGTCTAACTATTACCCTCTTCTTGTTTGTCTAACACAGCCACTACCTAAGTTGGCTATACTAAAAACAATAATAATATATAAAAAACCACCATCTTGCAACATTTTCCTTATATAAACATCGTCTTCTTGTTATCTCAAGTCCGCCATCTTGCCACATTTTCCTTATCTAAAAATACCTCTTCTTGTTATCTAAAAATACCTCGTCTTGTTATCTCAAGTCCGCCATCTTGTTATCTCCCCCTTGTTAGCTCAAGTCCGCCATCTTGCCCCTGCAGATTGCACTTATATAAAAGTCACGCGCCTGCAGAATTTTTGCTATATAAAAGTCACGCGCCTGCAGCGCGCCTGCAGCGCGCCTGCAGAAAACGCCCTAAGTGGTACATTCCCTACTACTAGCGTTAGCTCAGCGTGGCTCTGTGTTTGTTTATTTTTACACGGGTCACTGGAAAAGACGGGTGAGCTACGTTAAGCCGTCATGCTTGGCTGGGTCTCGTGAGACAGGTGACTGGTGAGAGAGAAGAAAGGAGAGCGATGGTGTGTTTCATGGCGAGTGGACGTATTGTGTTTGAGCTCCTGAGATTTATATGATTTTGTGATTGATTCCTATATGATACCAACTTCTGTACTTCAAGATCTTTTGTGAGGGATACTAGATATATGCAGGTGAAAGGAAGTATGTATTTCTTTGGAGTGATTAAATAAATATGAGGAAAACTGTCGGGGACAGTGTACTAGCAATTGACACTACATACTTATACTGAGGACGATATATAGATTAAGCCATACGCTATAATGGCTTCCAAGTTGATACCTATGGAGCTGTGTTTATGTTAATAAACATTGTTTTACTGTCCACTCGGCCTTGGTGGTGATCTGGATATTTCTGGTGTAATGCTGTGTGCGTTGTTCTGCTGTATGACCCTTTACTAACTTGGCCAGAGTAACCAGACGTGTACTCAAGAAGTTGCAGATGAAATATATAATAACAACGCAGCAGATAAATGGGGCCAAGCCGGGATGAAGAATGAGGGCCTAAAGTGGGGATCCTGAATCTTGTATTGTTTCCTTGATGTCAGGAGTATTTTTTCAAGTCTTTGGACTTCGTTTTTCATGCAGTTCTGAATTTTTCAAAATGGCGGTGTGTGTTGGATACTGGCTGCGTTACTAAACTTAACGTGGTCGAAACGGAGTGTGTATCATTTGTTCCTTGTGAAGGAGGCGTATACAAGGAGGACATTTTTTTCATGGCAAACAGATAAGTATATTTATCGATACATACACCGTGTGGTGCTAAGAATCTATTTTGCCAGAGTCCTTTCTTTATGTTACATGTATTTTTGTATCTCTATGTGTTTGTAATAGGCGGGTTGGTTGGCGAGGGAACCATTAACTCACCATACCACTCACATGGTCGTGAATTTTTGGTTGATCTGCAGGGTTTGGTTCATGATTTTCTCAAATAGTGGGGCCGGCATTATAAAGCTGTGAGTTAACTGCTACTATTGAGATTACCATTACCATTGTTTGTTAGTTGTAAAAGTACTGTTATTTGGCAAGTTTGTTATTGTTGTAAAGTTAATTGTAATTTTATTTAGTTTTTTCAGCATTATTGTTTGTGTGAAATTGTTGGTCTATTCTTGCTATCCTTCAGTTATTAGATGTCATATATGTTGTGAAATCGTGCTTGTCTTGCCATAAGTGTGATAGAGCTAATTGTTTTCATTTGTTCTACAATTCATACATTTCTACCTTGTTTCTTCAGTAGTATTATCTTGATTTGGCTCTTGTCACTGTATTCTGTCACCTTGTTTGTATCCATTTTTGTGTGCTCCTTTTATAACATCTATTATTACATGCAGTTGGTTGATTTTGGATGGTGTAATCTTTGTTGCTAATATTGCTCACATTTTCTTGATATAATATTTGAATTGTTATTGGACAATTTGAAGTCACAATAACTGTGAATTATGGCTACAGTGGAATATTATACTATGCTTGGAAAGGAGTTTGGTATGGAGGGGGAAGATTTGAAAACCTATGCCCTGACTGAACATATAAATGAGAAAAATAGGTTAGTATTTGGAGCTAAGAAACTTGAATATGAGATAAAAGTGGAAAACCTGGAATGGGATAACCAGACACTTATTCGCGAGAAAAACAAGTTAGTAGATGAAGTAAGCTCATTTAAAAAATTGCTCGACAAAGAAAAGACTGTCAGTGGTGAACTTGATAAGCTTAATACTGCTTTAAAGGTAGATTGTCATGCACAGGTGGCTCAGATTCAAGAGCTGACATCTGATGTTTCTCTTTTGAAAAAAAAAGGTTGATATGATAGAAGTGGTAAGAGATCAGGAAGAATTAGCTGAGAAGAGGAGAGCAGAAAAAATGGCTCTTGAGGAACAGAAAAGAGAATTTAAATGTATGGAATATGAGAGTAAAGTGGCAGCACTTGAACTTGAAAATCAAAAACTAAGATGCCTTCAAAGTCAACAAGAAAATTTTACTTCTGATAAGTCAGCTAATTTTGGAGCATTACTCATTGAGGAGAAGAGTAAAAATGTGAACCTTGAAGAGGTAAATAAGATGCAGAGTGCAGAAATTTCACTCAAAGAATTGGAAATTACTAAATTAAGGAAACGGGTTGATGGTTTGCTGGATGTTGTTACACAAGAATATATTGTCAAACAGTAGTTATGAAAAAACTATTGTACAACATGCCAGTGGTACTAAATGTGACAAAAACAGGTCAGCACGACGTGAAAAAGTAAAAATATCATGTCGAGGCAGATAAAACTTCCCTCGACATCACTCTGATGCCAGTGTTTCTTTTCAAAACAATACTGCCTCTTCTGGGAGTTATTCATGGAGACATGCTCACAGTACATCTACTCTTAAGAATGTAGATGAGGTTGTCAAGACTTACTTACTTACTTAGTCGTTCCCCTTCAACCGTGAGGTGTAGAGGTCTGGAAGAGAGAGCGCCAGACCATTCTATCAGCTGTCTTCTTCCTGGCCTGGTTCCATTCTAGTCCTCGGTCCTTCAAAGATTGTCTAATGTTGTCCTCCCAGCGGACTCTGGGTCGTCCTGGAGGTCTGGATCCCTGGCTCTTTGTTTCCCATGCTTGTCGTGGTAGCCGATCTTCTCCCATTCTGAAGACATGGCCAAACCATCTTAGTTGGGACTGTTCTATTTGGGTCTGCAGCGGATGGGATTTTAGGCCTTGACGGATCGTCTGGTTGCGGACCATGTCTCTTCTTGTTACTTCAACCACTTTCCTCAGATACCTCATTTCTGAGGTTTGGATCTGGCTGTTGTGGGTTGTAGTCATTGCCCACGACTCGCATCCATATGTCAAGACTGGGACATAGGTGGAGCGGTATACAGCCATCTTCGTTTTCTTACCAACCTCTTTCTTGCTGAGGAATCCACGATTTATGGCCTGAAAAAGTCTCGCAGCCGCTGCTTTTCGAGTGGCCAACTCTTCTTTGATGCCTCCCTTTCGGTCTATAATAGCTCCGAGATATTTAAAGTGGTCGACCTGCTCCAGGACCTGTTCTACCAACTTAATCTGATGTTTTCTTTCTTCTCGTGATATCACCATGGATTTTGTTTTAGAGCTGCTTATAACCATCCCTCTCTTCTCCAGCTCTTCCTTCCAGACTTGCAGGTTGGATTGGAGATGTGCCTCTGACTTAGCAATCAGGGCAACATCATCAGCAAATGCCAGCTCCGAAATATAGACCTGTCTCATCTTCCAGTACCCCACTGAATACTTTCTTGTTCTCTCCTTACATGCCTTGATGACATCGTCCATAAGGAGTATGAAGAGGTAAGGTGATAGGATATCACCTTGTCTTACACCAGTGGTGGTCCTGAACTCTTCTGACTTATGGTTTGCTGTCCTCACATAATTTCTGCAAGACTTGTAGAAGCTCTGTATAGCATGCATCAGAGGTGCTGGAATATTCTTCCTTGCCAAACAGTCCCAAAGTTTGCTCCAGGGGACCCTGTCAAACGCCTTTTCCAGATCTATGAAACAAAGTTGGATCTCACTCTTATACTCAAGGGCCTTTTCACTCAGCTGTCTGAGTGTGAAGATTAGGTCTTGAGTACTTCGGTTTGCTCGGAATCCGCACTGGACCTCATCCAATTGTGGCTCAGCTAGGCGTCGGAGTCTCTGCTCTAGGATTCTAGAGTAGATTTTACCAGGGACACTGAGAAGGGATATGCCTCTATGGTTTTCACATTGTCGATTGTCACCCTTTTTGAAAATTGGTGTTATGATGGCAATCTCCCAATCCTTTGGTATGGTCTTGTTGCACCATGCTGCCTGTAGGACCTTTAAGAGTAATAGGTCGCCTGATGCTCCCATGTACTTAACCGTTTCTGGTGTTATACCATCATGCCCTGCTGCTTTGCCCATCTTGATTTTCTCTAGTGCTGCCCTCAGTTCTTCCATCTTTATGTCATCTTCACCATCATTGGTTTTCTCTTCTGTGCTAGTGGTTATCATTTCTGATGCTTCACCATGCTCACCATCCAGGAGTTCTGAGAAATATTCTTTCCATCTTTCCATTACTTCCTTCGGGGCAGTAAGCAATTTGCCTTGCTTGTCTTTTATAAATTTGAGAGGGCATTGTTTTTCCTTCCTCATGTTCTTTAGGGTCTTATAGAACAATTTCTGGTTTTCTTGTGCATCTTTTTTCTAGCTTTTCTCCAAATTCTTCCCAGGACTTCTGTTTTGCTGCTAGCACTTTGTTCTTTGCTTCTGTTCTGAGTGTCACATATTCTCTATATTTTTCCATTTGTCCTGTTGTGTTTTTAGCTCCTAAGTATTGTTTCCTTGCCATTTTCTTCTCTCTTATTTTCTCTTTGACTTCCTCTGTCCACCAAGGTGTCCTCTTTCTCTGGTTCCCAAGTCGGACTTCACCGCATGCTTCTGCAGCAGCTGTCTTTATGATATCCTTGAATTTATTCCAGAGTGTTTCCAAGTCATCAGGTCGTTCTTCTGTGTTTCTCACTGCTGTAGCAATAAGCCCCTGATATCTGGTCTTAATTTCTGGCTTTCTCAGCTTGTAGGTCCTAATGCTCATTTCTCCTGCTCGTTTACTTGGTTTCTTGCGTGATGTTGGGCAGTTCCTAGGCTGAGCAACTCTTTCAGTTGTTCGTTTGATTGTTAGCAGGTAGTGATCACTTCCAATCTCTGGCCCCCTCCAGACTCTTGCATCTCGGACATATATGAATGAGCTTCTCCTAACAATGGCATAGTCGATCACTGACTTCTCATTCTTGGTTGGTTCACATCTAGTGTATGCATGTATGCGCTTATGGGGGAACTTTGTGTTTGTAATGATCAGATTCTGCTCACTGCAGAATCTAAGGAGTCGCTTTCCATTGTCATTGAGAGTATCTTCTCCATATCTTCCGATAACTCCACCCCATCTAGCACGGTCATTTCCAACTCTGGCATTAAAATCTCCGAGCATGATAACTTCATCTAGGCAGTCATCCACTGTTCTTTGAAGCAGCTCGAAGAATTCCTCCTTGACCTCTGCTCTCTCATCCTCATTTGGCCCATACACTATGACCAGGTTGACTATGGTTTCTCCTTCTTTTAGTTTTACAACCATAATGCGCTCCGAGACAAAGTTCCATCCCTTGATACTATCTTTTTGATTTTGGGCCACAATGCAACCCACGCCCCCTTTAGCTCTTTCAGATATGGGTACACCACTGTAGAGCAACGTGTTGCCATCGAGATCCATGACTCCTTGTCCTTTTTTCTTCGTTTCCGTTATAGCCAGGATTTCTAGTTTTGCTTTCCTCATCTCTTCCACCAGCTCCTCTTCCTTCCCATTTATACTTCTTGTGTTCCAAGTTCCATAAGTCGTAGTCCGTAGTCCGTTCCAGTTCGTCGCCTTTAGAATCAGTCCGGTTTTCTCTCTTGTATTGCTCGTAATCATAGTTTAAGACAAACAGGTGATTGGCCGGTTGGGCCTTTGCATGGTGGAGGGGCTGCCTCCTTACGGCCTCCATGCAGGCCGCCCTCCTCCTTTTTCATCCGGGCTTGGGACCGGCATAGGCGGAGTTAGGTTGTCAAGAGTGAAACAAAATTTACTGATAAGTCATGGCGTGACACATAAGATTGATGATGATAATAGTAAATACTTACATGGTCAAACTAATACCAGTACATCTGGAAAAAAAATGATTAACTATGCCTATTAAGCTGTCTTCTACGACATGCTCCAAACCTACAGGCTTGAATGGAAATAGGTATCATACTCAGTTCAAACAGTATGATACATCATATAATAAAGATAGAACATCCATGAGAAAGAAAAATGACAATGTTTCTCATGGTACTAAAGGTGCTTACCACCCCTGCTCACAGTTTAGTGAAAATGGGAGGACTTATGGTGGTAAAGGTGCATACTCCCGCACTGTTCTCGTGCGAAATCTGCCACCAGGCACTACATGGCAGGCACTGGGTGAATTTTTCCAGTTCACTGCTGACGTGAAATTTGCACGGCTGTTGCCTAGCAATAGTTTCATGGGTAGGGAGGCACTTATTTATTTTTACTCAGATGTAGATGCACGCATGGTTGTCGAGCGTGACAACGGAGCATACTTTCGAGATTATTGTCTTAATGTGCAATTGATACATCATTCAGTGTCACACAGATTTTAATGCGTTCTTAGCCTGATTTCAGTGTTTATTTCAGGTATCTCCTTGAGAACAAGTTCAAAGGTTTCCTGTACTAGTTATTCTTTTCACAGGTTTGCAGTTTATTAGGTCTCATCGATTTCTACAGAAAATTCTTGCCTAAATTTTCGGATATTACCTCAGTTCTGTCTTCGTTGTTAAGAAAGAATTTGCCAAACAAAATTGTTTCTTCACATGGTTGTCATGTTTCGTTCAATATAATAAAATGCTGTTTTTCAAAATCACCAATTTTGAGAGTACCTGACGCTCGATTTCCATTTATCCTTACAGTCGACGCCCCTGGATCAGGAATCGGTGGGACACTTATGCAAGAGTTTGTTGGTTGTTTGCATCCGATCCTATATGTGAGTGGGAAATTGACCACAACTGAGCAAAGGTACCCCATTGTAGAGCGGGAATTGCTCGCTGCTGTCTTCTGTTTCATAAAGCTACAAAGATACCTGATGGGATCAAGATTTATTCTGGAGACGGACCAGAAAGCATTGTCGTATCTAAAAACTGCAAGATTTAAAAACGAGAGGGCTGCCAGGGCAGCGCTGGCATTTCAGCCTTACGAGTATTCAATTAGAGCTATCAAGGGCAGTCAGAATGTTCCAGCGGATGTCCTATCCCGCGGTGTCAAGGACCCTTTGTCACCAATCAATTCGAGAATTGCAGACGACTTGGGATGTTAAAATGAACCGATGAACTGACGTCGTGACTTGGTGACCATGGAATATTGATCTTATGTTAACATTTTTGTCCGACAATATTCAAATACAGTAGAATTATCAAGGGTGTTGCTGAAATCCAAGCGTAGAGGATATCGTAACCTGCTACCACATACTAAACCTGAGAACAGTTTTGGTTTGTCGCATACCTGATGAAGACCTTTCAAGGACTTTTGTAACACTGCTTACAACGATTAATCGGCTCACACGGCACCTGATGGTGATGAATACTTCAATGCTCCATATAGTGTAATAACTCTTTCAACTCAGTGCATTACGTGCATATATTATGCCTTGTTGACAGTGATCATATTCGATCTACAGACTAACGAACGCACATTCTGTGAGATAATGAAAATGCTGTGAATTGAGCATAGTTTCTGCAGACATTTCGGTGTATTTCATATATTAAGAACTGCAACTACAGATGAAGGGACGTAACTCTGAAATAACTCGCAGGATCAAGGGATATTATGAAGACATTTCCTATCTGACTATTTGGCGGTTTTCAATCGGTTTCGACTTGAACATTGTTAATTAAGATAACGATAATATTCTAGGGAGGAGAATCAAGATAATTGACAAGGGGTTATTTGGACATATGTTCACGGGATTTGATATGCTGGACATTTTATTATGAAACTCTAGTTTAATATATCATGCCAGTGTATAATTTCATTACACTACGTATGGTAACTACTGTGCTTATATTGAGGGTTAATTAATTTTAATTCGCCAGATATCGTTTGGTCTCTGATACAAATTTATTTCACACTCACACTGGACTTTGCAACAATATTTGGCTAACATGCTACAAGATTATCTAGTTGTACAAAATATAAGGATAGTCTTATCTCTTGCTCACACAAGTGTGTTAGATACAAGATTACATTGGTTTTCTTAACATCACTATGTTATGTTGATGACAGGTACTTTACAGATACACATACTTTTAATCTTTTAACGGATAAGTTTGCATTCATTTACTATATAGTTGATTGTCTACCTCATGTCATCTATTGTCTCGATTACATAATTGTATTAATTTTAATGCTTTGCATTATGACTATTAATTAATATGAGATTAATTGACTACTGTTACTGGACTTGACAGATAGGTGTTTCGACGGTGTGAGGTATGAGAGTGCATGGATTGCTACCATCATTTAAAAAAAATAATATGTTGGTTGTTTTTAGTGATAGTCACCTCACATAGGTGTTAAAATGATTTATGTCCTTTGTAGTCAATGGCGTTAGTATTCTTTGCTAATGTCCACACATTGAGTGTTTAATTGCCTACTGTGTGGCACAAACCTGGGTGCTATATTAGTTCATACTACCAGTAAAATTCGATGATACCATCTTTCACTCTAGTGATGTTTATACTCACACTTCCGAAATAATGAAAACTTCGTTTCCATTATTTTACGGGGGGAGTACTGTTATGATTAAAATTCATAACAGGTGTGTATTATATAGCGTTAGCAGCGTGGCTCTGTTTTTGTTTATTTTTACACGGGTCACTGAAAAAGACGGATGAGCTACGTTAAGCCGTCATGCTTGGCTGGGTCTTGTGAGACAGGTGACTGGTGGGAGAGAAGAAAGGAGAGCGATGGTGTGTTTCATGGCGAGTGGACGTATTGTGTTTGAGCTCCTGAGATTTATATGATTTTGTGATTGATTCCTATATGATACCAACTTCTGTACTTCAAGATCTTTTGTGAGGGATACTAGATATATGTAGGTGAAAGGAAGTATGTATTTCTTTGGAGTGATTAAATAAATATGAGGAAAACTGTCGGGGACAGTGTACTAGCAATTGACACTACATACTTATACTGAGGACGATATATAGATTATGCCATACGCTATAATGGCTTCCAAGTTGATACCTATGGAGCTGTGTTTATGTTAATAAACATTGTTTTACTGTCCACTCGGCCTTGGTGGTGATCTGGATATTTCTGGTGTAATGCTGTGTGCGTTGTTCTGCTGTATGACCCTTTACTAACTTGGCCAGAGTAACCAGACGTGTACTCAAGAAGTTGCAGATGAAATATACAATAACAACGCAGCATTTCGGGATGCACTCTTTGTCAGGCACAGTCACAAACAGGCAAGAAAGATAAATATAGACAATCAAAGGCAATGGACGCTGTAAATACTTGCAGAAAAATTAATAATAAAAAAAAAAGAAAAAAAAAAAAGAAAACGATATGATGTATGATACAGAAAGATCAATAAATATAATAATATAGAACTAGCAAAAAAAAAGTGTTTCAACTCAAGAAATTCAACAAATAATGAATATAAAGAATGAAGACGCTGGTTTTTATGCTTGTGATGAATATGTTGTTTGTATGTGTATATGATTTAGTTTTTATGTATTCTGAGTAAGTTTTATCAAAGTCCGTGTGAAACGATATTTGTGTATGTCCCTTTACATCACGTTCTTTATCTCCTGTATTATCACTTTATTTCTTCATTTTCCGCATTCATCGTCCTATTATTTGACATATGTCATGCATCTACATTATTTTTACTCTTACTCTCAGACTTTTTTACGTTTCACCAGGTGAATCATAATAATACCAGGCTTATTAGACCGGTTATCGGATAATACGTTTATCACCTAAGGCGTCTAGCCACCTTTGATTGAGACGATCTGTGTTTGACACAATGTGGTAGCGCACGATCGATGAAAATAAAGCCATATTGTCTGTCTGATACATCCGTCTGGCGGAGGCGCAAAAACACAGGTGATAATACGTAATCGCTTCCGCTGGGCCATTTCTGTGTAATTATTACCGATAATCTGTCTGAGGAGACAATATTGTGGGAAAGCATCTAGACAGGAAATAAGTTCACTGATCTGTTTGTGAGTTTGCATAAAGATGCAATCGGAAGTATTACTGCCTTATTAGAAGGAGGTCACATGTTGGAATTTTAAAATTTGATATCTTAAAACACGCGGGGGATATTATGATTTAATACCCCGACCCATATAGTTCTAAAGAGCTTACCATTGGCTTAATTTGAGAGCCGGAATAGACTTTGACTTTCATTGGCAAATTCGTCAGAAGTCAATCTAGAATTTGAACTGAAAAATGGAAATATAATCTAGCGAAATCAGAGTCACCGATCAGACTGCATCGCAACGTCAATATAGCAACTCCCATGAGCCACAGAGACATCGGACTAAGAATTCCAAAATTATAAGTATCAGCTCGAAATGTTTGGGCAACTTTGAAACTTAAAAGTAAACCCGCATTACTAAATACAAAGACTGGAAACTTAAAGGACCAGGACAGAGTATTTGGGCCACTTTGAAACTTAAAAGTAAACTCGCATTTTTAAATACAAAGACTGGAGACCTAAAGAATCAGATCACCCGTCATAAGAAGAATATTAAAATTTCCCAGACCAAGTATTTCGAAAGCATCTAACCTACGCTGCTGTATCCCTTCTAAACTGTGCCAGGAGATTGTGTTCCCAAAAGTTACTTTGGGGTAAGTGTAAACATTTGTTTTACAAATGTAACATGTCTGTACTTGCTAAGTGGCTATATATGAGGCTGGCAACCTCAACATATGAAAATAGTATATTCATAAACCACTACAGCAAGCGCTGGTGATTGCTTCTTGCTAGTCGTACAGAAAACTGACAGCAGAGGTGACCCCAGACTCCGAATGGAGCAGTGATGAATGATGATTACATCACATGTTCCTAAAGTGTAAAGTATCATTTTGTGAGATATATATACCTTGTTAATTGTAATTCAGGCAAGCCATTGCCCTCACGGCGTCCAGACACATTTTCCCGAATTAAAGTAACCTGAAGAATAACGGTGATGTCTCATCATATTTCCCAAATTATACTGTGTATTCTTAGGGAGAATAATAATTGAGAGAGGCTAACATTGGTGGGTGGACAGCGAGACAATGCGCCTGTCAATTTGCAGCCCACAAATGTACTTAGCAGAGGGATTTGTTCTTTTTATTATTTCTAAAGTTCGTGGAACGAAGCTGCAAGACTAAAGTATCGGCGTCACTAGTTGTGAGTTAAAAGCAGGGAATCAACACTAACCAAGATATACTGTACAGTATATATACTAGTGATAACGGTGGTTTTGAGCTGAAATGATAACTTGCCACCCCTATCGACACCTGGTATTAAAGTGCAAGATGTAGGTGTCTTCTCTGATTTAGAATGTTGCTGTGTGTGTTGCAGTAGAACAGTTCACAGGTGATGCGTGATGCCATATGATGATGGATGGTATCCGCATGTCTGGTTTTGTGTAGTGTGCAGATGTGTTCAGTCAAAACAATGTTCATACAAAATAACAGGGCAATCCACATAGAACGTCAGTAAACTCACGACGTATAAAGTCAATGATTCTTGAAACAGCCGTTGACGTTTTTCTTCATTATTTATTGTGGACGCCACAGTGACAAAATGGTTACGCGAATATGTAGACACATCAAACAGTCATTATCACAGCAACATTCAATACAGCAATAGACGGTAGACAGCATTACAATGATGAGTCAGATGCATGTTATATTTCATAGTGCTGTAAATGTAGTCAGGTGAAAAACTCCATCCTTTTCTATAACAGCCAGGAGATAACCAGATGTATGAGATCAGTTCACTCTCCTTAATCTGACTTCAGCAAGACAGACACGTCTGCCGAAGTATACATAATATCCTCAAAAATATCCTCTAGACAATAAAGGTTTTCCAAACCTAGTTCATTTAACAAAGTAGCAAGTAATGGTCCTTGGAACATGCATCAACCGATGCAGTTCAATACAGCGACATGTGAGCTGGGAAAACATCTCGTGACGACGACTTTCGAAGACAGGCTATGAATCGAAATCGCTCACGACCCAAAATCGATAGAGTTAATGAAAAAAGTCAATTTACCTTGCTTTCATGAAATACACAGAAATATCACGCCTCCCGACATGTGGGAAACACTAGAGGTATTATCTCGAATAAACGAAATATCCATTAAGAGGACTACACATCCCTGACAGAACAAAAAATAGCGGAGATCCCCTCTTCAACGAGGCATCTCTTTCGCCATTCAAATCGCTCACTCCACTAGTGGTGGGCGGAAACCGATTGACCAAAAAACAAAACCAGTCATGCGCAGTCCAGCGCAAAAATGACCGCAGCTCAAACTTAACTGCATTCAATACCAACGCGAGAAGACAAATGCTTACCGAGAAAAGTGACTATAAATTTCAAGCAGTTGTTGCCCTTGCGTTATAAAATAGATATTGAAATAAAACGATGTTGCGAGAATTTATCACGCAACATATCACCACCTCCTCCCGATTAAAAAAAAAAAATGTGGAACATATTTTTTTTTTTTTTTAAATATCAAAGAGCATGCGATAAGCGGCTCAAAACGCACGAATTATGCGCTGATAATTAATTAAATTGCCTAACATGAGGCTAAATATAGAGTGTCTGGTGAGGATATACCTCAACAGAAAAATAAATATGTCTCAAAAAATATTCAGATCGGGGAGGTGTCACCAACACACATCACGTTAGCATGTAAACACAACATACGTATGCAAGTTACCATAATCATCATTAAACAGCATACTCTAATATTGTCTTTAAAAATGGATGTACAAATCTGATAGGAAAATTTAAATAGTACATTCTTTGACATGTAATGACATAAGTACATAGTAAAGTTAAACTACATGACGATCCAGGACATATGCTCTGGTATTCCGAGGGTAAGTACACAATCTAGAACTCGTCATGCTTGATACTAGTAAGGTAAGTCCTGAGCTCAACAATGACATTCTGAGAAAGTACAAGCAATATAATGCTAATTAATAACTAATATGCTTCATAAGGTACAATACATTATTAATAATTGTGGCTGTTTAGTAAACTAACGGCCCTTATATTAACTACTCAGTCCTCCTCTATCATCTTAAAAAACGAACAGAAGAAGATGATAACAAAGCACGATAGTGTGTACATATAAAGTAAGTACAGATGTGCTAATCTATTGTAGAAATGTAGGTGTGTTATGACTCTGTAATATATATGGAAATATAGGACAGAAGTATTAGTTGGAGTCATGTGGGCATCTAGACAAAATGTCAGCCATCACATTATCCGCACCACGGATAGCTCGTACCGTGAAGTGAAAAGGTTGAAGAGCTATAGCATATCGAGTGGATCTCGAACTCTTCAAATTCTTAGTCTGAATAGCTGTAAGAGCTTTCTGATCAGTCTCTAGAATGAAATGTGCGCCCAGGAGGAATTTTTGTAGCTTTAGAATTGACCAAACCATCGCTAACAACTCACGGTCTAAAACCGAGTAGTTCCTCTCTGCCGCATTTAGTTTTCTAGAAATGTACATAACAGGATGCAGAGTATTTGCATATTCTTGCATCAGTGCTGCTCCAATCCCAGTGGATGAAGCATCACTCCGAAGAACAAAAGTCCTATCAAGAGTAGGTAATCTTAAGATGGGAGGAGAAGAAAATATATTCTTGATTTGGTCTAGTGAAGATTGGCATTCTTCAGACCAACGGACCAGATTAGGCGAACCTTTCTTCAACAATGTTGAGAGAGGTGCCATGATCGAAGATAAATTTGGAATAAATCTCCCATAAAATTGAATTAAACCTAAGAGACTCCTAACTTGTTTCTTCGTTTTAGGAACAGAGATGTTCAGTATTTTGGAAGTATTGTGGTCTTCTGTCTTCAAGAGACCATGACCAACACGATGACCCAGGAAAGAGATTTCACCAAAACCAACAAAAGCTTTAGAAGGTTTTGCTGTCAAATTATTCTCACGTAGAGTGGACAGTAAGTCATATAACCCTAAATAGTGATCTTCCCAGGTATCACTGAAGAGACAGATGTCATCTAAGTATGCGATGACATCCGAACGATGTGACAGAATTCGACGCATCATGCGAACGAAAGTGGCAGGGGCGTTCATGAGACCAAAAGGCATAACATTCCATTGAAATAGACCCCTAGGTGTAGAAAAAGCAGTAAGAGGTTTGGCATGCTCTGCTAAAGGCACTTGCCAATAACCTTTAGACAAGTCAAGTTTAGTGAAGAATCTAGAATGAGAAAGTCTAATCAGTAGATCTTCTAACAAAGGCATCGGTTCAGCGTCGAACTTTGTGACCTGATTCAATTTGCGATAATCAACGCAAATTCGTATGTTCTTATCCTTCTTCCGGACAATAACCATGGAAGAAGAATATGGTGAAGTCGATGGTTCAATTATATTTAATTGAATCATTTCATCCAATTCCTTTTCCACTTGCGACTGAAAGTGTATAGGAATAGGATACGGCCTAACCCTATTGGATTATTGTCGGTAAGAATTATGTCATGTTCTATGACATCTGTGTGTCCAGGAATGTCATTGAGAACATCCTGAAATGTTTGTAACATCGACGAGACTTGTCGATGTTCGTCACCAGAAAGATTAGGAGAAACAGAAACGTTTTTCCAAGATTCCGTGGAATGTAATGGAACCACTGGAAGGGGAAGGTTGACATCAGAGAAGGTAGCTTCCTCATCCTGTATGACAGACAGGGATGAATAATGACCGTGAGGTGCAGGAGCATCATCCGTTGCCTGGAAAATAGGCAGCAAATAGTCCGGACGTTCGTGAAATTCCGAAAGCATGTTTATGTGGAAAGTTTTATGCTTTCCATCAATATCGACCACATAGTCAACATCGGAAATCCGAGAGACTATTGCATACGGACCTTTCCATGCAATAAGAAGTCTATTTTCCCTACTGGGGAGTAGGACGAATGCTTTGTCACCTGGACAAAGTTGTCGTAGACATCTATTCTTGTTAGCAAACTGCCTTGCCTTCTCTTTAGCAATTTCTGATGAAGCAGTTGCTAGCTTACATGCCTCAATGATCTTTTGTCTAAGAGCAATGACATACTCATATGAGGATTGAGTTTCATCGCTAATATCATCGGCAGTGATGAGATCGTGTAATAAAGACATAGGGCCGCGTGGACGCGCGCCAAAGACAAGTTCGAAGGGAGAAAATCCTGTGTGTTCATTAGGGACTTCTCTATAGGCAAAGAGAGCCGCGGGTAAAACCCTGTCCCAATCTTGAGGATGATCTTCAGTTATCTTACCAAGCAAAGTCTTGAGCGTTCTATTCAGACGCTCAACTAACCCATTAGACATAGGATGGTAGATACTACTGAGAGATCGTTCAATATGTAAGGTAGACATTACCTGTGACATAGTGTCAGATATGAGTTGAGTGCCATGGTCTGACAATATTTCTCTGGGGAACCCCAAGCGAGAAAATATCAACCAAAGAGCATCTGCGATATCTGTAGTAGATATGCTCTTAAGAGGAATAGCCTCTGGCCAACGTGTGCACATATCGACACATGTAAGGATAAACTGATGTCCTCTGGCCGACTTGACCTTAAAAGGGCCAATAATATCTATGGCCATTTTCTGAAACGGCCGAATAGGAATGTCAGCAGCCTGGATAGGCGCAGCATGTCGTGGTCCTCTAGATTTGACCTCCTGACATACCTTGCATGATCGGCAGTAAATACGAATGTCCTTATTGACAAAAGGCCAAAAGAAAGCCGCAAGGACTCTCGACTTCGTACGGGCAAAACCCATATGTCCAGCACATTGCGAGTCATGAGCATGTTGTAATATTTGGACTCTCATGCTCTTGGGAACAAGAATTTGCGAATGTGCCGACGTAGTCGAATCTTGTACCATACGTACAAGTACGCCGTTTCTCATTGCAATCCAAGATTTTCTATTTGTATCCTGATTCGGATCACCTTTCTTCGCAAGAACGAAGAATTTTTTTAAAGAAGGATCTTCTTCTTGCAATTTTATGAAAGAGTCACGAGTAATCACTAAGTGACTATCTTGGCTATCAACTCCATTATCACTATTCAATGAAGTTTCGGGTGTTTGTAGAGCTTGTGCTCTTGTAACTACTGCATTTGTAGCTTGCATGTTATTATCTTCCCAAGCAGCAATCTGCTGTGGGGTACACTCCCTAACTCCGTGAATACGACCAATAATAAGGTCCGCAATAGGATTAGGTAAGAGACAAGCATGCACATCTCCAGTAAAGAAAGGAGTGGCAATGCGAATTACAGCAGTAGGATATTTTTCTAGAGTGCCGCCAAATGTGACACATTTAATAACCCTTCCTGTAGCACAAGATGGATCTACAAGCGATTGTCTAACACCAATAGTGGTGCATCCGGAATCGAAAAGTAGTGAGACCGGAGTATCATTAACAAGACCCTTATGTAGGATTAAAGAACCCCTCCCGTCATGCGCAACAGCAGCAGGAAGAGCGGGAAGTAGGTGACCACAACTCAAAGTAGTTATGGTACCCGGTTCGAATAAAGTACTGCATTGGGGGCATTTGTTTGCTCTCTCAAAGTCAAAAGCAGAACTAGTGACAGCGTCAAAGTTTTTATTATCAACAACATGATTACAGGCTCCCTCAGTTTCCTGTTGTACAGCATTAGCCTGCTGATATCTCTTTTTTTTGTGTTGAGATCTACCCCGACTATTATTACCTCTGAAGTTATCAGAGTTATTATTATCTCTGCAGTTATTATTGTCTCTATTGTAATTGTTATCCTGGTTCGAATTCCAGTTTCCACGATTACTATCATGTTCACATTGATGCGAACATCTATTTGTTTGGTTCTGAGGTCTTCGGCAGGAATAACCTCTATTACCATATCCTCTTTTGAAATGCTTATAATTATTAGGGTGATAGTAACGAGTACTATCAGGTTGTCTCCAATTCTTCGAAGAAGAATCACCATGAAATTGATTTCCATGATTTTGACAGAAATTACCGCTACTCTTTCTATCAAAATTTTGTTGGAATCTACGAGCAAAGTTTTGGCCATACGGAGCTGCCGAAGCAACTGGTAAACCTTCTTTCACCTTAGAGTTACCCATGGTTATGTGTGGGTGCGCAGTTACGTATTGGCAACAGAAATCTTCCATTTCTTTTATTGTTTTAGGTTTACGTTCATGAAGGAAAGCAAGGAAAGACTCATTGACAGACGACATGACTTTGTCTCTAAGTATTAAGTCCATAAGTCCTTCATAAGTTTTTTCCGTCTTAGATAGTTCAACCCATCGTGAGAAAGTAATGCGTATTCTTGCAATAAACTCGGAGAATTCAACTCCATTTTCAGGTAACATGTTTTTAAATTGTAGACGATAGCCGTCTTCGTTAAGCTGATATTTCTTTAACAAAGCGGCCCTGACAACCTCATAATTGTTCTTGTCAGGTTCATCCACCATATTTAATATACTTAGAGCTTTACCTGTCAGTATCCCTGATAACTGATAAACATATTTTGCTTTGTCTATGTTATGAGCTGTACATGCTTGTTCAAATCTGTCCAGATAGAACATTATGTCATCACTGGAAGGACTAAATGTTGGTAACTTAATCTTAAAAGTATCATTATTAGCCTTCCCAGAAGATGAACCCTTGTTTGAATCATTACCATTACTCATGCTCGTCAATTTCAATTTCTCCAACTCTAAAGCTAAGAGTTTTTCTTCATGTTCCATTTTTGCTTTCCTCTCATCAGCCTCTCTTTGTAACTTCCTTTCTTCAGCTTGAGCCTGCATTTCTAGTCTTTTATTCTCCGCTTCTTTTTCAAGTCTTTTATTTTCAGCCTCTTTTTGAAATCTTTCAGCTTCTAGCTGTAGCTTTCTTTCCTCAGCTTCTGATTCCCTTTTTTTGTTTTTCCATTTCCATTTGGAATCTTTTTTCATCCACCTGCATCTGCAGTTTCTTTTGTTCAGCTTCCATTGCTTTATCATATCGAGCAGTTGCAAATTCTTCTAACTTATCACCAGTCTTCCCAAGCAATTTACCCTGCTCAATAAAGTGCTCAAATGTAGACATGTTGTCTAACATATGAGTCCAAAACCTGAAATAATTAACTAATTTATTTCAAACCTAAGTGTAACAAGTCTTAATTAAGCACTTGTATATTCACATCACCTTATATTATCCCAGTCTCTGTGGGAAACAAGTCTCCAATCAAAGAACTTGTATATGAAATATCAACAATCAATTCTTGATCATAAGTGCACTTCTCATTCAATAGTGCACGACACCATTCATCATTCATTTATCATCAGTGTAGTAGTAACAGTGCATTAGCATAGCCCATTAACTAATTACTATAACTGTAAACAATGACTATGTAAACACATGCAGAATGTAAACATTGAAAATGTAAACAATACAAACAATGTAAACAATAACAATGTAAACAATAACAAAGATCAGCAACAATACAAAAACGTTCGCAGAAATCAACTAAAAATAAAGCAGAAATTAATGAAATATCACAAAAAATGTGACGATATCTGCGCTATAATTAAACAAAATACATGACACCACAGTGTATAAACAAAAATGTTGTATGAAACTAAAATATAGTCAAGATGAGGCTAACAAATACAAACAAATCAAAACAAAACTAAAGAATGCGAAATAATAACGAAAACAATATTAAAACATGTCATCACAGCTAACATAAATAGCAACAGAAGTCGCTTAGCAAATTCCAGTATTGGAAATTTGCAAACCTTACAGAAAACGCTCACAATAGACGACCTCTATGACGTGGCATAATCTAACGGAGACACCACCCAACCGAGAACCCGCTGAAATATAAACATATAAATATACGAATAACATATAAACATATAACATATAGAATGAGATGATACACAGAAGACTCAGCAGAAGTATAAGGGCACAGTTTACATACAAACAGGCCACTTAACTTATAGGCTTCCAATCGTAGAACAGCAGAAAAACGGATGTCAATCAACGTCCTAAAGAGCGAAGCTCCAACGATGATGGCACATCTGAACTGCTTCCACTGCTAACACGATGGTACAAGAGCTTCTGAAATACTGTGTGTTGAGTTGTTTCGGCACTTGACCTTCTAATCCAAAAGTAAGTTGATGGAAATCGGTACTTGGCCTTCTTCAGAAAACAACCCGTTTCAACCGGCACTTGACCTTCACAAAAAACGACAGCACTGGAACCTTGACAGCAGCAACTTGCTTGACTTGCGTAAAAGATAACAGCAGTCCGAGTTATCCGGCAACATGTAACAACGCCGGGTACTGTCAAATTCTTGTTTCCGTCAAAAAGTTGAAATTTTGACTTTTACCGGGCAACGCCGAGTACTTTGAAAATTTTGAAGATGTTGACTGTATTGAAGAATGTTAATTTCTTGAAGGATGCTGATGAATTCTTGTTGAAAATGAAGTGGGTAAGGGACCCCGTGTTTGCTGGTACCAGAATCAAACCAGCTTATGGCCACCAAATGATGCGTGATGCCATATGATGATGGATGGTATCCGCATGTCTGGTTTTGTGTAGTGTGCAGATGTGTTCAGTCAAAACAATGTTCATACAAAATAACAGGGCAATCCACATAGAACGTCAGTAAACTCACGACGTATAAAGTCAATGATTCTTGAAACAGCCGTTGACGTTTTTCTTCATTATTTATTGTGGACGCCACAGTGACAAAATGGTTACGCGAATATGTAGACACATCAAACAGTCATTATCACAGCAACATTCAATACAGCAATAGACGGTAGACAGCATTACAATGATGAGTCAGATGCATGTTATATTTCATAGTGCTGTAAATGTAGTCAGGTGAAAAACTCCATCCTTTTCTATAACAGCCAGGAGATAACCAGATGTATGAGATCAGTTCACTCTCCTTAATCTGACTTCAGCAAGACAGACACGTCTGCCGAAGTATACATAATATCCTCAAAAATATCCTCTAGACAATAAAGGTTTTCCAAACCTAGTTCATTTAACAAAGTAGCAAGTAATGGTCCTTGGAACATGCATCAACCGATGCAGTTCAATACAGCGACATGTGAGCTGGGAAAACATCTCGTGACGACGACTTTCGAAGACAGGCTATGAATCGAAATCGCTCACGACCCAAAATCGATAGAGTTAATGAAAAAAGTCAATTTACCTTGCTTTCATGAAATACACAGAAATATCACGCCTCCCGACATGTGGGAAACACTAGAGGTATTATCTCGAATAAACGAAATATCCATTAAGAGGACTACACATCCCTGACAGAACAAAAAATAGCGGAGATCCCCTCTTCAACGAGGCATCTCTTTCGCCATTCAAATCGCTCACTCCACTAGTGGTGGGCGGAAACCGATTGACCAAAAAACAAAACCAGTCATGCGCAGTCCAGCGCAAAAATGACCGCAGCTCAAACTTAACTGCATTCAATACCAACGCGAGAAGACAAATGCTTACCGAGAAAAGTGACTATAAATTTCAAGCAGTTGTTGCCCTTGCGTTATAAAATAGATATTGAAATAAAACGATGTTGCGAGAATTTATCACACCACAGGCAACATGACGTGTAGAGTCATAGAAATGGTAACTTCGCTTTAGTTTTATACCATTTATTGCACGCCACAAAACAGTCATGATATTTATGTCATCATCAGCATAGTATAACGAATGCAGCATTCAAAATCATATTAACTGATAGTCATGTAGGATTCAATACTCAATAGTTGTATTGTAAACAGATATCATAAAGTTCTGGTTCGTGAAGCTGTATAAATAATATATATAACTTCTGCAACAGTGTCAGCTGCAGATCTTCAATGTTCATAGACAACAATAAATGCTCCCTTTCTGATGCTAGCAGATCAGATGTATACAATAAGTCCGTTTACTGTCTGCACGTGAATAGCATACTGGGCATACAGGTCATACCGACCTTTATAACGTTTCTAAGTCTAACCATCTGACTTGGACGTGATCTCTGATATAACGAATCCTGGAACACAGACAATAGTCTTGTTGGTCTAGAGCGACCCATATATATAACTAGTTCAGGTATAAAGATACCGGTGACTTAATCCTAGTCAAAGTACCTCTCCATTTTGGAATCACACAGGCGAGCAGAGAGCGACAAAATGACGAACTTCTAGATGATAGCATAAAGTTCGATACAAGAGGAATTACCTTATTTCGGAAAATCAACCACGAACATATGCCTCCAGGCAGGCTTGAATAATACTGGGAAATAGTCTAGTTAGCTAACTAACTCACAAAGACAATGTATTTCCCTCAGAAAATCACAAGACGCAGGTTGCGTCCGCTCGCTACTCAGACCATTTCTAAACTGCCCAGCTGGGCAGAACACACAGAACGAACTCCCAGTTTTTGACATGCGCAGAACTCATCTACGTGAGTATCAATTCACACAAAGCGATTTTAAGAACATTCGAGATAAAAGTCTTACACAGTCGCGCCTTTTATGGTCATGAACAGAAGCGTTAAGACATGTTTCAGACATCTACAACAGTTGACTGATACTACCAAATAAGGAGATATGGTCACGCTTCGTTCAAGAAATTATAGACCGAACGTGTCTCTATACAAGAGAAGGCAAACTCCTAAAAAATTGTAGTCTCAATAACTCGGGTCATGTCCCTTTGACTGTAAAAAACATAATACACATTTCAGTCAAAAAAATGATCATACATACGAAAAATGATCATACAAAGACTTTGGAAAAAGTAATTATTTGTGCGTAACATTACCGCACCCTCCCGGGAAAAAAATGAAACATTTTTTTTTTAAATCCTGGAGCCGGAAAAATCTAGGCTCCTAACGCACGTATGATGCGCGGATATATACCTAACAAAATAGCTCAACACTTGGAGCGAAACTGAGATCATATCCCAGGTCCTTAGAGAAAAAAATTTATCTAAGTATTCGCGTATATTTCCAGGAAGGTGCCACCAACACAAGTCACCATGATGGCAACATCATAATAAAAGTCAAATTACTCTCATACCAATATATGAAATTAAATATATTATTATGATATCATATAATGTGTTGTGCAAACAGCGGTGTAATATATTAATATACCGCACTATTTTATTACATTATATAATGCATCAGTAATTAATAAGTAATACAATGTTGTTCTTTGTTGACATAAACAAGCAATAGAAGATGTGGACATCATCCGCTCCCAATCTAGGACAGGACTTGATATCCTCAAAGTTCCACAATGGACATAATCAATGATGTGCTGCGAAAATATCAATAACACAAATCTTAAAGACAACTGGTAAATCTCTTAATACAATTATGCAAATATATTATGTAAATGTGGCCGAGTGATCTTTTGGCCCGTATATCACTAACTAAGCCTTCTTAGATAATTACATGGTACAATGTTATAAATTTCCCTCAAAAAAACAAAAGTGAGAAAAAAATCTACTAACATGTCATTATAATATTGGACTGTATATCAGGAAATATATATATATATGACAGAAGAATCATGTGGAATCGTGTGGGCATCTGGACAGAATGTCTGCCATCACATTATCCGAACCACGGATAGCTCGAACCGAGAAATGAAATGGTTGAAGAGCTATGGCATAACGAGTGGACCTCGAGCTCTTCAAGTTTCTGCTCTGAATAGCAGTAAGCGCTTTCTGGTCGGTTTCCACGATGAAATGTGCGCCTAGAAGAAATCTTTGTAACTTCAGAATAGACCATACCATAGCCAATAACTCACGGTCTAAAACCGAGTAATTCTTTTCTGCAGCATTTAATTTCCTAGAGATATACATCACCGGATGCAGAGTATCAGAATACTCCTGCATTAGTGCCGCCCCAATCCCAGTTGACGAGGCGTCACTTCGAAGAACAAAAGTCTTCTCAATAGTAGGTAACCTAAGAATAGGTGGAGATGAAAATAGGGCTTTAACCTGGTCCAATGAGGATTGACATTCTTTAGACCAGCGGATCAGATTAGGCGACCATTTCTTCAATAAAGTAGAAAGCGGTGCCATAATGGAGGACAGATTCGGAATGAATCGTCCGTAGAATTGGATCAAACCTAATAGACTCCTTACTTGTTTCTTCGTCTTAGGGACCGAAATGTTAAGTATTTTTGAAACATTGTGGTCCTCTGTCTTTAAAAGACCACGACCAACCCGATGACCTAGGAAAGAAATCTCACTAAATCCTATAAAGGCTTTAGAGGGTTTTGCAGTCAAGTTATACTCGCGAAGAGTAGACAGTAATTCTTATAAACCCAAATAGTGATCTTCCCAGGAATCACTGAATAGACAGATATCATCTAGGTATGCTATGACATCTGTACGATATGCGAGAATTCGCCGCATCATGCGTACGAATGTAGCAGGGGCGTTCATAAGACCAAAAGGCATGAAATTCCATTGGAATAAACCCCTAGGTGTAGAAAAAGCTGTAAAAGGTTTGGCACGTTCAGTTAGCGGGACTTGCCAATAACCTTTAGACAAATCTAGTTTGGTAAAGAATCTAGAATTAGAAAGTTTATTGAGTAGCTCTTCTAATGAAGGCATAGGTTCAGCATCGAACTTCGTAACTTGGTTCAATTTGCGATAATCTACGCAAATGCGAATGTTATTATCCTTCTTTCGAACAATAACCATAGACGAAGAGTATGCTGAAGTGGATGGTTCAATGATTTCCAAACGTATCATTTCATCCAATTCTTTTTCGACTTGAGACTGGAAATGGATAGGTATTGGATAGGGTCTGACTCTGATAGGATTATGATCAGTTAACACAATGTCATGTTCAATGACATGTGTGTGTCCCGGGATGTCTGTAAGAACATCCTGAAATGTTTGCAACATCGAAGAAACTTGTCGATGTTCCTCAGCGGAAAGATTTGGAGAAACGGTCACGTTTTTCCAAGATTCCGTAGAATAAAGTGGGACCATAGAAAGAGGAAGATTGACATCAGAAAAAGTAGTTTCCTCATCCTGTATAACTGACAGAGATGAGTACTGACCATGAGGTACTTGAGAATTCCGTTGCCTGGAAAATAGGCTGCAAATAGTCAGGTCTTTCATAAAATTCCGTGAGCATATTTATGTGGAAAGTTTTATGCTTTCCATCAATATCGACAACATAGTCGACATCAGAAATTTTGGAGACTATTGCATATGGACCTTTCCATGCAATTAGAAGTCTGTTCTCCCTTGAAGGAAGTAGAACGAGAGCTTTGTCACCAGGACAAAGTTGTCGCAGACATCTATTCTTATTTGCAAACTGCCTTGCCTTCTCTTTAGCAAATTCGGAAGACGAAGTTGCTAGTTTGCATGCCTCGATGATCTTTTGCCTAAGAGCAATGACGTACTCATAAGAAGATTGAGTCTCATCGCTAATATTATCGGCAGTGATTAGATCGTGAAGTAAAGACATAGGGCCGCGCGGTTGCGCGCCAAAGACAAGTTCAAAAGGGGAAAACCCTGTATGTTCATTGGGGACCTCTCTATACGCAAAGAGAGCCGCGGGTAAGACCCTGTCCCAATCCTGAGGATGATCCTCAGTTATTTTACCAAGTAAAGTTTTCAGAGTCCTATTTAAACGTTCGACCAACCCATTAGACATTGGGTGATAGATACTGCTGAGAGACCTTTTAATGTGTAGCATAGACATTACCTGTGACATAGTGTCTGATATAAGTTGAGTGCCATGGTCTGACAATATTTCTCCGGGAAAACCCAAGCGAGAAAATATCAGCCAAAGAGCGTCTGCGATATCAGCAGTTGAGATGCTCTTGAGAGGTATTGCCTCTGGCCAACGTGTGCACATATCGACACATGTAAGAATAAATTGATGTCCTCTAGCCGACTTAATTCTAAAAGGACCGATAATATCTATTGCCATTTTTTGAAAAGGGCGAATAGGGATGTCAGCAGCCTGGATAGGCGCAGCATGTCGTGGTCCTTTAGATTTGACCTCCTGACATACTTTGCAAGAGCGACAGTAAATTCGTATGTCCTTGCTCACAAATGGCCAAAAGAAAGCCGCAAGAACTCTCGACTTTGTACGGGAAAAACCCATATGTCCAGCACATTGCGAGTCATGAGCATGTTGCAATATTTGCAATCTCATGCTCTTAGGCACAAGAATTTGTGAATGAGTGGACGTAGTCGAGTCTTGTACTATACGTACAAGTACGCCGTTCTTCATAGAAATCCAAGACTTTCTATTAGTATTTTGATTAGGATCACCTTTTTTTGCTAGAATGAAGAATTTTTGTAAAGAAGGATCTTCTTCTTGCAATTTGATAAATGAGTCACGTGTAATAGTCAAGTGACTATCTTGGTCATTTACTTCATCATTAGTAGTTAATGAAGTTTGAGGTGGATCCAGAGCATGTGCTCTTGTGACCACCGCATTGGTAGCTTCAATGTTTTGCTCTTCCCAAACAGCAATCTGCTGTGGGGTACATTCCCTAACTCCGTGAATACGACCAATAATAAGGTCCGCAATAGGGTTTGGAAGTAGACACGCGTGGACCTCCCCCGTGAAGAAAGGAGTAGCAATATGTATTATGGCAGTAGGATATTTTTCCAACGTGCCACCAAATGTGACACATTTGATGACCTTTCCTGTAGCACAGGATGGATCTACAAGAGATTGCCTAACGCCGACAGTAGTACATCCAGAATCAAACAACACCGAGACTGGATTACTATTTACAAGCCCCTTATGTAATATAAGAGAACCTCTCCCATCATGAGCAACATTAGCAGGAAGAGCGGGCAAAGGATGACCACAGCTTAGAGTACTAACGGTCTTCGGATCAAATAAAGTACTGCATTGGATACATTTATTTGCCCTACCAAAATCAAAAGATGAGCATCCGATAGCATTATGGTCTTTATCATTATTAACCTGCTTATCTGCTCCCTGAGATTCTTGTTGAACAGCGTTTGTCTGTTGATATTTTTTTTCTCTTATGTTGCGATCTACCGCGACCATTATTGCCTCTGCAATTATCATTAAAGTCCCTACTGTAATTTTTATCCTGGTTTGAGTTCCAGTTTCCATAACTGTCATTACCATCTCTATGCTGTTGAGAACCTCTATTATCTTGGTATTGAGGTCTCTGCGAAAAATATTTCCCTCTATGCCGATTACCTTTGTGGAAATTTCTAAAGTTAACCGGAGTAGAATAACGTGTAGTATTAGGTTGTCTCCAGTTCTGGGAAGAAGAATCACCCTGGAATTGATTACTATGATTCTGGGCATAATTACGGTTACTCTTTTTATTGAAATTTTGCTGGCTACCCTGAAATTTACGCATAAAATTTGGGCCATAAGGTGCTGCCGAAGCAACTGGCAGACCTTCTTTCACCTTAGAGTTGCTAATGGTTATGTGCGGATGCGCAGTAACATACTGGCTACAGTATTCTTCCATTTCTTTTATGTTTTTAGGCTTACGCTCATGAAGAAAAGAAAGAAAAGCTTCATTAACAGAAGACATAACCTTATCTCTAAGTAGTAAGTCCATGAGGGCTTCAAATGTACTTTCTGTCTTAGACAACTCAATCCATCGTAAAAAAGTAAGACGTATGCTTGAGATGAATTCAGAGAATTCAACTCCAGTTTCTGGTAACATGTTTTTAAATTTAAGACGATATCCGTCCTCGTTAAGTTGGTACTTCTTTAACAATGCTGCCCTGACAACCTCATAGTTGTTTTTGTCAGGCACATTTACCATACTCAACAAAGTCAAAGCATCACCTCTAAGTATCTTGGACAGATGATAAACATATAATGTTTTATCTATATTATGCACATTACATGCACTTTCAAATCTATCTAGATAAAATGTTATATCATCGATTGAGGGATTAAATGCTGGTAGATTAAGCTTGAAATCCTTAGCATTAGTCTTATCTGACACCTTATTTGCATCATTAGCATTACCAGCGTTCAATAACTTTAACTTCTCTAACTCTAAAGCTATGAGTTTTTCTTCATGCTCCATTTTTGCTTTTCTCTCATCAGCTTCTCTTTGTAACCTTCTTTCTTCAGCCTCAGCCTGTAACTTTCTTTCTTCAGCCTGAGCTTGTTTTTCTAATCTTTTATTTTCAGCCTCTATTTCAAGTCTCTTATTTTCAGCCTCTATTTCAAGTCTCTTATTTTCAGCCTCTTTTTCAAGTCTCTTATTTTCAGCCTCTTTTTCAAGTCTCTTATTTTCAGCCTCTTTTTCAAGTCTCTTATTGTCAGCCTCAGCCTGAAGTCTCTTCTCCTGAGATTCTGCTTCTCTTTTTTGTTTTTCCATTTCCATTTGTAATCTTTTTTCATCTACCTGCATCTGCAGTTTTAAATTTTCAGCATCTATTCTCTTTTGTTCAGTTAGTTCTTTCATTTTCTTTTCCTCCGACTTCAATGCCTTGGCATATTGAACAGTCGCAAATTCTTCTAATTTATCACCTGTCTTCCCAAGGGTTTTACCCTGCTCAATAAAGTACTCAAATGTAGACATGATGTCTAAAATGTGAGTACAGAACCTGAAATAATTAATTATCTTATTTCAATCTTAATAGCAACAAGACTTAATAAAGTGCTTGTATAATCACTATGTTTACTCCAATCTCTGTGGGAAACAAGACTTGACACCAACTTGTATTATCAAATGTATAATAATATCACAAGTCACCTCTTAATTATCAGTGCACTACCCAAATCAGTGCATAACCATCAGTTATTTATCATAACTGCACTACAATAGTGCATAAGCAAAAAACCACCAGTTAGTTATGATAAGTGCACTATAGACCAATAGTGCATGAGCATATATGTAACAATAGTGAAAGCTAACTATGCAAGAACTATGCAAACAATAACAAGACAATGTAAACAATAACAAAGGTCACCAACAATGTAAACAATAACAAAGATCAAAGTCAATGTAAACAATAACAAAGATCAGAGTCAATGTAAACAATAACAAAGATCAGAGTCAATGTAAACAACAACAAAAATCAAACAATACGAAAACATTCGCATAAGTCAAATAAATAAACAGCAAAACTAAAAAGAAATGTGATGACAAAATGCGAAGATATGACAAACAAATGACGCTACAGTGTATACACAAAAATTTACGTAAAGAACTGAATAATAGAAAAGAGGAGACCTACAAATACAAACAATGAAATCGAAACTAACAACAGAAAGAAAGAGAGGAAAAAAAAATATACAAAAAACGAAAATAAAGCACAACTCGTCACAACTAAACAGATATAGCAACGATTGTCGCTAGCAAATTTCACAGTAGGAAATTCGCACAGTCCCTAACGAAAACGCTAACAGTAGAACCTCTGTGACGTGGTATCTTCTACTGAAAGACACCGCCCAACCGAGAAAACCCGCAGAAATATAAACATATAAATATAGAAATACAAATAACATTTAACATGTAACAAATAGCAACAAGTGTGAAAGAATTTAGAAGGCTCAGCTAGAACATAAGGGCACAGTTCACAAACAAAACAGGCCACTTAACTTCTATGTATCCACAACGTCAGCACAGTTCAGAACAGGATGTGATCAGCATTCTTAGGACAATGATCCAACGTTGATCCATATCTGCTCTCGTAAACTGCCATGACGAAGGAAATGAGCTTCTAACAGGAAACAGCTTCTGAACTTGACCTTCTGAATTCTACAAATTGACTTGAGCACTTGACCTTCTGAATCTGCAACAGTACCTCTGAGACCGGAACAGTTGTTACGGCACTTGTCCTTCTTCTTAACAGATCAGGAAATCCATTCGCTCGGTACTTGTCCTTCTAGTTGTAGACAAACTTCAAAAAATTTCATCAAAGGTGATGAATAGAAACTGCAACGTTGTCTTGTAGTCTGCTGATGATGTCTGGGTTTGTTGACCCCCTTGATAGCTGGTATCAGAGTAAACCAACATATGGCCACCAAAAATGATAACGGTGGTTTTGAGCTGAAATGATAACTTGCCACCCCTATCGACACCTGGTATTAAAGTGCAAGATGTAGGTGTCTTCTCTGATTTAGAATGTTGCTGTGTGTGTTGCAGTAGAACAGTTCACAGGGTACACCACAGGCAACATGACGTGTAGAGTCATAGAAATGGTAACTTCGCTTTAGTTTTATACCATTTATTGCACGCCACAAAACAGTCATGATATTTATGTCATCATCAGCATAGTATAACGAATGCAGCATTCAAAATCATATTAACTGATAGTCATGTAGGATTCAATACTCAATAGTTGTATTGTAAACAGATATCATAAAGTTCTGGTTCGTGAAGCTGTATCAATAATATATATATAACTTCTGCAACAGTGTCAGCTGCAGATCTTCAATGTTCATAGACAACAATAAATGCTCCCTTTCTGATGCTAGCAGATCAGATGTATACAATAAGTCCGTTTACTGTCTGCACGTGAATAGCATACTGGGCATACAGGTCATACCGACCTTTATAACGTTTCTAAGTCTAACCATCTGACTTGGACGTGATCTCTGATATAACGAATCCTGGAACACAGACAATAGTCTTGTTGGTCTAGAGCGACCCATATATATAACTAGTTCAGGTATAAAGATACCGGTGACTTAATCCTAGTCAAAGTACCTCTCCATTTTGGAATCACACAGGCGAGCAGAGAGCGACAAAATGACGAACTTCTAGATGATAGCATAAAGTTCGATACAAGAGGAATTACCTTATTTCGGAAAATCAACCACGAACATATGCCTCCAGGCAGGCTTGAATAATACTGGGAAATAGTCTAGTTAGCTAACTAACTCACAAAGACAATGTATTTCCCTCAGAAAATCACAAGACGCAGGTTGCGTCCGCTCGCTACTCAGACCATTTCTAAACTGCCCAGCTGGGCGGAACACACAGAACGAACTCCCAGTTTTTTGACATGCGCAGAACTCATCTACGTGAGTATCAATTCACACAAAGCGATTTTAAGAACATTCGAGATAAAAGTCTTACACAGTCGCGCCTTTTATGGTCATGAACAGAAGCGTTAAGACATGTTTCAGACATCTACAACAGTTGACTGATACTACCAAATAAGGAGATATGGTCACGCTTCGTTCAAGAAATTATAGACCGAACGTGTCTCTATACAAGAGAAGGCAAACTCCTAAAAAATTGTAGTCTCAATAACTCGGGTCATGTCCCTTTGACTGTAAAAAACATAATACACATTTCAGTCAAAAAAATGATCATACATACGAAAAATGATCATACAAAGACTTTGGAAAAAGTAATTATTTGTGCGTAACAACTAGGTTTTTACAAGACCAAAGAAATGTTTTGATAATTTTGTCCTCGTCACTAATATACAATAATTCTGCTCAGGTGGAAAGTGTTGTTCTGCGTAGTGAGAAACACTGCAATAATATACTTTAAGTACGCCTTTCTGTTTACAAATTTCTGTTTAGCACGTTGGACATAGGAACTGCAAAGAGAGGAAGTCGTGGTTTACGTAATAAGCCACTAGGATGTCCCTCCGGTGACTGACTGGCCAATATAGATGAGAATTCTCATTTTTGATAACATTTTCATGAGGCTGTGATTCTGTCAGTTAAATGAGTGTGTCTTATCTTTATATATCGACATTATAAGGCAAGTATAATAATACACTGAATGCTACTAACATCATTTAAAACAAAATCTGGTTAATTTTACAATTATTTTCCGCTGGTATTTAATTTCCCCAAAAGTAGTCTCCCTTTACCAAAATATGTGATAATAGCGAACTCTCTGTGTCGTACAGTGATAAAAACTAAACCATGAAACGGCTTTTTAGTTTCTGTCAGCCAGCATGAAAAGCTAAGAAAGACTCGTCCACGTTAGCCAAACCAAAACTGCTGGTGGATTGTAAGGTAGGTTATGTTCAGTTGTAGACCATCTTCATTTGTCAGGCTGGCAAGGATACCCTGGGCGATATAAAAAACATACAGATTTATGTCAATCGTAACATAGTTATCAGATATTACATCAATCGTAACACAACTCTAAGATATTGTGCATAAAAATAAGCTAACGATCTACAACACTTATAGAAATACCCCTCAAGATACAACTTTACATTGAGGACTATATAGCTTGTAGCTTATCACAAATGCAAGTCAGATCGTCGTCTTTTCAGCTGTATGTGCTTGATGTGAATTCAGGAAGTATTAGAACTGTGTCTGAAGCGGCCTTGTGTGCCTTTTTTTCAATCATTCTGACCTGACTGAGCATGCGTTTTGATTAGTTGCTGACTATTCCGCCGTTCCATAATGAGTTTCTGTCGGTCCTTCTATACGTCCGCAACTTCCACCAATGATATTATTTTTTACTGACTTTCTACCAATGGTGTTAAAGCAGGCTTCACCGTTATTCATATTTTATGGTGAAAATACTGTGAGAAGTTATCTACAAGCACTAGAACACCCAGGTAAATGTAGCCGGCCAGACATAAAGGAAGAAATTCTAGCAATTAATACATTACTAGAGAATAGAGGATGTAGTGTGAGGCTAGTGTGGGTTCCAGCACACATAGGTATAGCTGGTAACGAGTTGGCAGACCAGAACGCCAGGAATGGAAGAACAAGTAAAAACAATATAAGAGCAGGACTGGGAAGGTCGGAGATCAAGAGCCAAGTGAAGATAACTATAAACGAGGAATGGAAGACAACATGGAAGAACAGTAGAAAAGGCAGGCACGCGTTCAAACTGCTGAAAGAACCAACAAGGACGTGCCAGGTCAGAGAAGAATTAAAGATACAATGGAACACAAAACTGTGGCGTCTCCGTCTCGGTGCAGCATATTTTATGATAGAGGAACCACACTGCCAAGAATGTCAGGAAGAAAATGAAATAGACCACCACCTGGTCCACTGTAAAAAGTACGAACAACAAAGGCTTGAATTAAAAACATACTATAGAAATCACAATATAGACATGACAGGTGATAAGATTTTAAGTATAGATGCCCCAGGATTAACTACTCATAGGACAAGGAAAGACAACGAGGTATAAAAAAAACAACAACTCAAAAAGAACAAATACTAATACAAATTAAAACCAAGTGTAAAGGACAATAGTTATCTATAAACAACACAAAAGAGAAAATAAAATGGACAAATACTAACATAAATTAAAATCAGCAACTGCAAAAGACAATAGTTATTTAAATTGAATACAAAATTAGAAAAATAAAATGACACTAAATACCCCAATTATAACCAATTTTCAGGTTGAACAGGGTAGACCAAGATGGAACGAGAAGAGGCAATAACGGTCAGCTGTTAAGTGCCCGCTCTCCACCCATCACCTCTTCAAAACAACAACAACAACTAGAAGTTATCTTCCACGTTGTAATCCCAGAAAGGTGACGAACACAGACGCTCGTTTTATCTTTGTTGACATTCGCGTGAGGAATGTTTGCTGGTACTCGCTATATATAGATATATACGTCTCCCTGTTACCGTATTAGCTGCTTTTCTCGAGCAAGTTATGTTATATATATATATATATAATTTGAAAGTGCCCGGCAATCTGCATTATCGGACCATCCACCCCTTCTATTAATCCATTCAAACGAGATTTACAGTACTTGCAACAATCATGGACCATCTCTCCTCTACCGCACTCCGTCATACAACTTTTGTTGGTCAATTTCCATTAGTCTGTCTGTTTTAATGGAACAGAAAAACCAATGTCGCTTTAGTCACCAACTATTTTAATTCTCAGATATTTATAATGTCACTAGTGTTTCTCCGACCCAAATGGACTCCTTTGAACCTGTTGCCGAACGGAAATCCCTGTTTAAATCAACATCCGACAGACTTAGGAGTTTTAATACTACGTAACTTCCTGTTATTATCAGGAAATCCCCTCCAATAGGAAAATTCCGCTGGAAGAATGGCGAAAACTATTCTGCTATAAGTCGTCTGGTGGCCTTTTTCCTGACTCGCCATTTTAGAAATTACTACTTTAATTTCCACAGAACAAACATCAGAAAAATAGTTTATCTTCCTTCTTGGTCTCTGTCTTTCTCTTTTTGAAAAAGCTTTTTTATTTATGGTTTTAAAACTAAAAGGAAATGTCAATAATTATGGAATGAAATAGTTTCAACGTGCGGTCTAAATTAAAACAGTTAAATTGTTGCTGATGATCAGAATTGACATCACTGCATCCCGGGCAAACCATTAGGCGCTCAGTCTCCCTCTGCAAATGATGAAGGGTACGAATGCTAATTATTCCTGTAGATCGTTGGTTGTATACACGACGGATGCATCCTCGTATACGTCAAATCACTGCTACTCTTAATGTTTCGTGCCAAATTTCTGCAATTTTAGCCGTGTTGATTCATCGACTGTAGCGTTATTTCTCTAACAGGCATTCATCAATTATCCTTCATATCTCTCCCTTATCCATATCCAGCGCCCCCACTAAGGGTGCTCTTGAAGCTAGTCTCTCAGCTCTTTCATTACCGCGTACCCCTGCATGACCAGAAAGTAGATCCACATTAGTTCCCGAAGACTCGAGGCTTCTATCGATGCTTTCCATTCATACCGCAGTCATCCATTCTGGACCTTCTGAAGCACGGACTGAGACAAGAACTGCCGTAGGTGACAAAGTTTCAGACAGTAACTTCAGGGCTGCAGTAGCTGCTGATCTTTATCACCTTTCTACTCCCCAAGGAGCACAGGCCTGTAAAATACGTATGTTAAATATTCCTGTCCCGATCCATAAGCTCCAAGTCTTTCTATATTTTCTTCACCCTCTTCATGTCTGTCTCCAGTTCTCTTCTCCATGTTTTCCTTAGTCTCCTTCTACCTTTCTTACCCTGGAGATTTCAGAACAAGGACCGTCTTGTCATGCTATTGACAGGTTTCCTCAGTGTGAGTCCTATCCATCTTCAGCGTCTTCTTCTCATAGATTGTTCCACTGGCACTTGTCTGGTTCTTGTCATCTCCGTTTCCAATAACAGCGACTTTTGTCTCCTCAATGTAGAGAATATTTTGTGGAGGGTTATAGGTGGTGATGTGTAGTGGTTTCTGATATAGTGCAGGTATTGCCGTCTGCTGTGTACATCCTTTAGCTTTCCAAGGAACCAGAGGCCGTCAATAAATTCATGCCAAGTCCTCATGTCTTGTACCATCAGCTCAAAGTCTTCTAATACTTTCGTTATCTCTTTCATTTCTGTCTCCATTTCTCTTGCTAATGTGTCGTTCAGATTCCAGAACAAGTACTGCCTTGTATTGCTATCAACAGGTTTTTCTCAGTCCTATCCATCGCAAGGACCTTGCGAATTCTGTGACAAGAGACTACCGCTTTCTTCCACGGATTATTTGCATCGAGCTAAGCTAACTTTAACTAGTTCCACAGTTTTGTTTATTCTTCTTTTTTTCGTTTCGTTGGATTATTTACTTTCTTGTTTCAGTATTTCTTTTCTTTTAGATTTTACGATCGCCCATTTGTTGTTTGTTTCTCATCATCGTATAGTTTTGTAGTACCTATATGTAATTTTTGTCTTTGTCACCTGTTTGTGGCTGACGAAGGGTAAAACCCGAAACGTCCCTTGTCTCATGTGAACTGTTATTAGTAAAACTGATTCAATACCGTTTTATTAGTTTATAAACTTATATTCCTTACCAGTTTTACTGCAGCCCCTTAATTTATTTACTTATACTATCGTCCTCTATGTTCCTTAAACAGCAAAGGTATCAAACCTAGATCCATCAATAGAGTTCAGGAAGCAAATGGTCCTTAGGACAGGCATCAATCGATGCGTGACAATATAAGTGGATCGTGAGCTGAGCAAACTTGTCATATCATAGACTCTATAATGAGGCAGGTTAGGCAAAAGTCAACATCACGAGATGGCGATAAAGTTACTCAGCAAAAAAGGATTCAGTTACCTGTTCATCAGGAATTAAATCACATAAATCACATAGATCACATATGCCTCCAGACATTTGGAATAACGTAGAGATATATCATCTCAAAAAAGAAGGAACAACAATGATGAGGACTCCTTCCTGAATAATCTAAGCGAAGACGTTAGCACAACGCTACGTCTCGCTTCGCCAGCAATTCTCTCCGACTGACCTGGGCGGAAATCATTTAAACACTGCCCCAAACAAAGACATGCGCAGAACACCCGAATCGAATATAACTCAGCTAATTTACGAAACAAAGAATGTTCTACGATGTTCGACTAAAGATTCGAACCTTAAAAGGAAATGACATCGCAAGTTGCCAACTGTTTCTAGGAAAACGCTCCATACATGGTTATGACTTAAAATCGCTCACACACAAACTATCAACAACCCTAGCTATCAAGATAAGACAACTTCCTGACGATGCTATCAAGATTAGACGACTGTAGAAATAAAGTGACTACAATTCCATGAGTTACTTCCCATGCATTTAAAAAATTGAATATAGTCAAAATGCATAGTCAGAATATATAGTCAGAATAAGTTGCGACAAGTTTAGCGCAACAAGTACATATACAGGGTGTTTATAAAGTCGCTGTGCAGTGAAATTTACGCCCGGGCGAGACTACGTCACCAGAAATGGGGTTTTCAATTGGGGCTTGTTGTGTAATGCTGCACACGGGATTGTGGAACACAGCACTGGAACACAGAATATCATGATGTAAATTTGCATCATTCGTGACGTAATTTCTAAAATATTTTTCAAATTCACTGCACAGCGACTTTATAAACACCCTGTAGTTGGATAAGAGATTTGGTGCCCAGCAACATTAAAAAATATCCCGACCCAATAGTGTTTATTAATTATGGCTCTGCCCCCAAGGTGTAGATTTTAATTACTAAAACTATACAACCCAAATTAAATATTACAAGAAAAATAACAACAGACTCTGTTATGTAAAGTTTACAAAAATGAAGATAGATTCTCACATATATTCAAATGTACAACTATAAGATATGTTCCCTAATCTATGAATGGTTCTGAACCATGCCAGAATGAATTTGTCATCATAGGACAATGGGAATATGCTGTAGTGGTTCTGCTGGCATGTTAAACTACTCATATCAGATGATGCTGAATTTATGTTGTCTTGTTGCCAGGGGGTTCAATCTGTCCCAGCACTCCAGGTCCAGTATGGCAAGTTCTTTTTTAGGGTTTCAGAGGATGGCAGGCTGCTTCCTCTGTCTTGACACAGGGCTCATCACCAACTGGGATGGAGTATGTCTGCCCTCTGGAACACTGCATATGCTTAGGTCTCCTGGTAGGACTGGATTGACAAACAATTTAAACTCCATTAGTAGTCTTGCCAGAGAAGTCATGTCCCATATCTGCTGGACGCTAATCGTCCATCAGAAATCTAACGAACATTCATAGTTAACATCAGTAACAAGGTGCTATCTATTATCTATGAAATACTATAGCATAACTGTCGTTATAAGCATACAGGTGGACCTCAACCTATATCTGGCTTCCAGCTTGTCTACCGCAGTGATTTTCAACATATGGGCTGTTAGCTTCACCAACTGTGAAGTTTGGGGCTGTGGTTATCAAAAGTTTGAGAACCACTGGTCTACCTTGTGCCCATAGAGCAGTCAAATATTTGGGGTCACTGTCAACAATGGTTTGAGAACCACTGGGTAATAGTTTTCTATTCTGCTGTAACATGTTGGTGTGTCATTGCTGACTAGGTCTGAGAACCAATGATTTACATTCTCGCCACTCGAGCAGTAAATCATTTGGAGGGTAGTCATGGTCTCAAGGCTTGAGAACCGCTGACTTACATTTTGTCAGTCAAAGTGGTAAATTCATTAAATAGCTAAATACTTGTAAACATTCTTAAAGTTCTGGTTCCTGTACAAAATCTCATTTCTATAACTGACAATAACATAGTTCTTCATTCATACAACATGGTATATGCATATGAGTACACGTAAAGAACATTCCATGATGAAAAACACATTAATGTCCAATATGAGACAAAGGCAAAAGAAGTGTGATTGTCGAGATTTGGTCTGTCTTACACCACGGTCATATTTACCGCACGCAATACTATAGGAAAACGGACCGATACAATAACCAATGAAAACGCTCCTTTTTCTGGTGTGTATAATGAAACCTTTTAGGCTTAACATAGAGGCCCATTTTGTGTAAATGATAGTAAGAATTTATTTAATTTCTTAAAGACTAAAGATGTTTAAACAGAAAGATATAGACATTTCAACAACGGGAATGTTACTTGAGAGGTAGGTGCAAAGACTTCCTCGAATAGTAGTTCAATTATAGAGAAAAATCGTTTAAGGGGGCATATACACCCAGAAAAAGACAAAAAAGGTTATTTTTGATTTTCATATAATAATTGTGTTTTAAATATTTATAAGCCTTTTTACTTTGATATTCTTTTTGAATTATGTGTTTATCTGTAATAGTTTATGAGTTATCAATGTTCAAAGAGAATCAGATAAGTGTTTTAACATTTTAAAAACAAAACTTTAACGAAAACAGGGCTTGCGATTCACAGTTCCGGTGATATTTTCTGTAATTTCGAAGCTATGGCCTTCAAATTTTGCACACTTATAGCCCATGTTATCCTTTATGGCATGACCTTCCACTTTTTTCTTACATGGTATAGAAACAGAGATATTGCTATACAAAGTTCTAAATTTGTGCTATTTAAAAGGGTCATATTGCAAGAGCTATATCTACAAAACTCATTGGGGTAGACATTTTTGGGTGGTTCACGCCATAGGTAGGGATGTTATGCACATCATCTGTTGGTTTGGCATTCTTTGCACCTTTTATGTGAGTGAAATTCATTCCCAGGTGCACTGGGGGTTTTCCTTTCTTTTTTTTTTTTCATCACTTCATGTTAATTAATTATTTTCACATAAAACATTAAAATTTATAAAGTAAACTTTGTTCATCATAAAATATAATATCTCTTGTAACATGTGGCCAAATTTTATGTCAACAAGTTTGTTAGTTATTTTTCTGTTAATTTTTTAAAAAGATAACCCATTTCTGGGTGGGTGTTCCCCCTTAAAATGACATCTATACATCCGGGTAGTCCCCAATTTAGTTAGTTAAAGTCTGCATAGATTTAAATGCATTTTGCTAACTAAACAATTATTAGATAGAAAGGTAAAGATAAATTCACAGTATAATTCTAACTTTAAATGATCAAAATCGGTCCAGAATTAAGAGAGATAATAAATATTAAACGTTTTGCACATTGCACAAGAAGGCAGAAATCACTTCAATTTTAGATTTATAACGCCGTTTTTACCCCATGCCATCCGAGAGGTAGGGTGCGGTGATATAAAAGTCCTTGAAATTGGCTGATTTTAGGCCACAACTGTTTAAAACGCAAGCTGAACAGAAGAGAGCGGCAAAACGTGCGCTGTCAAATACTTTGCCGCTGTATCTGCATAGCAGACCTAGAGACCTATTGACAGCCTGTTACAGCTTATGTGTATTGCCTGAGGGTAAGAAAGAATATATATATGTATATAATTATGTAATTTTCCTGTGATTAATCCACTTGTGTGTTATGAAGTGTGTTGAATGTGTTAAGAAAAAAATTACAGGACGAGTGTACTGCCGGCTTGAACGCAAGCATGTGTTGACTTTTAGAGACGAAAGCCAGCATTGGGAAATTTGTAGAATGATGGCAAAAATACGACTGTAAGTTTAATAATGCATTTGAAGGAGTATTTCGTAAAGGAAAGACACACTGATCAGGAACATAAGAAAGGATGACAGGATTTGTTAACATGTATTAATCAAGGTGTCACTTAGTAGTTTGTATTAAACCAAATCATTGTATGGAAGCAGATCATGGACAAATGGATCTAACGTAGGATTTATAAGGAAAGTGTAATCACATTGAACTGGCTGTGAGTGGTACTGAGGTAAATTGTCCTGTGCAACTGTTAGCACAATGTCTGACACTGTTTGTTACGTCCATTGTGTGTGTGGATAGAATAGTGCTGGACCATACAAGGGTTGTAATTATTTGTATTACAGGTTTTATCCTGCAACTACCAAGAGTGTACGAGATATCCACTTCTGTGGGACTCTGTGGTGCAAACGTTATCAAGTTAGCTAGAACTAGACACCGTGTTTTCCCCGGCCTGGAGATCCAGACATTGAGTGATCCTGGCTATAGTTGGATGCTTATCATTTTACCAGATAAGTGGAAACATAATTCCACTGGTCAGCATATCCAGAAACATTGTAAAAACAAATAAAATACAAATAACAAAAACAGTTTGAGTGATGACGCACGAAGAACTAAATTACAAACTTCACAGTCCAGCGAAAGTGACAACTATATGTGAAATAAATAATTATAATTGACATTTTAAATATAACTTTATCATATTGAAGTATTGTGGAAATGACATTCCATGTGTATTCATTTTTATTTTGTACAAACCTTTGAAATTCTTTATCATTTTCCTAACCGAAAAGAGAAACGGTATAGGATCAATAAATTGTAAATATATTTATATATTTACAATTGCTTAATTATTTAATTTGAGTTAAGGTTCTGGTTGTTGGATACATTATATATTTACTTAATTGATTAATCCCATAGCAGAGTCAATAACAAGATAATAACCATTATTCAAGGGAGGATCTTGAGAGGTAGTACTTAGACCTTCAGGAATAAACACTATCATCACACTTGAAGGTTTATACAGCTTGACCCTACCTTTGATTGTCGATACACCCTTGCTCTTTTCAGAGAAGAAGGTATTTCTTATAAGACCAGCCTCTTATCTGGCACTATCCTGGTATCATCTGATACATCTTTTTGTCCAGGATATCCTTAATTTTAATAACATCTGAACCTCTCGCGACAGTGATCGAGAACACTTTTATCAAGTTTGCCGTCTTGACAGAGAACACTGAAGCCTTATAAGAAATAGAAAATAGATGGACCACTAATACACTTCTGTTTTGCTTGGGTCAATATGCAAATCCCAAAGTAATAACAATAATATTCATCAATTATTTAACCCTGTCTTATGTCTGCCAGGATGTAAGATAAAAATCAGTGGTTAATTAGGTCTATGACCTCAGTAATCTCATACATTAGTAAATATGTAAATAACAATTATTGTTACTGAAAATGTCACTGAAAAAGAGCTGGTCAAGACCGTGCTCCACCTCCACGTGGTGGTCCTGGAAACAGTCTGCAGCTGTGCAGGCTGACTGAGCGAGTACGGATCGCAATGGGAAGGCAAACCCGGTCCTAAAAAATGCCGTGCAGAAGTCGGATGTGTCGACCGAAAGGTGCAGATATCACAGCTACGTTGGAAACAGACACAACGCAACCACCGTCCTTTTCAGGGCGAACGAGGAAGAAGAAGAAGACTGAAAATGGAAATACATTTAAAAATTTGCTTCACAAAAGGTACTGCAATAATAAGCTGTGGATAAACATATGATTATTCATGTTCTTCATATAACAATATAATATCAACTCACTGCGCTCAACCAACCACCGCTGTTTAAAACGGGACAGTTCCCCTCTGTAATTGCCTTGACGGGGAAATCTTGTCCTGGCTGGTCTGCCGGCTAGTGAGAGAATGCCGCTACCAGAATCATGCACTTCGAGAATCGCGCCTAAGTTTGCTGGGTCTGAACTAATGTTGACATTACGTTCCATCCGCAACCACATACACAGTTGGCCGGTACTTGGCTTTTGGATACCAGGCGATAAAGGAGAACTCCTTGCTGGTTGCTGAGGTGTCACATAACACTACGACTGCCTTACCAGTGTGCTAAAAGTGTAATTTATTCCCAGGGGAAAACCCATGTTACTTTACAGCGGTTAAAAGTTCACAGCGAAGAGTCGAACGACTTTTTGCCCGTAAACATAGAACAAAGAGAAAGGAATTTCATTCAGAAAAAAATGGGAGATCTGATTTTAGACAAGTGGTGGATATTCTAGAGAATTTAGAGAGAAAGAATGAATGGGTATTGTCGCAGAGTGAAGATAATTTGCCTATTTGAAATTTTCTGTCCATCCTGTATATTGCTTTATTTTCTGTCTATCCTAAGTTTCTGGAAAAAATGTTTCTCACGCACCTTAACTCAGGTGAAGATACGGTCAACCAGCGTTCAGGTCTGTTAGGATTTTCCAGACTCGTCTGTCTAGAAATTTATGGCCTGTCTTTTTCCTCATTGTTAAAACTTCTGAGCTCGGAACCACAGCACGTACAAGTGACATTCAATATGCAAACTATTTTGGCTATCGTGGGAACGTTTAAAATGTAGCGGGTAAATCGAAAATAATTCTTTCTTTAAGAAACTAGTTTTTTAGACTTCACTGGTGAGAAGCATACTGGAAGAGTAAGACGCATTTCTTAGTCTTGTAAAGTAAAACTGTGCATAAGGGTGACTTGAGTTAAACACACATAGTGCCCTCTAGTTTAACTTACAGACTATCTATAAATTCCGGAGCGGGTATGTATTCGCTTTTCCAGTATATAGGAAATTGGCTCAAATATATAGATATGAAATATATTATTATCATGGTGAAAGTCTAATGAAATATATTACTATCATGGTGAAAGTCTAAGTGTATTATATAAACGGGTTTCCTTTATCATGTCTGTATCATAAATGCTTACGAAAATTCATTTATTTTCACTGCTTGTATTTTAAAGCGATGTTATGTTACAATGTTTGTATCATTCATAATTTCAATGATCATTTTACTTTTCAATGTTTGTAACATTAATGTATGAGCATATTATTATGAACGCGGGAAAGAATGAACGGTGGAAAGCACAGGAGGATTCTCTAGCGGACCCTCATGTAACTTTGTCTGACAGGGGAGGAAGCAAGTCTTGTTATTGTTTATGTACCTGGACTGGCCAGCTAATTCATTCACAGCAGACAGGAATGTTTAAGAATGGGCTGACCTATTTTAGGAACGAGACGCATGCATGGATATCAACATGCCGACGCTGGACACTGCTTAAATTGTTTCTGTTGTAATCTGCATGTTGCAGCAGAAGAGTAGTTACACATGTATTTTTGTTTTGTCTAACAGATTTATGCAGTGCAAAGTCTTGTCTCGTATTGCTGAAAAGAGGTTACCTTTGGCCAGTGGCCATATAGTCCTCGTCCACCAGTCACAATAATTCCCTTCAATCATTTCAATTATTTCAATTACTTCAATTACTGCAATTATTGCAACGATTCTCAACACCAGATATTACCCTTAACAACCATCACCCGTACCATACTCCACCCATTTTAACCTCCATCCCACCTTTGGAAGCAAATTCGTATCTTTGGATATCTCATCAACTGTGGATACGTTACACCAATCTTGGATTTATAAAATCGTGTTCAGATTCTGTGCCCATTGTGGATACCTTATTCGAACAGTGAAGTTAATTTCAAAGTATTGGATTACGTGATATTTTTCCAAGAGAACACCTGGATATAAGTTGTTTCCAACATTCACACCAAAGGAACAAAGGAACAAACATTCATTTACACACAAACAGTATTTCACATATTTTCCAGCAAAAGCTTATCAGGCCTGCCTGGAACTTTACTAACACAATTCATTCATAATCCTTGTTTTCACTATTGGTGTAATAATTTTTTTCTTCTTTAAAATCATCAAATTGTTGTGAGTTTGTTTTCTCGTGATAATCTTTATTATTATTTGCTGTAAAAATCCTTATTGATTTATTTACATTTCTAAATTGAATAAAATTGAGTTAACCTCGATAGGATTGTTCGTTCAGTTCAGACTACCAAATCCTCAATCTACCTTTACTCCTTTACCCTACTATTTGTGAGTGACACAGTGTGTGCAAAAGAGTAATATTGTCGCCAGAGAAAACAAGAAGAGCTGTGTGTGTGGTTTTTCTTAGTGAAGAACTCACTGACTCAGCCTGTGCCTTCTGCCTATCTCTCTTGCGCATCACTATCACACGTCCGTGTGCACTATTGTCCATCACGCCTATACAGCTGTCAAGCTTACCTACTATTAATTATATTTTCATGCGACAGGTATGAGAAAAGCTTTAAGAAGAGAGAGAAGGCGATTTACACTTCGTGACAAATGTTTTAAATGCAGGATGTATTTCATAAAATCTTTCTGATGCCATGGCTTCAAATTCTGTGTCTCCTGGTCAACATTTCTCATTCTGCCTCATCTGGTAACATTAATGGCTATTCTAAAACATTTCATCTCTCAGATTGGGACTTTTCTCTCCTTTGTTGTTTGACACTGTTAGCAAAGATATGGTAGGAATATATCTTGTGTAAATTGTAGTTTAGCTTCCATACTGATATTCGGATGTTTTCGTAGTGGTGAGATTTGATAAGTTACTTCTGTGGCTATTTGACACCTTGTATATTTTTGACACTTTTTTCTGTCAAGTCCTCAGTTTTCTTTGATAATGTTAAGGGCAAGAAACTAAAACTAATTGCTCACATGAAGATGAAAATTCACGAGACGATGGTAAAACCAATAAGAATGTAGATTATGAATGACATAATACGAGAAATGAGGAAATAAACTAATCTGAATATAACTGACAACAGTCGCAGCAAGCAAACGGAAGATGCTACAAGAGTGCAATCAAATAGAATGCACTACAAGAGTTAGGAATAATCGGAAACATATTTAAGCCATATATACGAGAAGAGTGAAACATTGCTTCTGTGTACCTTGAGTACACGTTCTTCTTAGAGCCCTATGTTTTCTTCAATTTTTTAAATGTCGTTTTTGCACTTATTGGCAGCAATATAGACAAAGCTAAATGATCACACAATGATATCACAATAAGGATACAAAAGGCAATAGGGGCTGTCGTTGTGTTTGGAAATGTGTGTAAATCAAAAGAGTTCAAACCGACGCAAAATAAGAATCTCCAGCTCAAATGTCAAGACTGTTATATTTTATAGCTCTGAAAAATGAAGAACAGCAAAAGCGACAGCTAGAAATAAATAAACTTTCATAAATGGGTGCATGCAAAGAATAGAAAGATTGAAAGGATGTGATAAGATCAAAAATGTAGAACTGAGGGAAAGGACCGGACAATTGCCGGAGGATCAAAATGTGAGGTAAAGCCGCTTACTTTGGATACGACAGACATTGAGAAAAACCAGCTGATAGTACAGTAAGAAATATAAAGCAAGACTAAAAACACAAGAAGAAGGCAATTAGTCTTAGCCATGACGAGCATAAAAAAGACATGATAAAACCAAGTCTACAGAATGGCAGAAGATCAGCCACCCCGACAAAAACAGGAAACTAAGAGCCAGGGTTCCAGACCTCCAGGACGACCCAGCGTTCGGTGGGAGGACAATATTAGACAATCACTGAAGGACCGAGGACAAGATTGGAACCAGGCCAGGAGGAAGACAGATGATATGATAGAATGATGTTCTCTCTGGCAAACTTCTACGCCCTATGGTAGAAGAGGAACGACATTAAGTAAGTCAGTAAAACCTGGAACGGATGGCAAAGGATAAGAAGGACTGCGTCACGGTGAACTGAAGGGTAATGATGATGATTATAGCCGCTGTCACGGTTTGCCTCCCCTTTGCGCTGCACTGATGGTCCAGCAATATCCAAAACCTAGAGGATCTAATGTAGGTCTTCAAAGGTATCTACCTTCGCACAAGATTACTCTTCGCATAGATGCAAATAGAAGAATGATGATGCTTCTACCTTGAGGGTGTTTTTACAAGATATTCAGAAATCAAGAACAATGTTGAATGTGTCTTAGCACAGTTAACTTATTATCTGCCGGACAACTTTTGTGATGACATATATTGTATGATTTAGCTCGTTCAAGCCCTCTACTGATTTAATTCAGTGAAATCGTAATTTAGTAGCTCTGTTTTAAGTGCATTTAACGTGACTGAGACATGCGGGTGCAGTACACTCAAAAGGATTAAATCAACTATAAATTTGTATATATACAAATGGGACCCAAAGATGCAGCAATAGTGAATGCAGTCAGCGACCCACAGCTTGACTGCTTGCATCAGGATCAGTGAACCAGAGCTGGTCAAGACCGTACTCCACCTCCACGTGGTGGTCCTGGAAACAGTCTGCAGCAGTGCAGTCTGGCTGAGCGAGTACGGATCGCAGAGGGAAGGCAAACCCGGTCCTAAAAAATGCCGTGCTGAAGTCGGATGTGTCGACCGAAAGGTGCAAATATCACCGCTACGGCGTAAACAGACACAACGCAACCACCGTCCTTTTCAGGGCGAACGAGGAAGAAGAAGGATATATACAAATAACAAATTTAATAATCAAATGGAGCCGCGCTAGCGTAGTGGTTAGAACACCGCTCTGGCGACCGGGTGATTCAGGATCAAACCCGGGCGACGGCATTTGAGGATTTTTCGTCGACCGGGATTTGGACTGGATTAACTCGAGACCTGGCGAGGACATTTGAAGGAGTGTCGTCGACCAGGGATTGGCGGCTCCTGAGCCGACCCAGCTGTAATGGGTACCTCCGAAATCGGAGAGTATTTGCCTGAATGGAGAGGGACACCTGTCTCTGTACAAGAAAAAAGGGATACTCACGTAAAATCAATGTCAGGTTAGCTATAAAATAATAACCTGAGATTTCGCCTCGAGTATTAGCGGGCGTACGAAAAAAAAAAAAAAAAAAAATAATCAATTATATTTAACAGTGTAAAATGAATAATTCTTTTAAAAAAAGGTAATCATCCCAGGATGATGTTATGGATATTGAGGGAATTGTCTGAAAGTTCACTTGACAGCTTTTAAGTTTTTACTTAGCTGCCAGTAAGTTTTTTTTTTCTTCTGCTCCAGCCAATGTTTGGTTCCTTGCAGGTTATGGACTGATGCACTCTCGTCACTGGTCAAGTCTGGAGGTTGTGATACGTTCCAAGAAATATCAAGGAGTAATTACGAAGCTGGTCGAGCGTCTCCAAGACACGTCTGATAATGTTCCAGAGGTAGCACCCTCAACTGGTACCACCGACTAGGGTCATGAAAGAAGAGAAACAAATACCCTCCTAAGTATTAGGTTTCCTGACACACAATCATGTGCCCTCCCCCCCCCCCCCCCCCTATTTTAATTCAACAATCCCGTCTACATCAGAAGAATACACTTAGATTTTCTGTTTGTGGTGTCGGAAACTAAATCGAAATAATCAATAAATCGCACTAGAGTGTTCGCTTTGAGCAAATTAAAACTACTTAAAAATTAAGTTACTATGGAGTGCTAACAAGTAATGAGTGACAGCTGCGGTTAATAAGCGAAGCAAAGGCAGAGAGAGAGAGACAGACAGACAGACAGACAGACAGACAGACAGACAGACAGGCAGACAGACATGCAGACAGACAAACATACATATATAGAGACAAAGAGTAAAGAAAAGGCGTGAATGAATGAGAAAGAAAGACAAAAACAGTCATGGCCTCGAAAACTCGAAAACCAACACCTGCAGACGCGAGTGGAACAGTCCTAGTTACGATGGTTTCATCTTGTCTGCGGAATGGGAGAAGATCGGATATCACAACATGTATGGGGCACCAAAGGCCAGGGATCCAGATTTCCAGGACGACCCAGAAATTGCTGGGGGGACAACATCAGACAATGCCTGAAGGACCAAGGACGACTGGAACGGGTCAGGAAGAAGATATCCGACAAGACAGCATAGCGCGCTCTCTCTGGCAAATCTCTACACCCCAAGGTAGAGAGGAATGACTAAGTAAGTAAGTAAATAAACATAAAAAAATCTTGGGGTCAGATTGGCGAAGAGGTATGACTTTCCTACCCAACCTAAATCTAACCTTTTCCCTCTCGGAGGTCCGCACTTGAGTTCACTTCCCGCTGGGAGCTTTCTGTGGGATTTCGAGGCTGTTGTACTAATTGTCAGACAAACTCCTGATTTCCTCCTCAATTACCAAAGAAAATGATTTTCCACTGTCATAATTACGCGTATTTGTAGTTGCTGTTCAATTCCCAAAAAAGAATTATCTCGTTCGGAGTATTAATCTTAAAGCTATAGCAGAATTCCTGGTTTGCGATTCATAATTTATCATTCGCCGACGTCGCAATTTCAGAGTGTCTTGCCCATGTTACTACAAACCCTATGCGCACATCGTATGTTTCCATACCAGGTTTCTGAACCAATTCTTGCTCACATTTTAGCACTATACACATCGTAAGTGTCCAAACCAGGTTTTCTCCGCTTTTCACCATTTATGTTGCCCTTGATCTCCCGCTGTAGGAATTTCCATTTTACTGGCGTCTGATCTCAAATATTTTCTGTCTGATTTACGCAACAGCTGATCTAGGTCATAAAAGGCCAGGCCATCAGACAATCTAGGCTGCGTAATATCAGAAATATCTTCCACGTAATCTTCAGTTTGCCCCTCTATTTTACCCACATTTCAGCGCAATCCGAAAGAATTACAAAAATAGTGGGGTTTATCCAGGGTGAGGCAGTGAAAGAAAAATCAAATCATATCACAAAAGGGTTAATCTTTGGACTTGTTTTTCTGGTGTTTGAGTGATATCTAAACAGGTGTATGTATCACAGAATGTATTGATTAAATCAGAACACAAGGGGCGGTGGGATGAAAATCCCCGTAGTTGTCGTTTCTGTGGCTAAACGTCATAAATTGATTTGTTGAACCCGATAAACTTGCTCCTTCGAGCACATTTAAAGTGTTTACGTTTTGCCTGTTTCATTGTGTTTGTTTCCATTGATCAGCATCACCATAATTATTTTCATCATCATCAAAGTGCTCGATACACACGCGCAGACAATTAAGTGTCTCCATATCTTGCAGTCCGCGACGTTTGAGTTAAATCTGCCCTTCCTAAGCCATCTTACAAACTTATCGAGGTATTTCTCTCTGTCTCTTCGTCTTTCTGCGCTGAATTTACCAATAGAAAGGAAGCTAAATGGATAGAAAATATTTCAGGAAGAATTAGGCAAACATCCCCGTGTAGTTTCCGGGGGTTTCTGAAGGGACAAAGATAGAATAATCTTTCGCGCCCCGGCATATCGTACAACGCGACTGCTTTAAGATTGTGCATTGGGCGCAAAACCCCGTCATGTAAAAGAAATTGCCTCAAAAATCACAACTACAAGTGCTTGTGAATGTTTGATGCAGGCTTCCTGCAAGAGGACCAGCTGCCGTGGTGGCTCCATGCTCCGTAAAGGAAAATGATAAATCGGGGTGGGGGGGGGGGAGTGGAAGCCACACAAGCCACAAGGTGGAACCATCACCAAAAGAAGATGGTTGGCCACCAAATAAAAAATGGTTCACGCATTTTTCTTTTCTTTCTTTTATTTATTTTTGGTTACAACATCACATGTTTATACTATATAATTCTCTAAAAGTGTCCTGTCCACAATATTTTTTTCTTGCCCTCTGGAAATTACATAAAATCTTTCGCTTTTAGCCTTTGCACAAACTGCACGACGTTTGATACAGCGCGCATCTTTGTTCCCACCAAAGTTGCAGTTGTATTATAAATAATAAATATAAAACATATAGTAAAGTGTCACAAGTCTACAATATATTTTATTGTTCTTATTTCTAATTTGTTGCTTAATTGTTTTCCTTCGATAAAAAGTAAATTACGTCCCTGAATAAAGCCAGCAACTTTTTCCCATCAAAGTTGCAGCGTGAAAATTACGTAAAGATGATGTGCTTATGACCATGGTACTAAATTGCACAACCCCTGAAATTGCACGCTTTTCTTGCTAATATTCCTCAGTATGCATAATTAACGTAAATGAAACAGTTTTAAAACAGGTCAATAGATTGAAATACCTAGGCACGTTAATAATATTGCACAGATGATGCATCTCATTAGTGGATGCAACAATAGAGAATGCAGTCAGCGACCCATAGCTTGACTGCTTGCGTCAGGGTCAGCGAACCAGAGCTGACCAAGACCCTACTCCACCTCCAAGCGATGGTACTGGAAACAGGCTGCATCACTGCAGTCTGGCTGAAAGACTAGGGATCGAAGTGGGAAGGCAAACCCGGTCCCAAAAATGCCGTGCTGAAGTCGGATGTGTCGGCCGAAAGGTGCAGATATCGCAGCTTCGCTGTAAACGGACACAACGCAACCAACGTCCATTAGAGGACGAACGAGGAAGAAGAAGAAATTAGTGAATCGTATAATTTTTTTTTTGTTAGTTTCTTCTTCTTCTTCGTTCGTCCTGAAAAGGACGGTGGTTGCGTTGTGTCTGTTTACGCCTAAGCTGTGATATCTGCACCTTTCGGTCGACAAATCCGACTTCTGCACGGCATTTTTTAGGACTGGGTTTACCTTCCCATTGCGATCCACACTCGCTCAGCCAGACTGCACTGCTGCAGACTGTTTCCAGGACCACCACGTGGAGGTGGAGTGCGGTCTTGACCAGATCTGGTTCGCTGGTCCTGACGGAGGCAGTCAAGCTATGAGTCGCTGACTGCGTTCTCTATTGCTGCGTCTTTGGGTCCCTTTTGTTAGTGTGAAAGGGTGGGGTAGCGAGATGATGATGATGATGTTATTGTGATATTTGATCACTCTCTTTTCACACTCGCAACCGACCCGATTCAACAATAAAACTCTTGATTCTAGAGGCAGGGGCTGTATTTATTTTTACAACCCATTCAGTGACTAAGCAAACATTAAACAAATAAACCAACGAACATAACACCAAACAAACAAAACACCCAACAGTGCTCGATTGCTAATCTGAAGAAGCAAACCAAGCAACGAATAGTTAAAATCATAGTTGAATAACGATACCCTCACCTGCCAAACAGTCCTTCCATGCCACCTGACACCCTCAACTATCACACACGCACACACTCATGCGTGTCGTCCAATGCGACTAGTAAGGTGTTGTGCATAAGGCTGGCAATCTCACCGTGAACATCGGTTGCTACCAAAACCACTACTGCAAGAGCACACACTCAGCTATCACACACACACTCATGCATGTCGTCCAATGAGACTAGTATGGTGTTGTGCATGAGGCTAGCAATCTCACCATGTAACACAGATTGCTACCGAAACCACTACTGCAAGAGCACACACTCAGCTATCATACACACACACACTCATGCATGTCGTCCAATGAGACTAGTACGGTGTTGTGCATGAGGCTGGCAATCTCACCATGTAACACAGATTGCTACCGAAACCACTACTGCAAGGGCACACTCAACTATCACACACGCATACTCATGCATGTCGTTAATGAGACTAGTATGGTGTTGTGCATGAGACTGGCAATCTCACCATGTAACACAGATTGCTACCGAAACCACTACTGCACGAGCATATGAATATTTCATGCGGAGGCAAACCACACTGGTGGCCCCATGCTCCATCAGGAGCGGAGAAGAGAAATATATATCTCCAAGCGAGCCCACGTGCTCTCACAAACCATTCTACACATAACCATAATTAAATAATAATAAAATGGACATAAAATAATATTCAACTATCTGTACAACAAATACTCTCAAAAATGAGAATAAACAACCACCCCGCAACTGCTCCATCTCAATATTCATTCCTGCATTCTGAACATGTCGTAAATGACGACTGGTGCGCCTTGCAACAAGCGTGTCGTATATGACCCCTGATGAGATTGGGAACTCATCACATGAAACACATTGTTACAGAAACAAACCTCGTAATAGCATAGAAATGCTTCTTGTGGGCCTGTAATGGACACCAGCTGCATTGGTGTTTCCATGCTCCACCGGGAGCAACCAGAGAAACACATGTCTCAAAAAAGGAGTGGCCTCGCGCTCTCCCGAAATCTTAATACATATCCTTATCTGACTCAAAGTAACCCACTAAAGATATACATTAGAAATATCAATAATCGTGAAATACACTTAAATTACAATATCAAAGAATAAGATAAAATTACTCTTGATTTAACAACTAGAACTAAAGTCATCACCACGTGGCCTCCCGGCTGCCATCGTGATATTTTTGCTAACAGGTTGATATTATCTAAATTCACGTGAAATAGCTTCATACCATATTTGCCTTTCTGATAAATGAAATAATCGCTCTTAAACTTTCACATCTATCTATCTATTTAACTCACTAAACATTAAAACAGACTCGTGCTGAATATAATTTCAGACTTATAGAACACGAATGCTAAATTAAATTAACTCACGTGCTCAAGGCATCTAGCCTACACTCTGGTGTCTAACTTCGTTTCTCTCTCGTCTGGGCGGCTTTTGCAAAATAGGCCCGTTCGCCGCTTAGGCACTTCTTATATAGACACCAGGCCAAACCCTCAACTTACTGCGCGCTAGGCGTATTAATTTAGCCACTTAAATGACACTCGCGATATTTGCTCTATAAGGCACTAAACCACACAAGTATGGCCCATAACTATCAATTATAACACACAACTCTACACCACAACTATTTTTAGGCTTTATTATAGCCTAAGTAATATATTTTCTTGAAGAATTTTCACATCTCAGCAATGCTTGCTCGCGCCGTCACGTGGGCTGACAGTCACTTGGGTTGCGCGCACATCGAAAATATCTGGGCGATAAATATGCCTTTACGTGAAGGGGGAAGCCGGGGCATCTTTACGTGAAGGGGGAAGCCGGGTGTCTTTCCGGCCCCACGTGAAGGGGGAAGCCGGGTGTCTTTCCAGCCCCATCACATATCTCCCTCCTGATTTTGTTGTCGTCCCAACAACATCACTACCTCTGGCGCTTCAATTGTAATCTCCCAGATCGTTGGTGCTGCGCCTGATTATTTCTCAGCGGCGATGTTTTGGGCTCAGATTCTGTATTCGGTACAACCCGGCTGGGGACTCTCTTGGTCGTCATGTCCCCAGTTGTACGCTGTCGGGCTGTCAGCCGCTGTGGTCTTGAAGACTCGCTCACCGGTGCCGCGTCGCTGTCTGCCCGTGACATCTGCCTGTCAGTGCTTGCAGCTGTCGACTTTGAAGGGAGATCGCTCTTGACGTGTTTTCCACTCATTTTGTGTGGACGGTGGCTTACGTTTCCCACAATCTGCTTTTGATGAGTCTCCTCTGCTGAACCTTGATTTGCGCTCCCTCCTATCTGCTTTGGACGGGTTTCCTCCCCTAGACGACGGCCAATTTTCTCGGCGCCCTTAGTGTGACAGTTGGCGTAGCCATCTCTTGGCTTGCGCCCTAAAGGCAACGTGGTTGTGGCAATCAGTCTAGAGAAAGAGCTCCTTGAGGGACAGGCGGATATCAAGTGTTCTGTAGACTTGCATCTAAAACATCGTTTTGGAAGAGGGCCTTGAGGGCATTTGGCTGCCATGTGGCCTGAGAACTCACCACAATTATAGCACCTCAACCTGGTAGGTTTTCTCTGTCCCATTGGACGCCTCCTAGTACCTTTAAACTCTTGACCGCCAATGCCGCATACATAAATTGCTTCCATGCCCTGGACCGATGGTTTGCTGTCAAACTCTACTCGTTCATTCTCGCCAGACACCGGAATCCCTTTCTGAAGATCTTGGTTTTATGTACGAATACATCAATACCTCCATCGTCTGGCGTGATGAACCCCCATCCCTTGTGGACACTATACCACTTGCACATCCCTTTTCGCCTTGTCGGTGCAACTGCGTTTGTTGGTGCTGTCAGCTCACAGCTGTCCTTGACTACAGCCTGACTCTCACATACAAGAAGGGCTAGTTGTGGTTCCTGCGGACACACCTCCTCGTCTTGCGTTGGCTGTTCCCGCGGTTGGCATGGTGCTCTCTTTCTCTGCACCTCCTCTTGTGCTGGCGAACTGGCCTGTGACATCTGTGCTAACTGGTACTTTAGAAGAGATAATTCTGCTTTGAGTGCCTCCTTTTCATTCTGATCTGCACTTGCTATCTGCACCAGTGTCTCTGGCTTCTTGACTTCACAGAAAACCACACACTCCCTAGGCCCCTGACTCACGGCCTGGAAATTCCTGGTAATCTCACTGACTGGTGGTTGCTCGCTGTAGGCTTCTTCTACTATCTTGAGTAACTGCTCAGGGCTGGCCTTGGCTCCGCCACGTATCCGTAATTCCCTAGATACCCATGGTGTAACGTTGTTCCAGATCACGTCTACCTTGACTTCTGCGCAAAAGAGCGCCATCTTCCACACGGCCTCTACATCTTCCACAAACTCTTGCCAAGTGGGTATTGCCTTTCCATCAAATAGCCTTACCTCTGGCACCTCCACGTGTACTATCTTCACAGGCGCATTGATCGAAGCAATCTTGCTGCAAGACTGCACTGCTGGGTGTTTACACTATTTGTTCGTTTGTTGTTTGCTCGGTGTCACTGTCTGCCTATCCTGTCGACGACGCCAATTGTGAAAGGGTGGGGTGGCGAGATGATGATGATGATGTTGTTGTGATATTTGATCACTCTCTTTTCACACTCGCAACCGACCCGATTCAACAATAAAACTCTTGATTCTAGAGGCAGGGGCTGTATTTATTTTTACAACCCATTCAGTGACTAAGCAAACATTAAACAAATAAACCAACGAACATAACACCAAACAAACAAAACACCCAACAGTGCTCGATTGCTAATCTGAAGAAGCAAACAAAGCAACGAATAGTTAAAATCATAGTTGAATAACGATACTCTCACCTGCCAAACAGTCCTTCCACGCCACCTGACACCCTCAACTATCACACACGCACACACTCATGCATGTCGTCCAATGCGACTAGTAAGGTGTTGTGCATGAGGCTGGCAATCTCACCGTGTAACATCGGTTGCTACCAAAACCACTACTGCAAGAGCACACACTCAGCTATCACACACACACACACACTCATGCATGTCGTCCAATAAGACTAGTATGGTGTTGTGCATGAGGCTGGCAATCTCACCATGTAACACAGATTGCTACCGAAATCACTACTGCAAGAGCACACATTCAGCTATCATACACACACACTCATGCATGTCGTCCAATGAGACTAGTATGGTGTTGGGCATGAGGCTGGCAATCTCACCATGTAACACAGATTGCTACCGAAACCACTACTGCAAGGGCACACTCAACTATCACACACGCATACTCATGCATGTCGTCAATGAGACTAGTATGGTGTTGTGCATGAGGCTGGCAATCTCACCATGTAACACAGATTGCTACCGAAACCACTACTGCACGTGCATATGAATACTTCATGCGGAGGCAAACCACACTGGTGACCCCATGCTCCCTCAGGAGCGGAGAAGAGAAATATATATCACCAAGCGAGCCCACGTGCTCTCACAAACCATTCTACACATAACCATAATTAAATAATAATAAAATGGACATAAAATAATATTCAACTATCTGTACAACAAATACTCTCAATAATGAGAATAAACCACCACCCCGCAACTGCTACATCTCAATATTCATTCCAGCATTCTGAACATGTCGTAAATGACGACTGGTGCGCCTTGCAACAAGCGTGTCGTATATGACCCCTGATGAGATTGGGAACTCATCACATGAAACACATTGTTACAGAAACAAACCTCGTAATAGCATAGAAATGCTTCTTGTGGGCCTGTAATGGACACCAGCTGCATTGGTGTTTCCATGCTCCGCCGGGAGCAACCAGAGAAACACATGTCTCAAAAAAGGAGTGGCCTCGCGCTCTCCCGAAATCTAAATACATATCCTTTTCTCACTCAAAGTAACCCACTAAAGATATACAGTAGAAATATCAATAATCGTGAAATACACTTAATTACAATATCAAAGAATAAGATAAAATTACTCTTGACTTAACAACTAGAACTAAAGTCATCACCACGTGGCCTCCCGGCTGCCATCTTGATATTTTTGCTAACAGGTTGATATTATCTAAATTCACGTGAAATAGCTTTATACCATATTTGCCTTTCTGATAAATGAAATAATCGCTCTTAAACTTTCACATCTATCTATCTATTTAACTCACTAAACATTAAAACAGACTCGTGCTGAATATAATTTCAGACTTATAGAACACGAATGCTAAATTAAATTAACTCACGTGCTCAAGGCATCTAGCCTACACTCTGGTGTCTAACTTCGTTTCTCTCTCGTCTGGGCGGCTTTTGCAAAATAGGCCCGTTCGCCGCCTAGGCACTTCTTATATAGACACCAGGCCAATCCCTCAACTTACTGCGCGCTAGGCGTATTAATTTAGCCACTTAAATGACACTCGCGATATTTGCTCTATTAGGCACTAAACCACACAAGTATGGCCCATAACTATCAATTATAACACACAACTCTACACCACAACTATTTTTAGGCTTTATTATGGCCTAAGTAATATATTTTCTTGAAGACTTTTCACATCTCAGCAATGCTTGCTCGCGCCGTCAATTGGGCTGACAGTCACGTGGGTTGCGCGCACATCGAAAATATCTGGGCGATAAATATGCCTTTACGTGAAGGGGGAAGCCAGGGCATCTTTACGTGAAGGGGGAAGCCGGGTGTCTTTCCGGCCCCATCACATAAGTTTGATTTGATGATGAGAAATATCCCGTTCAACCTCTGGTGGGTTATAATTAGTATAAATTTTACTTTCAGTGACTTTCATGTCTTATAAGTCATCTATAAAATGAAAGCAGCATTCTATAAAATCAAATGTATTTTATGCAACAACTCTTTGTCATTGGAAGTACGAAAGAGAGTTCTTCAGTCCTGACACATGAAAGTGGGTCATGGACAATTAGTAAACAAGTAGAAAAAGCATCACGTTAGAGCCAAGCGATACCGCCCTTCCTTTCATCTTGAGACGTCGTCAGTTTCCTGTGATTTTGGCTTTTGCCATGACAATCAACAAATCGCAAGGACAATCGTTTGATCATGTAGGTGTGCACCTTCCAGAACCAGTCTTTGCTCATGGCCAACTTTATGTAGCGCTCACGAGAGGAAGGAACCCACCAGTCTTAAAGTACATATCCAGTACACAGTCTACAAGGACAAGATTTTAAAAGATACACGAACATTTACGAGAAATGTTGTCATAAAAGAACTATTAGTTAATTAGTCATTTTCCGGTCCATTAGATCAATATCACTTCTCCCCATGTCATTTAGGAAGGTTGCCCCATGGCATCATATTTAATGCATCCATATAATTTTCAATATAAAAATCTGATGACGGTGACATGTGATACAATGACCAAAGCAGAAATAGTACCGTCTTTAGGACATGTAACAGAAAGACCACATTATAATTAAACAACCGTCAAATTTGACGGGTTTCTTACTTGTCTTCTTCTATTTGTAGAAAGAAAGAATGAATACACAGCATAACGGAAGCGAAAAAAGAAACAAAAAACGAATAACAGAATACTCTAACATTATGTTGCCCAGACGCTGATCTTGGCAGAAACGAGGGGGAATAAATCAAATAAATCAAATCATCATGAATGAATTATCTATAAGGACGACGAAGTATTCGAAATTAGGTAACGGATGAGTGCTACGTCACAAGTATAAAAAACAAAACGATTAATCAGGGGCGGGAAGCACAAAAACGTTTTAAACTTCCGGGCATTCCCACTGGCGCTCATTTTTTTTTTTAAAGTAGTATGGGAGTCTTACTTAGTCGTTCTTCTTCTATCCAGGGGTGTAGAAATTTTCCAGAGAGAGCGCCGTACTATCCTATTGGTTGTCTTCCTCCTGGCCTAGTTCCAATCTAGTCCTCGGTCCTTCAGAGACTGTCTAATATTGTCCTCCCAGTGTACTCTGTGTTGTCCTGGAGGTCTGAATCCCTGGCTATTAGTTTCTCATATGTTTCGTGGTAGCTGATCTTCTCCCATTCTGCAGACATGGCCACACCATCGTAGTATACAGCAGCATACAGCCATCTTCGTCATCTTGCTAACTTCTCTGTTACTGAAGAATCCTCGTTTCATGGACTTAAAAAAAGTCTCCCAGCTGCTGCTCTTTAGGTAGCGAACTCTTCTTTGATGCTTCCTTTCCAGTCTATAACAGCTCCAATGCATTTAATGTTGTTGACGTGCCCCAGGACCTGTTCTCCCAGCTTTATCTGATGCCTTCCTCTCTCTCTCTCTCTCTCTCTCTCTCTCTCTCTCTCTCTCTCTTTCTCTCGTGATATCAGCATGGTTTTTGTTTTGGAGCTGCAGATGACCATCATTCTCTTCCTCAGCTCTTCCTTCCAGACTTGCAGTTTGGATTGAAGAAGTGCCTCTGATTTAGCAATCAGGGCAGCATTATCGGCAAATGCCAGCTCTGAAATACAAACCTGTGTCATCTGTCAGTACTTCACTGAATACTTTCTTGTCCTCTCCTTACTTGCTTTCATGAAATCGTGCACGACGAGTATGAAAAGATAAGGTGACAGAATATCACCCTGTCTTACACCAGTTAAGAGAGGCCGACCAAAAACAACTTGGCGGAGGCTGAGATGCAAAGAATGAACCAGAGTTGGGGCACTGTACGAAGGATGGCCGCCGACCGAGCAAAGTGGAATCAATTTGTTGTTGCCCTACAAGAAGCCACCAGGCGTAATGGCCACTGACTGCTTTGACGGTCGGCGGCTAAGGATCAAAGAAAGAAGAAAGTTACACCAGTTGTGGCCCTGAGCTATTCTGACTTATGGTTTGCCTTCCTCACATAATTTCTACAACTCTTGTAGAAGCTCTGTATAACATGGATCAGAAGTACTGGAATGTTCTTCTTTGCCAAGCAGTACCAAAGTTTGCTCCAGGAGACCTTGTCAAAAGCCATCTCCAGATCCAAGAAACAAAGACGCATCTCGCATTTATACTCGAGGGCCATTTCACTCAGCTGCCTGAGTGTGAAGATAAGGTCTTAAGTACTTCGGTATGCTCGGAAACCACACTAGACCTCATCCATTTGTGGCTCAGCCAGGCGTCTGAGTCTCTGTTCCAGGATTCTAGAGTAAATTTTACCAGGGACACTGAGAAGAGTAGGGCAGTCTCTAACGGTATTCATAGAATCAAAACCTGGGAATGAAATCGGCTTGATTTAAGACATCTTTCCCTTTTCAGAACACAACCAAGGAACTTACAGAAATCAAACGAAGTTAATGAAAAGCAAGTCTAACATTAACAGCGTAGTGATGAATGTGACGCTTTATTTACCACAGATTTGTGGCAGTATTACAAAGTAGACATGAGGCTGGCAACCTCATCACGTAAAACAAATTGCCATAGGAAACACCGCTGCAGAAACATGTGAGGGATTGGTGCAGGCTTCCTGCAAGGGACCAGCTATAGTCGTGGCTCCATGCTCCATAATGAGCACAAAGAGAAATGATGGTGATTAAAAAGTAGGAAACAAAAGTTTCCATCGAAGCTCATTTAAATCGTATGAAATTCAACAACGAGAGCTGAGCAATAACATACATACATATTTGAGCATCGTAGACTAAACTTAGATATTTTACGGGACCCAAAGATGCAGCAATAGAGAATGCAGTCAGTGACTCACAGCTTGACTACTTGCGTCAGGGTCAGCGAACCAGAGCGGACCAAGACCCTACTCCACCTCCACTTGGTGGTCCTGGAAACAGGCTGCATTACTGCAGTATGGCTGAGAGAGTAGGGATCGAAGAGGGAAGGCAAACCCGGTCCAAAAAATGCCGTGCTGAAGTCGGATGAGTCGGCCGAAAGGCGCAAATATTGCAGCTCTGGCGTAAACAGACACAACGCAACCAAGGTCCTTTTCAGGACGAACGAGGAAGAAGAAGAAGAAGATATTTTACAAGGTAAAGCATACAAATCACCCGAAAGGGGAGCAAAGAATAGTAACATTGTTCCCTACGATGCATGTCGTAAAAACGAATAAGAAGTGTTTAGCAAGGGTCTATTTACCCCCCCCCCCCCCCCCCGTTAAAAAAATGTTTGACACAGGGTATTTTATATTAAACACACATATGTCTTAGTCCTCGAAATGCTTGCTAAACAAGAGAGCGAGGGATGGAGTGGAACACAATCAAATAATAACTAACACAAGCCATATTCCCAACTCTGTTCAATGTATTCAAAGAACTGTGACCTCACATTTACAACAATATATATAGTCAGCGAAGTGTATCACATTGATGAAAATCCCAGATCACAAAACCAATCACAACTCTCCTTACATTCACCCCTGATCTGCTGACATCGCAGTTTCGTGTTGTTAAGTTCAGACCACTCTACTGACTACCTCTCATACACGACTAACATTACGTACCTGCTCCCAGTGGAGCACCGCCAGTCCACAGCTGTGTTAATCACGCTGTGAAATCTACTCTCCCCGCTGGGGAAAAAAAACAAAGTTTTTTTTTTCTTCTGGAGGGCGGCCGGACGCACTCCAAACAGCCAACATCCGGCCTTTGAGCCAAGTATACATTCATATCCTTCGTGTCGTCACATATCTTGCATATTCAATTAAACATCGTGGGGGAGAAGGGGAACCAAAGAAATAAACAAGCATTCTACAAACGAGACAGAGTGTCAGCTGCAACGTTAAGCTTACCCTCTTGGGGTAAAACAGTAAATTTGTACAGCTGCAGTAAGAGGGCCCACCGAGTTAATTTCGAGCTTGTCGATTTCGACGACTGTAAAAATGAGAGTGGTTGATGGTCTGTCTGTAATACAAAATGTGAACCTATCAAGTATCGGGACAACTTTGAAACTGCCCACACAATTGCCAGGCATTCCCTTTCAATCGTGGAGTACCTAGTCTCAGCCGGAAACAGCTTCCGACTCACATACATCACTGGATGTAAGGTACTCTGGTGGTCTTGCATTAAACAAGCCCTAATTCCTACAGAAGATGCGTCTGTCCGCAAAACAAAGGGTTTGCGTAAATCTGGCAACAGTAAGATGGGTTTCCTAGAGAACACCCTCTTGATTCTGGACAAGGCTATCTCGCAATCTTGTGTCCACACGATCCTATTTGGCATCCCATTTCTCGTCAGCGAGGTAAGTGTAGCTGCGATGGAAGAGAACTGAGGAATGAAGTTGTGATAAAAATTCACAAGTCCAATTAGACTTTTCACTGGTTTCCTTGTTTTAGGTGTCTGCAACTGTAAAATCTCTGAAACTGTAACATCTTCCGGTTTCAGGTGATTATGACCTACAGTATGTCCTAAGAAATTTAACTCCTTAAAACTGTAGTGGGTTTGATGGTACTATATGGTTGTGATATTACCTAGTGTGATGCATGAGGTCAGCTGTGAAGGCTCCTGAGATAAATGTAGCTGTGAGTTTACAGAAGGCCCTTCTTGCTACCACTTACGACCTCACACATATCTTTTTTTACTAATGAATGTGGCTACGTTAAAAATCTAGGGTACTGAAATGTAAGGTGTTGTATTAGTATATACAAACACACACACAGATATTTAATAAGTCTAATAATATTAATAAAATTTATAACACACTGAACTAACTCAAGCTGTTTAAAATTTTGATATTACATTTTCTTTAAGTTTATTTGTTCTGAACCAAGGTTTTATTTTGGTCAGAACATATGAAAGGTTTTGAAATTATGAATGAAATGCATGAATATATGGCATAATAAATGAAAGGTGTGTACATATGAATTTTACAAGACTAGTTAATATTACTACTGTTTATATTTGTAATTTATCTGGGAGAACGATTAATGGATGTGGTGTTGGGGTGGCTTCATCACTCCCAGTCTATGACTACCAAACATTGTCCATTTACTGATGGGAAAAATACAAGTTTATTTCCCAACATGGTATGTTCTAGTTGATGGGAATATAATTGGGTGTTAGTTATTAAATAAGTTGGTGAATGTCCAGCAGGCCAGACGCTCACGAATCTTTGACTGAGTAGTTCTGGTGCTGGAATCTGGTGGCCCCACCTCTCCGTGCTTGGGGGCAATATAGGCTGCTCTGCCAAAATTTTAGACTGCACGGGTCCACACTTGTATTTTTCAACATAGCATTTGACACCACTTTGGTGCCAAATAAAAAACTCACAGTTCTGAAATAAAAGTATTGGGTCATGTGTCAGAACTCTACCTCCTGAGCCACTTCTACACTACACAACAACACCACATAGACGGGGTCAGATCTCTCTGACCATACAGCACATCTTACCAAGTTGGTTTCACATAGTATAAGTTCCCCAAGACTACATATTCTGAAATATGTTCATTAGCTTCCTGCCATTGAATAGGATAGGTGATATGTTCCACTGATCTCAACACTTGATCCGCCCTTCATAATCCTTGCTGGCGTTTATGTATTTTGTTTGTCTCTAGACCCTGAATTGGGGCTGGGGATCTAGAGCGAATCCTTACTTGTTGTAAGGGATAGATTATGATATGGCAGTATCAAATCACTCGAAACAATAAACAATATTAAAATATACAAAGAAATACTTTCAGTCTTACCAGAATTATGAATAGAAAACACAGTTATATGCTAGCAAAACTCAGCTGAGCTGCTGGCTCTAGTATGGCGTCCCTCTAAATATTGCAATTAGCTTCTGGGAATTACACCACTGAAGAATTACTGTGCCTACTACTGGACAATTTATGATGAATGGCACAAATGCGCGTCTGAGCGCCGATAATATGTTTATCTGTGGCCAATCACCGCCTTTTTTCCTTTTCAAATTTCAAACCTCCTACCAAAAGTTAATTCAGTCATACCTCAGTCAAGTATGTATTATTGTCTGTTGGTCCGTCTGTCTCTACTTGCGTTTTTTACAAAAACACACTTGTTTATACATGCATTTCCTACACAAATCTGCCTCTAGAGTTATTTTTAGCCACAACTTTCCACTAATTCCCCCTCTCTTTCATTCATCTAGATTTTAGCACTTGAGTCTCAAGGCCGCAATTTTTTGAAAATTAGTGACATTTTTTTGTTTCTGCAGCGGTGTTTCCTATGGCAATTTGTTTTACGTGATGAGGTTGCCAGCCTCATGTCTACTTTGTAATACTGCCACAAATCTGTGGTAAATAAAGCGTCACATTCATCACTACGCTGTTAATGTTAGACTTGCTTTTCATTAACTTCGTTTGATTTCTGTAAGTTCCTTGGTTGTGTTCTGAAAAGGGAAAGATGTCTTAAATCAAGCCGATTTCATTCCCAGGTTTTGATTCTATGAATACCGTTAGAGACTGCCCTACTCTTCTCAGTGCCCCTGGTAAAATTTACTCTAGAATCCTGGAACAGAGACTCAGACGCCTGGCTGAGCCACAAATGGATGAGGTCTAGTGTGGTTTCCGAGCATACCGAAGTACTTAAGACCTTATCTTCACACTCAGGCAGCTGAGTGAAATGGCCCTCGAGTATAAATGCGAGATGCGTCTTTGTTTCTTGGATCTGGAGATGGCTTTTGACAAGGTCTCCTGGAGCAAACTTTGGTACTGCTTGGCAAAGAAGAACATTCCAGTACTTCTGATCCGTGTTATACAGAGCTTCTACAAGAGTTGTAGAAATTATGTGAGGAAGGCAAACCATAAGTCAGAATAGCTCAGGGCCACAACTGGTGTAACTTTCTTCTTTCTTTGATCCTTAGCCGCCGACCGTCAAAGCAGTCAGTGGCCATTACGCCTGGTGGCTTCTTGTAGGGCAACAACAAATTGATTCCACTTTGCTCGGTCGGCGGCCATCCTTCGTACAGTGCCCCAACTCTGGTTCATTCTTTGCATCTCAGCCTCCGCCAAGTTGTTTTTGGTCGGCCTCTCTTAACTGGTGTAAGACAGGGTGATATTCTGTCACCTTATCTTTTCATACTCGTCGTGCACGATTTCATGAAAGCAAGTAAGGAGAGGACAAGAAAGTATTCAGTGAAGTACTGACAGATGACACAGGTTTGTATTTCAGAGCTGGCATTTGCCGATAATGCTGCCCTGATTGCTAAATCAGAGGCACTTCTTCAATCCAAACTGCAAGTCTGGAAGGAAGAGCTGAGGAAGAGAATGATGGTCATCTGCAGCTCCAAAACAAAAACCATGGTGATATCACGGGAGAAAGAGAGAGAGAGAAAGAGAGAGAGAGAGAGAGAGAGAGAGAGAGAGAGGAAGGCATCAGATAAAGCTGGGAGAACAGGTCCTGGGGCACGTCAACAACATTAAATGCATTGGAGCTGTTATAGACTGGAAAGGAAGCATCAAAGAAGAGTTCGCTACCTAAAGAGCAGCAGCTGGGAGACTTTTTTAAGTCCATGAAACGAGGATTCTTCAGTAACAGAGAAGTTAGCAAGATGACGAAGATGGCTGTATGCTGCTGTATACTACGATGGTGTGGCCATGTCTGCAGAATGGGAGAAGATCAGCTACCACGAAACATATGAGAAACTAATAGCCAGGGATTCAGACCTCCAGGACAACACAGAGTACACTGGGAGGACAATATTAGACAGTCTCTGAAGGACCGAGGACTAGATTGGAACTAGGCCAGGAGGAAGACAACCAATAGGATAGTACGGCACTCTCTCTGGAAAATTTCTACACCCCTGGATAGAAGAAGAACGACTAAGTAAGACTCCCATACTACTTTTAAAAAAAAAATGAGCGCCAGTGGGAATGCCCGGAAGTTTAAAACGTTTTTGTGCTTCCCGCCCCTGATTAATCGTTTTGTTTTTTATACTTGTGACGTAGCACTCATCCGTTACCTAATTTCGAATACTTCGTCGTCCTTATAGATAATTCATTCATGATGATTTGATTTATTTGATTTATTCCCCCTTGGTTTCTGCCAAGATCAGCGTCTGTGGCAACATAATGTTAGCGTATTCTGTTATTCGTTTTTTTCCGCTTCCGTTATGCTGTGTATTCATTCTTTCTTTCTACAAATAGAAGAAGACAAGTAAGAAACCCGTCAAATTTGACGGGTGTTTAATTATAATGTGGTCTTTCTGTTACATGTCCTAAAGACGGTACTATTTCTGCTTTGGTCATTGTATCACATGTCACCGTCATCAGATTTTTATATTAAAAATTATATGGATGCATTAAATATGATGCCATGGGGCAACCTTCCTAAATGACATGGGGAGAAGTGATATTGATCTAATGGACCGGAAAATGACTAATTAACTAATAGTTCTTTTATGACAACATTTCTCGTAAATGTTCGTGTATCTTTTAAAATCTTGTCCTTGTAGACTGTGTACTGGATATGTACTTTAAGACTGGTGGGTTCCTTCCTCTCGTGAGCGCTACATAAAGTTGGCCGTGAGCAATGACTGGTTCTGGAAGGTGCACACCTACATGATCAAACGATTGTCCTTGCGATTTGTTGATTGTCATGGCAAAAGCCAAAATCACAGGAAACTGACGACGTCTCAAGATGAAAGGAATGGCGGTATCGCTTGGCTCTAACGTGATGCTTTTGCTACTTGTTTACTAATTGTCCATGACCCACTTTCATGTGTCAGGACTGAAGAACTCTCTTTCGTACTTCCAATGACAAAGAGTTGTTGCATAAAATACATTTGATTTTATAGAATGCTGCTTTCATTTTATAGATGACTTATAAGACATGAAAGTCACTGAAAGTAAAATTTATACTAATTATAACCCACCACAGGTTGAACGGGATATTTCTCATCATCAAATCAAACTTATGTGATGGGGCCGGAAAGACACCCGGCTTCCCCCTTCACGTGGGGCCGGAAAGACACCTGGCTTCCCCCTTCACGTAAAGATGCCCTGGCTTCCCCCTTAAAGTAAAGGCATATTTATCGCCCAGATATTTTCGATTTGCGCGCAACCCACGTGACTGTCAGCTGTTACGGTATATGTTATTAACGCCGTCTGCTAAAGGTTAGCAGACGTGCAATTGTAAAGGTTAAGACATTTAATATATTACGATAGATGTTTCAATTATTGAACGCTCCATACACGATCGATTATGACGTGTCTAGCGTTGTTTGGGTCACAGTCGGTAACTAGGAGACGCTACCCTTTGTTACTTGACCGCCAAGCTGAATAGCTGCGTTTTCTAACCTTCCAATTCAATGGCATGATATAGCCATTTATATGTGCATTTATGATGGACCAGGGTCAGTCCTAGAACTCTATACGAGAGGAAACTTATGGAGGTTAGGGTTTAACTAGAATCCTCAGAAGGAGGAGAATAATCGTCCAATCCGTATGAAATATTCAGACTCGCAGTCTCACTGTCAGCAGGTAGCCATGTCTATCTGCGCGTGCATATAGCTGTGATGTTCTGACGACAATACTGCATTGTATCCTTAAACGGACATTGATACGTAAACCAGCAGTCTACGTTATTGATTAATTTATGCATGACTTATACGGACTTATGTTCTGCTCATATTTGAAATGATCATCCTGTGTGTACATGTGATTAAATATTACGGACTCAACCTGAAGGCATTAATTACTTCATTAATGTTGCTGAGTTCAAGTATTACATGTTACTTCTTCATACCATGCTACTGAGTTCTATGAACGCTTCACCCTAATTCGCGTAATGATAAAACAAGCACGATGAACAAGAAATCACTAAAATAACTATACTCAGCACATGATCTTCAACCGGCAAATAACTCAGCAACAAAGTGGCGGCCGATTGTTGGGAACGACAGAAAAAAGAAACAAACTTCTGTTCCTTACGCACATGTTAACCACAATATTTACGATCAAGTTTCGATCACATGATCCAGTCGAAGATGACGTTGTACTCATTATAATGCCTAACAACTTGACGTCACCGAAGGTCGTGTAGGTGAACTGTCGGAGAAACCAAAGCCGTTTTCTAAGTCTAACCGGGGGAAACATGAGCCATTTGAAGCAAACACACGATATGGACTACAGGAGCAGACAGTCAGGGGCTTTTGCCTAGCTGTTGACGACCTCTAGCACTGATCTAAGCAACGGAAAAGATAAGTCTAGTTGTTTAACTGTCGTCATTGCAAACAGTAATACTGAGTCCATGCCTTTTGCCTGCATAGGCATGTTTTTTCTGAATGTGTTTCATGTATTTTTTGGTTGTTTTAATGTTTTGTTAATTAGCGGGCCGGTTGGAGGGAACTGAAATCTCTGGGGAATGTCGCGAACAGCTGAATACCTAGATTTCAGTCGGTCTTGGGCAGTTAAACGATTGCACTTTTGGAAGCCCCATTGAGGTTTGCCGGTGGACTGCCTGTCCAGATCTGCTATCGTTCGACGGTTTGTGTTAGCTCTGCCGTTCCGTAGATAACTGGCGTATTTTATTTGTACTAAGTTCACATTTTTATTCAGTTTTGTATCATGTTCGTTAACTATTTCGTCCAATCTACTCTTACTATCAATTTATTTTATAATTGTTAAATGTTTGTCCGTTATGAGTCCTGTGATGTCATCATTTTTTGCATTCATTTTTTTTGTGTACTTTGTATATTAAGTTGACCTCGGGTCAGTCCTTGACCCTTCATTTGGCTTGTGACACTTCCGCTTGTTTTATTTAGTTCATAAATTCATTTTTAATTGTGAAAATGTCTTGTTTGCGTCTTGACATTGTTTGTACCCTTTAGTTGCATCATTGTTTTGTTTGTCCTCATGATATATATTAAATACTACATTAATAATATGATATTATATTCAATAATACACTTGTAATTTAATTTAATTAATTTTTTCTGATATTTAAGGTTAATATGGGACATTGCATAATTATGCAGTGATAGTCCAAGAAATTAGCACTACAATTTATAAGAGATGCCTAGGGCATAATAATATAATATATATATTGACCAAATAAAATAATCTTATAGTCTACCTTTGAGGTAAATAGACCCATTGTATATTATTTAATATACTTTTCTGGTACTAAGAGAGTGACTTAGTACATTGAACAATATAATTACTAGGAATCATGCCCAACATTATTGGATATTAAGATTAATTGTGTGATGTAATTACATTATAGTTAACAGATATCATAACTATTTATGATATAGTTAGTACTTAGATACAATATTGTTACAAAATATTGTCTATTAGTTGAACTTAGACATAAGAGTTCAGTACTATTGTGATTATTTATATTGAATATTCCTAAGTTGAGTAAGTATAATAATTACTCTGAAGCTACTATTGACTATTTTAATCAGTAATTATCAATAATTACTTACCAGATAAAAGTCAAAATGCTTACTATAGACCATTTCGTTAAAATTGGTAAAGAATATGGTTATAAATATCAAGAACTTCGTCAGTTTGCTGAGGCAGAACTGGAAAAAACATAAAGCAGAAATGGAGGAACGTGAAAGAAAAGAAGCAGAGAAAAAGGCTGCATTAAAGAAAGAGGAAGAGGAACAAAAGGCTGCATTAAAGAAAGAGGAAGAGGAACAAAAGGTTGCATTAAAGAAAGAGGAGGAGGAACGTGAAAGAAAGGAAGCAGAACGTGAGATGAAGCAAATTGCCAAGGAAAATAGATTAAGAGAGATTGCTCAACGTGAAAGAGAAGAGCAAAGAGCAATTGCCAGACAGGAAGAAGAGAATAAATTGAAACGAGAGGAAATTATTTTACAACAAGAAATGGAATTGGCGCGTATTAAATTGGAGACACACCCGTGTGTTGCCGGGGCCCGAAAGGGGAGCAAAGAATAGTAACACTGCACCCTACCATGCATGTCGTAAAAAGCGACTAAGGAGGGTTTGGGCATGGGGCTGTTTACCCCATCCCGTAAAAACTTCGCACAGTGGGCTGATCACCTGCTTGCCAACCAATCTGATTACGGAAACAGCGATAGATTGTTTGGTCTGTTTTTGTTCCACAAAGACGCCACTAGGCGTGGTGGAAACAGCGATAGATTGATCAATTTGTTGTTGCCCTAAGACGCCACTAGGCGTACTGGCCACATACTGCTTTGCCGGTTGATGGCTAAGGATGGAAGAAGAAGAAGAAGAAATTGGAGACAGCAAGATTACAAGCACAAAGTGCTGATGCAAACCAGAATAATAACGCACAAAATGGATCGTCATCCAGCCAAACTAAACATTTCTACAACTTTAAATTACCCACTTTCAACTTAAACGTGGACGACCTTTCATCATTCCTGTCACGTTTTGAACAGACTTGCAAAACAAATCATTTGCCCGAAGAGTCATGGGTACTCAAGTTAAATGAATTCTTGGTTGGAGAACCATTGACGGCTTCTCAAAATGCTGACCCATCAATAGCAAATAACTACGGCGCTATTAAGTCCTTGCTTTTACGAAGGTTTCACCTGGACGAGGAACACTGTAGGTTGAAATTTAAGGGAATTTTACCTGAATCTCCAAAAGATTTTGCAGGATTCATTGCAAACATACACAATACATTTAATAGATGGGTTGAACTGGCAGAAGTCAACAAATCGTACGACAAATTAGTTGATTTACTACTACGGGATAAGGTATTATCTTCGGTTAGCCAACCATTCTTTGCATATTTGCAGGAGCGTAAACCAGGTACTATTGACGAGTTGGAAAAAATTTCTTTAAACTACTGTTCGGCACATCCGAATGCGAACATTTCTAACTCTTCATTAAGAGAACCTCTACCTGTGGCGTCTAATATGGCCTACAATCATAATAACAAACAAAGACATCACAGTGTAGACAGAAGTAGGTTCCAAAGAAATCACAATGTTAACTTTCAGAAGGGACATAATAATGATTTCAACAATAAAAATGAGTTCAACAGAGGTAGATCACGAGATAGAAATTATTCACCTCAAACAAACTACCACAATAGTCAACATAACACTAATTATAATCGATCACATACCCCCAATAATAACAATAACTGGAATGGTAATAATCATGGCTCGAGACATCGAGATAATAGTTACTATAGAGGACGACGAGATAATTCTAACAATTATACTCGTAATCGATCTCATTCTCGGGGATCATCTCAGTACAACCATAATACAGGGGCGGCAGTTACAAATAATACTACCCCTATAGCTCAGGTCCCACTTGACGATAATACAACACAGTCTTCTGCTGCATGTTTTGCTATTAATTATAATGTGGCAAATAGTTGCCAACAATGCAATCTTATTTTTCAGAAGGCGAAAGAAACAGTGCTTAACTGCGGACATATTACACCAGAGGTAGGTCTTGCAGTCAACGATGGAACAGGCTCACTAATTTTTAACAGGGGAATCGTTAATGGATCCGTCGTCTCAGTGCTGAGAGATTCAGGATCCACAACGATTGGTGTACGTCAGTCGCTGGTACATCCTAGCTGTGCGACAGGAGAATATGTACGCTGCATGACATTTGGTGGAACTATTGAGTTCTACCCCACAGCTATTGTTCATATTAGAACACCCTTTTTCACAGGGAATGTAAAAGTATGTATGCTAAAAAAGCCTATTGCTGATCTGATGGTTGGTCGTATACACGGCAGTAAAGATTGTACTCCAGATGAGATCATAGAATGGGAGAAACATAACCTATGCACTGGAAACGCCGTGACGACTAGAGCGCAGACTCAACTCATGGAGAAAGTTAGTGATAATAAGATGGATGCAGACAACCAAGAGGAGTTTGTAGTCAATTCACCTATTGACAGGGAAACATTTGCAACTAAACAAAAAGAGGATAAATCTTTAAAAAAAATTTTTTAAGCTGGTTGATAAAGTTGACAATCTATCCTCAGGTAATAATAACAAACATTGGTTTGTTATTAAAAATGACATATTGATTAGATGTTTTAATGACAAATCACAAATGAAACAACAAGTTATGGTCCCGTATACTTTTAGACGGTACATTCTTCAACATGCGCATGACTCACAGTGTGCTGGACATATGGGATATACTCGAACACGATCTCGAGTACTGTCTTCATTCTTTTGGCCAGGAGTGTCAAGAGATATTTCGCAGTATGTACGTTCCTGTACTACATGCCAAGAAGTGAAAGCACGTGGAGCTTTTCACACGGCGCCTATTCAGGCTTGCGATATCTCAGTAAGACCGTTTGACAAGATGGCCATAGATATTATTGGTCCATTGCTACCATCGGCCAGAGGACATAGATTCGTCCTTACGTGCATTGATTTGTGCACACGATGGCCAGAAGCTATCCCATTAAAGACCACCACTACCACAGATGTAGCTGATGCACTACATCTCATCTTTTCTAGAATAGGGTTTCCTAGAAAACTTTTATCAGACCATGGGTCACAGTTCATATCTGACACCATGAAGGAAGTCATGAAAACCTGGAACATTGATAGGAATTTAAGTAGTATTTATCATCCTATGAGTAATGGTGCAGTTGAAAGACTTAACCGTACACTTAAACAACTACTACATAAGGTTACTGTTAAGCACCCTCATGACTGGGACAGAGCACTCCCAGCTGTTCTATTTGCTTATCGGGAGGTACCGCATGAACAAACTGGCTTCTCTCCCTTTGAATTAGTTTTTGGTGCTCCCCCAAGAGGTCCTATGGGACTAATAAAAGACTTATTAATTGACGCGGAGATGACTCAGGACACTCAGTCATCTTACGAGTATGTGATTAATCTTCGGAAGAACATTATTGAGTCTTGCCAGTTGGCAACAGCTTCTTCTGAGGCTGCAAAAGCTAAGGCTCGATCTCTACAAAATAGGTCTCGACGATTACGCCAATTATTCCCAGGCGATGAGGCTTATGTGTTACTTCCTCACAATAACAATAAATTATTGATATCTTGGAATGGTCCTTACAAAGTCATTGATAAAATTTCCGACGTTGATTACGTCTTAGATATCAAGGGACACAAAAAGATATTTCATATTAACATGCTCAAGCAATTTCATACACGTCCTGAACACTTACAGTCAATTTTTCATGAACTAGATGACACCACAGTATCTACTTGTTATTATTCTAACTTATCCGTCATCCAGGAGAAGAATCTTCTTTTCCTGAGGTACAGTTACCGTTACCGGTACCAGTAGTTCAACCTACTGAATCTTGGCGGGATGTAACCATTTCTTCAACGGTTACACCGCAACAGCATCTACAGATTGCTAATCGATTACAATCTTATCCAGATGTGTTGACCGACGTCCCGGGTCGCACATCGGCTATCAGTCATGACATTACTCTCAATGACGATACACCTATTCGTGTACATCCCTATTCGGTTCCTTTACATTTCCTTGCTAAAACTACTAAGGAACTTGAACAGATGTTGTCTCTGGGAATCATTGAGACTAGTAATTCGCCATTCTCTTCTCCATTAGTGATTGTCCGGAAGAAGGACAATAACATCAGACTATGTGTTGATTATAGAAAATTAAATGCTAAGATTATAGTTGACAGCGAACCACATCCACTTATCGACGACTTACTGCCACGTCTATCCAACGCAACTATATTTAGTAAGATAGACTTAACTAAAGGTTATTGGCAGATACCACTGACCGAAAAGGCTAAGTACTGCACCGCATTTTCCACTCCACAAGGTCTATACCAGTGGAATGTGATGCCTTTTGGGCTTGTTAATGCGCCAGCTACCTTCATTCGCCTGATGCGACAAATTTTATCAGGTAGACCAGACGTTATTACATATATTGACGACATATGCTTGTTTAGTTCGTCGTTTGAGGAATATGTTTCGGGACTTAGATATGTTTTCGACACTCTAAGGAATTATCATCTAACTGCTAAACCTACAAAGGTGCAGATCGCGTGTAATGAGATAACCTTTTTGGGACATATCATTGGAGCGGGATATATCCGAACGTTACCTAGTACGGTCTCCAAAATTCTAAACATAGCAGTTCCTCAGACGAAGAAACAGGTCAGGAGTTTGTTAGGACTTGTTCAATATTACAGTAGATTCATACCAAACTTGTCATCCATCACGGCTGTATTGTCTTCATTGTTAAAAAAAGACATGCCGGTGAAGGTGACATGGACTGGTATATGCAATGAAACTTTCAACAAAATTATAAATTTGTTTTCGCATGAACCAATTTTAAGACTTCCCGATGCTTCCAAAAGATTTTTCTTACGAACAGATGCTAGTAACTACGGCATCGGTGCATGCCTGCTCCAGAACCATGATGGCGTTCTACATCCTACCTTATATATTTCAAGAAAGCTAAAGCCGACAGAAACAAAGTATTCCACAGTGGACAAGGAACTTTTATCACTTATATGGGCAATCACGAAACTAGAGAAGTTCTTGCTTGGTGCTCCATTCACCATACAGACTGACCAGCGTGCTGTAGCATCTTTGCGTAGATCAAACCACAAAAGTCCAAAACTCGCCAGATACGCGATCATCCTGCAGCCATTTGAATTCTCCATTGAACATATTCCTGGCACTGAAAACATTGTGGCGGATGCTTTGTCACGTAATCCTATTGACGACGAATAATCAACATTGACATTCCTAAAATACGTCAATCATCACTACATTGGATAGAACGAAGTATCAACTATAAGGGAACTAACCTTGACTTCAATTTAATATTTATAAACACTATATGCATCACAGAATTGAACTAAAGACAATCAAGGTATGCATATTGACATTGAAACTTCGTCTAACGTCCATACACAATATATGAATATTCGTTGAACAATCATGGAACAATATCTGACGACAAGTCGAACTTATTATCCTATGTGCACTTAATTCTTGGATCCTAGGATAATTGACATTTCTGTCCGACGTAAATGTTTCAACACTTTGTCTAAAAGAATTCATCAGGATCAGGACTACGGATGGATCATCATATCCTATACTAATTAATTAGTTAACTTAACTTCTTAATTGAATTAATATCAATAAAATGAAATGTGAGAAAAAAATGAAATGAAAAACAAAAAAAAAGAACGAAATATGAAAAGAAGAAATTATGAAAAGAGAAAATAAATCTCACACAAGTATTAGATTAATATTTTTTTTTAATGTACCTATACGTTATTTAGTTAGTTAAATTAGATAGTTATTATTCACTAACACTTAACACACACAATTAAGTTAAACTTATATTCGAATTTCTTTCTATTTCTTCTCACTTATTTGTCTTGTAGCATCTTTGCGTAGATCAAACCACAAAAGTCCAAAACTCGCCAGATACGCGATCATCCTGCAGCCATTTGAATTCTCCATTGAACATATTCCTGGCACTGAAAACATTGTGGCGGATGCGTTGTCACGTAATCCTATTGACGACGAATAATCAACATTGACATTCCTAAAATACGTCAATCATCACTACATTGGATAGAACGAAGTATCAACTATAAGGGAACTAACCTTGACTTCAATTTAATATTTATAAACACTATATGTCAATGTTGATTATTCGTCGTCAATAGGATTACGTGACAAAGCATCCGCCACAATGTTTTCAGTGCCAGGAATATGTTCAATGGAGAATTCAAATGGCTGCAGGATGATCGCGTATCTGGCGAGTTTTGGACTTTTGTGATCTTTGCGTAGATCAAACCACAAAAGTCCAAAACTCGCCAGATACGCGATCATCCTGCAGCCATTTGAATTCTCCATTGAACATATTCCTGGCACTGAAAACATTGTGGCGGATGCGTTGTCACGTAATCCTATTGACGACGAATAATCAACATTGACATTCCTAAAATACGTCAATCATCACTACATTGGATAGAACGAAGTATCAACTATAAGGGAACTAACCTTGACTTCAATTTAATATTTATAAACACTATATGCATCACAGAATTGAACTAAAGACAATCAAGGTATTTTAATATTTATAAACACTATATGCATCACCGAATTGAACTAAAGACAATCAAGGTATGCATATTGACATTGAAACTTCGTCTAACGTCCATACACAATATATGAGTATATGATATTAACGCCGTCTGCTAAAGGTTATCAGACGTGCAATTGTAAAAGGTTAAGGCATTTAATATATTGCGATAGATGTTTCAATTACTGAACGCTCCATACACGATCGATCATGACGTGTATAGCGTTGTTTAGGACACAGTCGGTAACTAAGAAACGCTACCCTTTGTTACTTGACCGCCAAGCTGAATAGCTGCGTTTTTCTAACCTTCCAATTCAATGGCATGATATAGCCATTTATATATGCATTTTTTGATGGATCAGGGTCAGTCCTAGAACTCTATATGAGAGGGAAATTTATGGAGGTTAGTATTTAACTAGAATTCTCAGAAGGAGAAGAATAATCGTCAAATTCGTATGAATATATTCAGACTCGCAGTCTCACTGTCGGCAGGTAGCCATGTCTAGCTGCGCGTGCATATAGCTGTGATGTTCTGACGACAATACTGCATTGTATCCTTAAACGGACATTGACACATAACCAGCAGTCTACGTTATTGATTAATTTATGCATGACTTATATGGACTTATGCTCTACTCCTATTGAAATGATCATCCTGTGTGTACAACTGTGAATTAAATGTACGGACTCAATGAAATGACTTATCAAATCAATCGTATTCCAAGGTTCAATTATTGTTCGGAATCTTCCACCCCCGCACTCGCTTAATCTTCCATCGAAGGCACGATGCACTATCTCTGAACAAAAAAAACTAACATATCAATGAAAAAACAATGGCCAGAAATTTATAATTGTTTTATTCATATCACATGGAACATTGTTAAGAGCAAACCACCACCTTGTAACAGTGGTGCCCGGTGTGTGGGGACGAAAAACAACCAAAAACCAAAAATTTTTTCATGACTTTCGAATGAAATATTTACGATCAAGTTTCGATCACATGACTATTACGAAGCTGACGTGACGCACGTGATCATGAATAGCAACATGACGTCACTGTTGCATTGTCGCAGTGAAGAAGACATCTTTTCAACGCCTCTCTAGTTCGTTTCAAATTGATCAAATGCATAAGATGGACTACCGTTGCCTGCCCATCAGGAGCAGACAGTCAAAGGCACAGGCCTAGCTGTTGACGACCTCTAGCACTGATCTAAGCAACGGAAAAGATAAGTCTAGGTGTTTAACTGTTGTTATTGCAAACAGTGCTACTAAGTCCATGCCCTCTGCCTACATCGGCATGTTTTTACCTATGTTTAATGTACTTTTTGTTGTCTTAATGTGTTGTTAATTCGTGGGAGGTAGGGAGGATGAACCGAAATAAGATTCTGTGGCTCTCACGATGCCTGAATTGATTTCGGTCGTTTCTTAAGGCAGTTAAACGATTGCACCTTTGGAAGCCCCATTGAGGTTTGCCATTGGACTGTCTGTCCAAATCTGCTACCGTTTGACGATTTGTGTTAGCTGTACCGTTCCGTAGATAACTGGCGTATTTTATTCGTACTCAGTTAACAATTTTTTTTTAGTTTTGTATCATGTTTGTTAACTATTTCGTCCAGTCTCCTCTTACTATCATTTATTTGATGATTGTTAAATTTTCGTCCGTTATGAGTCCTGTGATGTCATCATTTTTTGCAGTCATTTTTTTTTTTTGTGTACTTTGAATATTAAGTTGACCTCGGGTCAGACCTTGACCCTTCATTTGGCTTGTGACATTTCCGCTTGTTTTATTTAGTTCATAAATTCATTTTTAATTGTGAAAATGTCTTGTTTGCGTCTTAACATTGTTTGTACCCTTTAGTTGCATCATTGTTTTGTTTGTCCTCATAATATATATTAATACTACATTAATAATATGATATTATATGCAATAATATACTTGTAATTTAATTTAATTAATTTTTTTCTGATATTTAAGGTTAATATGGGACATTGCATAATTATGCAGTGATAGTCCAAGAAAGTAGCACTACAATTTATAATAGATGCCTAGGGCATAATAATATAATATATATATATTGACAAAATAAAATAATCTTATAGCTACCTTTGAGGTAATAGACCCATTGTATATTATTTAATATACTTTTCTGGTACTAAGAGAGTGACTTAGTACATTGAACAATATAATTACTAGGAATCATACCCAACATTATTGGATATGAGATTAATTGTGTGAAGTAATTACATAATAGTTAACAGATATCATAACTATTTATGATATAGTATTATTTAGATACAATATTGTTACAAAATATTGTCTATTAGTTGAACTTAGACATTAGAGTTCAGTACTATTGTGATTATTTATATTGAATATTTCTAAGTTGAGTAAGTATAATAATTACTCTGAAGCTACTATTGACTATTTTAATCAGTAATTATCAATAATTACTTACAGATAAAAGTCAAAATGCTTACTATAGACCATTTCGTTAAAATTGGTCGGGAATATGGTTATAAATCTCAAGAACTTCGTCAGTTTGCTGAGGCAGAACTGGAAAAACATGAAAGAAAAGAAGCAGAGAAAAAAGCTGCATTAAAGAAAGAGGAAGCAAAACAAAAGGCTGCATTAAAGAAAGAGGAAGAGGAACGTGAGATGAAGCAAATTGCCAAGGAAAATAGATTAAGAGAAATTGCTCAACAGGAAGAAGAGAATAAATTGAAACGAGAGGAAATTATTTTACAACAAGAAATGGAATTGGCGCGTATTAAATTGGAGACAGCAAGATTACAAGCACAAAGTGCTGATGCAAACCAGAATAATAACGCACAAAATGGATCATCATCCAGCCAAACTAAACATTTCTACAACTTTAAATTACCCACTCTCAACTTGAACGTGGACGACCTTTCATCGTTCCTGTCACGTTTTGAACAGACTTGCAAAACAAATCATTTGCCCGAAGAGTCATGGGTACTCAAGTTAAATGAATTCTTGGTTGGAGAACCATTGACGGCTTCTCAAAATGCTGACCCATCAATAGCAAATAACTACGGCGCTATTAAGTCCTTGCTTTTACGAAGGTTTCACCTGGACGAGGAACACTGTAGGTTGAAATTTAAGGGAATTTTACCTGAATCTCCAAAAGATTTTGCAGGATTCATTGCGAACATACACAATACATTTAATAGATGGGTTGAACTGGCAGAAGTCAACAAATCGTACGACAAATTAGTTGATTTACTACTACGGGATAAGGTATTATCTTCGGTTAGCCAACCATTCTTTGCATATTTGCAGGAGCGTAAACCAGGTACTATTGACGAGTTGGAAAAAATTTCTTTAAACTACTGTTCGGCACATCCGAATGCGAACATTTCTAACTCTTCATTAAGAGAACCTCTACCTGTGGCGTCTAATATGGCCTACAATCATAATAACAAACAAAGACATCACAGTGTAGACAGAAGTAGGTTCCAAAGAAATCACAATGTTAACTTTCAGAAGGGACATAATAATGATTTCAACAATAAAAATGAGTTCAACAGAGGTAGATCACGAGATAGAAATTATTCACCTCAAACAAACTACCACAATAGTCAACATAACACTAATTATAATCGATCACATACCCCCAATAATAACAATAACTGGAATGGTAATAATCATGGCTCGAGACATCGAGATAATAGTTACTATAGAGGACGACGAGATAATTCTAACAATTATACTCGTAATCGATCTCATTCTCGGGGATCATCTCAGTACAACCATAATACAGGGGCGGCAGTTACAAATAATACTACCCCTATAGCTCAGGTCCCACTTGACGATAATACAACACAGTCTTCTGCTGCATGTTTTGCTATTAATTATAATGTGGCAAATAGTTGCCAACAATGCAATCTTATTTTTCAGAAGGCGAAAGAAACAGTGCTTAACTGCGGACATATTACACCAGAGGTAGGTCTTGCAGTCAACGATGGAACAGGCTCACTAATTTTTAACAGGGGAATCGTTAATGGATCCGTCGTCTCAGTGCTGAGAGATTCAGGATCCACAACGATTGGTGTACGTCAGTCGCTGGTACATCCTAGCTGTGCGACAGGAGAATATGTACGCTGCATGACATTTGGTGGAACTATTGAGTTCTACCCCACAGCTATTGTTCATATTAGAACACCCTTTTTCACAGGGAATGTAAAAGTATGTATGCTAAAAAAGCCTATTGCTGATCTGATGGTTGGTCGTATACACGGCAGTAAAGATTGTACTCCAGATGAGATCATAGAATGGAAGAAACATAACCTATGCACTGGAAACGCCGTGACGACTAGAGCGCAGACTCAACTCATGGAGAAAGTTAGTCATAATAAGATGGATGCAGACAACCAAGAGGAGTTTGTAGTCAATTCACCTATTGACAGGGAAACATTTGCAACTAAACAAAAAGAGGATAAATCTTTAAAAAAAATTTTTTAAGCTGGTTGATAAAGTTGACAATCTATCCTCAGGTAATAATAACAAACATTGGTTTGTTATTAAAAATGACATATTGATTAGATGTTTTAATGACAAATCACAAATGAAACAACAAGTTATGGTCCAGTATACTTTTAGACGGTACATTCTTCAACATGCGCATGACTCACAGTGTGCTGGACATATGGGATATACTCGAACACGATCTCGAGTACTGTCTTCATTCTTTTGGCCAGGAGTGTCAAGAGATATTTCGCAGTATGTACGTTCCTGTACTACATGCCAAGAAGTGAAAGCACGTGGAGCTTTTCACACGGCGCCTATTCAGGCTTGCGATATCTCAGTAAGACCGTTTGACAAGATGGCCATAGATATTATTGGTCCATTGCTACCATCGGCCAGAGGACATAGATTCGTCCTTACGTGCATTGATTTGTGCACACGATGGCCAGAAGCTATCCCATTAAAGACCACCACTACCACAGATGTAGCTGATGCACTACATCTCATCTTTTCTAGAATAGGGTTTCCTAGAAAACTTTTATCAGACCATGGGTCACAGTTCATATCTCACACCATGAAGGAAGTCATGAAAACCTGGAACATTGATAGGAATTTAAGTAGTATTTATCATCCTATGAGTAATGGTGCAGTTGAAAGACTTAACCGTACACTTAAACAACTACTACATAAGGTTACTGTTAAGCACCCTCATGACTGGGACAGAGCACTCCCAGCTGTTCTATTTGCTTATCGGGAGGTACCGCATGAACAAACTGGCTTCTCTCCCTTTGAATTAGTTTTTGGTGCTCCCCCAAGAGGTCCTATGGGACTAATAAAAGACTTATTAATTGACGCGGAGATGACTCAGGACACTCAGTCATCTTACGAGTATGTGATTAATCTTCGGAAGAACATTATTGAGTCTTGCCAGTTGGCAACAGCTTCTTCTGAGGCTGCAAAAGCTAAGGCTCGATCTCTACAAAATAGGTCTCGACGATTACGCCAATTATTTCCAGGCGATGAGGCTTATGTGTTACTTCCTCACAATAACAATAAATTATTGATATCTTGGAATGGTCCTTACAAAGTCATTGATAAAATTTCCGACGTTGATTACGTCTTAGATATCAAGGGACACAAAAAGATATTTCATATTAACATGCTCAAGCAATTTCATTCACGTCCTGAACACTTACAGTCAATTTTTCATGAACTAGATGACACCACAGTATCTACTTGTTATTATTCTAACTTATCCGTCATCCAGAAAGAAGAATCTTCTTTTCCTGAGGTACAGTTACCGTTACCGGTACCAGTAGTTCAACCTACTGAATCTTGGCGGGATGTAACCATTTCTTCAACGGTTACACCGCAACAGCATCTACAGATTGCTAATCGATTACAATCTTATCCAGATGTGTTGACCGACGTCCCGGGTCGCACATCGGCTATCAGTCATGACATTACTCTCAATGACGATACACCTATTCGTGTACATCCCTATTCGGTTCCTTTACATTTCCTTGCTAAAACTACTAAGGAACTTGAACAGATGTTGTCTCTGGGAATCATTGAGACTAGTAATTCGCCATTCTCTTCTCCATTAGTGATTGTCCGGAAGAAGGACAATAACATCAGACTATGTGTTGATTATAGAAAATTAAATGCTAAGATTATAGTTGACAGCGAACCACATCCACTTATCGACGACTTACTGCCACGTCTATCCAACGCAACTATATTTAGTAAGATAGACTTAACTAAAGGTTATTGGCAGATACCACTGACCGAAAAGGCTAAGTACTGCACCGCATTTTCCACTCCACAAGGTCTATACCAGTGGAATGTGATGCCTTTTGGGCTTGTTAATGCGCCAGCTACCTTCATTCGCCTGATGCGACAAATTTTATCAGGTAGACCAGACGTTATTACATATATTGACGACATATGCTTGTTTAGTTCGTCGTTTGAGGAATATGTTTCGGGACTTAGATATGTTTTCGACACTCTAAGGAATTATCATCTAACTGCTAAACCTACAAAGGTGCAGATCGCGTGTAATGAGATAACCTTTTTGGGACATATCATTGGAGCGGGATATATCCGAACGTTACCTAGTACGGTCTCCAAAATTCTAAACATAGCAGTTCCTCAGACGAAGAAACAGGTCAGGAGTTTGTTAGGACTTGTTCAATATTACAGTAGATTCATACCAAACTTGTCATCCATCACGGCTGTATTGTCTTCATTGTTAAAAAAAGACATGCCGGTGAAGGTGACATGGACTGGTATATGCAATGAAACTTTCAACAAAATTATAAATTTGTTTTCGCATGAACCAATTTTAAGACTTCCCGATGCTTCCAAAAGATTTTTCTTACGAACAGATGCTAGTAACTACGGCATCGGTGCATGCCTGCTCCAGAACCATGATGGCGTTCTACATCCTACCTTATATATTTCAAGAAAGCTAAAGCCGACAGAAACAAAGTATTCCACAGTGGACAAGGAACTTTTATCACTTATATGGGCAATCACGAAACTAGAGAAGTTCTTGCTTGGTGCTCCATTCACCATACAGACTGACCAGCGTGCTGTAGCATCTTTGCGTAGATCAAACCACAAAAGTCCAAAACTCGCCAGATACGCGATCATCCTGCAGCCATTTGAATTCTCCATTGAACATATTCCTGGCACTGAAAACATTGTGGCGGATGCTTTGTCACGTAATCCTATTGACGACGAATAATCAACATTGACATTCCTAAAATACGTCAATCATCACTACATTGGATAGAACGAAGTATCAACTATAAGGGAACTAACCTTGACTTCAATTTAATATTTATAAACACTATATGCATCACAGAATTGAACTAAAGACAATCAAGGTATGCATATTGACATTGAAACTTCGTCTAACGTCCATACACAATATATGAATATTCGTTGAACAATCATGGAACAATATCTGACGACAAGTCGAACTTATTATCCTATGTGCACTTAATTCTTGGATCCTAGGATAATTGACATTTCTGTCCGACGTAAATGTTTCAACACTTTGTCTAAAAGAATTCATCAGGATCAGGACTACGGATGGATCATCATATCCTATACTAATTAATTAGTTAACTTAACTTCTTAATTGAATTAATATCAATAAAATGAAATGTGAGAAAAAATGAAATGAAAAACAAAAAAAAAAGAACGAAATATGAAAAGAAGAAATTATGAAAAGAGAAAATAAATCTCACACAAGTATTAGATTAATATTTTTTTTAATGTACCTATACGTTATTTAGTTAGTTAAATTAGATAGTTATTATTCACTAACACTTAACACACACAATTAAGTTAAACTTATATTCGAATTTCTTTCTATTTCTTCTCACTTATTTGTCTTGTAGCATCTTTGCGTAGATCAAACCACAAAAGTCCAAAACTCGCCAGATACGCGATCATCCTGCAGCCATTTGAATTCTCCATTGAACATATTCCTGGCACTGAAAACATTGTGGCGGATGCGTTGTCACGTAATCCTATTGACGACGAATAATCAACATTGACATTCCTAAAATACGTCAATCATCACTACATTGGATAGAACGAAGTATCAACTATAAGGGAACTAACCTTGACTTCAATTTAATATTTATAAACACTATATGTCAATGTTGATTATTCGTCGTCAATAGGATTACGTGACAAAGCATCCGCCACAATGTTTTCAGTGCCAGGAATATGTTCAATGGAGAATTCAAATGGCTGCAGGATGATCGCGTATCTGGCGAGTTTTGGACTTTTGTGATCTTTGCGTAGATCAAACCACAAAAGTCCAAAACTCGCCAGATACGCGATCATCCTGCAGCCATTTGAATTCTCCATTGAACATATTCCTGGCACTGAAAACATTGTGGCGGATGCGTTGTCACGTAATCCTATTGACGACGAATAATCAACATTGACATTCCTAAAATACGTCAATCATCACTACATTGGATAGAACGAAGTATCAACTATAAGGGAACTAACCTTGACTTCAATTTAATATTTATAAACACTATATGCATCACAGAATTGAACTAAAGACAATCAAGGTATTTTAATATTTATAAACACTATATGCATCACCGAATTGAACTAAAGACAATCAAGGTATGCATATTGACATTGAAACTTCGTCTAACGTCCATACACAATATATGAGTATATGATATTAACGCCGTCTGCTAAAGGTTATCAGACGTGCAATTGTAAAAGGTTAAGGCATTTAATATATTGCGATAGATGTTTCAATTACTGAACGCTCCATACACGATCGATCATGACGTGTATAGCGTTGTTTAGGACACAGTCGGTAACTAAGAAACGCTACCCTTTGTTACTTGACCGCCAAGCTGAATAGCTGCGTTTTTCTAACCTTCCAATTCAATGGCATGATATAGCCATTTATATATGCATTTTTTGATGGATCAGGGTCAGTCCTAGAACTCTATATGAGAGGGAAATTTATGGAGGTTAGTATTTAACTAGAATTCTCAGAAGGAGAAGAATAATCGTCAAATTCGTATGAATATATTCAGACTCGCAGTCTCACTGTCGGCAGGTAGCCATGTCTAGCTGCGCGTGCATATAGCTGTGATGTTCTGACGACAATACTGCATTGTATCCTTAAACGGACATTGACACATAACCAGCAGTCTACGTTATTGATTAATTTATGCATGACTTATATGGACTTATGCTCTACTCCTATTGAAATGATCATCCTGTGTGTACAACTGTGAATTAAATGTACGGACTCAATGAAATGACTTATCAAATCAATCGTATTCCAAGGTTCAATTATTGTTCGGAATCTTCCACCCCCGCATTCGCTTAATCTTCCATCGAAGGCACGATGCACTATCTCTGAATGAAAAAACTAACATATCAATGAAAAAACAATGGCCAGAAATTTATAATTGTTTTATTCATATCACATGGAACATTGTTAAGAGCAAACCACCACCTTGTAACAGTGGTGCCCGGTGTGTGGGGACGAAAAACAACCAAAAACCAAAAATTTTTTCATGACTTTCGAATGAAATATTTACGATCAAGTTTCGATCACATGACTATTACGAAGCTGACGTGACGCACGTGATCATGAATAGCAACATGACGTCACTGTTGCATTGTCGCAGTGAAGAAGACATCTTTTCAACGCCTCTCTAGTTCGTTTCAAATTGATCAAGATGCATAAGATGGACTACCGTTGCCTGCCCATCAGGAGCAGACAGTCAAAGGCACAGGCCTAGCTGTTGACGACCTCTAGCACTGATCTAAGCAACGGAAAAGATAAGTCTAGGTGTTTAACTGTTGTTATTGCAAACAGTGCTACTAAGTCCATGCCCTCTGCCTACATCGGCATGTTTTTACCTATGTTTAATGTACTTTTTGTTGTCTTAATGTGTTGTTAATTCGTGGGAGGTAGGGAGGATGAACCGAAATAAGATTCTGTGGCTCTCACGATGCCTGAATTGATTTCGGTCGTTTCTTAAGGCAGTTAAACGATTGCACCTTTGGAAGCCCCATTGAGGTTTGCCATTGGACTGTCTGTCCAAATCTGCTACCGTTTGACGATTTGTGTTAGCTGTACCGTTCCGTAGATAACTGGCGTATTTTATTCGTACTCAGTTAACAATTTTTTTTAGTTTTGTATCATGTTTGTTAACTATTTCGTCCAGTCTCCTCTTACTATCATTTATTTGATGATTGTTAAATTTTCGTCCGTTATGAGTCCTGTGATGTCATCATTTTTTGCAGTCATTTTTTTTTTGGTGTACTTTGAATATTAAGTTGACCTCGGGTCAGACCTTGACCCTTCATTTGGCTTGTGACATTTCCGCTTGTTTTATTTAGTTCATAAATTCATTTTTAATTGTGAAAATGTCTTGTTTGCGTCTTAACATTGTTTGTACCCTTTAGTTGCATCATTGTTTTGTTTGTCCTCATAATATATATTAATACTACATTAATAATATGATATTATATGCAATAATATACTTGTAATTTAATTTAATTAATTTTTTCTGATATTTAAGGTTAATATGGGACATTGCATAATTATGCAGTGATAGTCCAAGAAAGTAGCACTACAATTTATAATAGATGCCTAGGGCATAATAATATAATATATATATATTGACAAAATAAAATAATCTTATAGCTACCTTTGAGGTAATAGACCCATTGTATATTATTTAATATACTTTTCTGGTACTAAGAGAGTGACTTAGTACATTGAACAATATAATTACTAGGAATCATACCCAACATTATTGGATATAGAGATTAATTGTGTGAAGTAATTACATAATAGTTAACAGATATCATAACTATTTATGATATAGTATTATTTAGATACAATATTGTTACAAAATATTGTCTATTAGTTGAACTTAGACATTAGAGTTCAGTACTATTGTGATTATTTATATTGAATATTTCTAAGTTGACTAAGTATAATAATTACTCTGAAGCTATTATTGACTATTTTAATCAGTAATTATCAATAATTACTTACAGATAAAAGTCAAAATGCTTACTATAGACCATTTCGTTAAAATTGGTCGGGAATATGGTTATAAATCTCAAGAACTTCGTCAGTTTGCTGAGGCAGAACTGGAAAAACATGAAAGAAAAGAAGCAGAGAAAAAAGCTGCATTAAAGAAAGAGGAAGCAAAACAAAAGGCTGCATTAAAGAAAGAGGAAGAGGAACGTGAGATGAAGCAAATTGCCAAGGAAAATAGATTAAGAGAAATTGCTCAACAGGAAGAAGAGAATAAATTGAAACGAGAGGAAATTATTTTACAACAAGAAATGGAATTGGCGCGTATTAAATTGGAGACAGCAAGATTACAAGCACAAAGTGCTGATGCAAACCAGGATAATAACGCACAAAATGGATCATCATCCAGCCAAACTAAACATTTCTACAACTTTAAATTACCCACTCTCAACTTGAACGTGGACGACCTTTCATCGTTCCTGTCACGTTTTGAACAGACTTGCAAAACAAATCATTTGCCCGAAGAGTCATGGGTACTCAAGTTAAATGAATTCTTGGTTGGAGAACCATTGACGGCTTCTCAAAATGCTGACCCATCAATAGCAAATAACTACGGCGCTATTAAGTCCTTGCTTTTACGAAGGTTTCACCTGGACGAGGAACACTGTAGGTTTAAATTTAAGGGAATTTTACCTGAATCTCCAAAAGATTTTGCAGGATTCATTGCGAACATACACAATACATTTAATAGATGGGTTGAACTGGCAGAAGTCAACAAATCGTACGACAAATTAGTTGATTTACTACTACGGGATAAGGTATTATCTTCGGTTAGCCAACCATTCTTTGCATATTTGCAGGAGCGTAAACCAGGTACTATTGACGAGTTGGAAAAAATTTCTTTAAACTACTGTTCGGCACATCCGAATGCGAACATTTCTAACTCTTCATTAAGAGAACCTCTACCTGTGGCGTCTAATATGGCCTACAATCATAATAACAAACAAAGACATCACAGTGTAGACAGAAGTAGGTTCCAAAGAAATCACAATGTTAACTTTCAGAAGGGACATAATAATGATTTCAACAATAAAAATGAGTTCAACAGAGGTAGATCACGAGATAGAAATTATTCACCTCAAACAAACTACCACAATAGTCAACATAACACTAATTATAATCGATCACATACCCCCAATAATAACAATAACTGGAATGGTAATAATCATGGCTCGAGACATCGAGATAATAGTTACTATAGAGGACGACGAGATAATTCTAACAATTATACTCGTAATCGATCTCATTCTCGGGGATCATCTCAGTACAACCATAATACAGGGGCGGCAGTTACAAATAATACTACCCCTATAGCTCAGGTCCCACTTGACGATAATACAACACAGTCGTCTGCTGCATGTTTTGCTATTAATTATAATGTGGCAAATAGTTGCCAACAATGCAATCTGATTTTTCAGAAGGCGAAAGAAACAGTGCTTAACTGCGGACATATTACACCAGAGGTAGGTCTTGCAGTCAACGATGGAACAGGCTCACTAATTTTTAACAGGGGAATCGTTAATGGATCCGTCGTCTCAGTGCTGAGAGATTCAGGATCCACAACGATTGGTGTACGTCAGTCGCTGGTACATCCTAGCTGTGCGACAGGAGAATATGTACGCTGCATGACATTTGGTGGAACTATTGAGTTCTACCCCACAGCTATTGTTCATATTAGAACACCCTTTTTCACAGGGAATGTAAAAGTATGTATGCTAAAAAATCCTATTGCTGATCTGATGGTTGGTCGTATACACGGCAGTAAAGATTGTACTCCAGATGAGATCATAGAATGGAAGAAACATAACCTATGCACTGGAAACGCCGTGACGACTAGAGCGCAGACTCAACTCATGGAGAAAGTTAGTCATAATAAGATGGATGCAGACAACCAAGAGGAGTTTGTAGTCAATTCACCTATTGACAGGGAAACATTTGCAACTAAACAAAAAGAGGATAAATCTTTAAAAAAAATTTTTAAGCTGGTTGATAAAGTTGACAATCTATCCTCAGGTAATAATAACAAACATTGGTTTGTTATTAAAAATGACATATTGATTAGATGTTTTAATGACAAATCACAAATGAAACAACAAGTTATGGTCCAGTATACTTTTAGACGGTACATTCTTCAACATGCGCATGACTCACAGTGTGCTGGACATATGGGATATACTCGAACACGATCTCGAGTACTGTCTTCATTCTTTTGGCCAGGAGTGTCAAGAGATATTTCGCAGTATGTACGTTCCTGTACTACATGCCAAGAAGTGAAAGCACGTGGAGCTTTTCACACGGCGCCTATTCAGGCTTGCGATATCTCAGTAAGACCGTTTGACAAGATGGCCATAGATATTATTGGTCCATTGCTACCATCGGCCAGAGGACATAGATTCGTCCTTACGTGCATTGATTTGTGCACACGATGGCCAGAAGCTATCCCATTAAAGACCACCACTACCACAGATGTAGCTGATGCACTACATCTCATCTTTTCTAGAATAGGGTTTCCTAGAAAACTTTTATCAGACCATGGGTCACAGTTCATATCTCACACCATGAAGGAAGTCATGAAAACCTGGAACATTGATAGGAATTTAAGTAGTATTTATCATCCTATGAGTAATGGTGCAGTTGAAAGACTTAACCGTACACTTAAACAACTACTACATAAGGTTACTGTTAAGCACCCTCATGACTGGGACAGAGCACTCCCAGCTGTTCTATTTGCTTATCGGGAGGTACCGCATGAACAAACTGGCTTCTCTCCCTTTGAATTAGTTTTTGGTGCTCCCCCAAGAGGTCCTATGGGACTAATAAAAGACTTATTAATTGACGCGGAGATGACTCAGGACACTCAGTCATCTTACGAGTATGTGATTAATCTTCGGAAGAACATTATTGAGTCTTGCCAGTTGGCAACAGCTTCTTCTGAGGCTGCAAAAGCTAAGGCTCGATCTCTACAAAATAGGTCTCGACGATTACGCCAATTATTTCCAGGCGATGAGGCTTATGTGTTACTTCCTCACAATAACAATAAATTATTGATATCTTGGAATGGTCCTTACAAAGTCATTGATAAAATTTCCGACGTTGATTACGTCTTAGATATCAAGGGACACAAAAAGATATTTCATATTAACATGCTCAAGCAATTTCATTCACGTCCTGAACACTTACAGTCAATTTTTCATGAACTAGATGACACCACAGTATCTACTTGTTATTATTCTAACTTATCCGTCATCCAGAAAGAAGAATCTTCTTTTCCTGAGGTACAGTTACCGTTACCGGTACCAGTAGTTGAACCTACTGAATCTTGGCGGGATGTAACCATTTCTTCAACGGTTACACCGCAACAGCATCTACAGATTGCTAATTGATTACAATCTTATCCAGATGTGTTGACCGACGTCCCGGGTCGCACATCGGCTATCAGTCATGACATTACTCTCAATGACGATACACCTATTCGTGTACATCTCTATTCGGTTCCTTTACATTTCCTTGCTAAAACTACTAAGGAACTTGAACAGATGTTGTCTCTGGGAATCATTGAGACTAGTAATTCGCCATTCTCTTCTCCATTAGTGATTGTCCGGAAGAAGGACAATAACATCAGACTATGTGTTGATTATAGAAAATTAAATCCTAAGATTATAGTTGACAGCGAACCACATCCACTTATCGACGACTTACTGCCACGTCTATCCAACGCAACTATATTTAGTAAGATAGACTTAACTAAAGGTTATTGGCAGATACCACTGACCGAAAAGGCTAAGTACTGCACCGCATTTTCCACTCCACAAGGTCTATACCAGTGGAATGTGATGCCTTTTGGGCTTGTTAATGCGCCAGCTACCTTCATTCGCCTGATGCGACAAATTTTATCAGGTAGACCAGACGTTATTACATATATTGACGACATATGCTTGTTTAGTTCGTCGTTTGAGGAATATGTTTCGGGACTTAGATATGTTTTCGACACTCTAAGGAATTATCATCTAACTGCTAAACCTACAAAGGTGCAGATCGCGTGTAATGAGATAACCTTTTTGGGACATATCATTGGAGCGGGATATATCCGAACGTTACCTAGTACGGTCTCCAAAATTCTAAACATAGCAGTTCCTCAGACGAAGAAACAGGTCAGGAGTTTGTTAGGACTTGTTCAATATTACAGTAGATTCATACCAAACTTGTCATCCATCACGGCTGTATTGTCTTCATTGTTAAAAAAAGACATGCCGGTGAAGGTGACATGGACTGGTATATGCAATGAAACTTTCAACAAAATTATAAATTTGTTTTCGCATGAACCAATTTTAAGACTTCCCGATGCTTCCAAAAGATTTTTCTTACGAACAGATGCTAGTAACTACGGCATCGGTGCATGCCTGCTCCAGAACCATGATGGCGTTCTACATCCTACCTTATATATTTCAAGAAAGCTAAAGCCGACAGAAACAAAGTATTCCACAGTGGACAAGGAACTTTTATCACTTATATGGGCAATCACGAAACTAGAGAAGTTCTTGCTTGGTGCTCCATTCACCATACAGACTGACCAGCGTGCTGTAGCATCTTTGCGTAGATCAAACCACAAAAGTCCAAAACTCGCCAGATACGCGATCATCCTGCAGCCATTTGAATTCTCCATTGAACATATTCCTGGCACTGAAAACATTGTGGCGGATGCTTTGTCACGTAATCCTATTGACGACGAATAATCAACATTGACATTCCTAAAATACGTCAATCATCACTACATTGGATAGAACGAAGTATCAACTATAAGGGAACTAACCTTGACTTCAATTTAATATTTATAAACACTATATGCATCACAGAATTGAACTAAAGACAATCAAGGTATGCATATTGACATTGAAACTTCGTCTAACGTCCATACACAATATATGAATATTCGTTGAACAATCATGGAACAATATCTGACGACAAGTCGAACTTATTATCCTATGTGCACTTAATTCTTGGATCCTAGGATAATTGACATTTCTGTCCGACGTAAATGTTTCAACACTTTGTCTAAAAGAATTCATCAGGATCAGGACTACGGATGGACATCATATCCTATACTAATTAATTAGTTAACTTAACTTCTTAATTGAATTAATATCAATAAAATGAAATGTGAGAAAAAATGAAATGAAAAACAAAAAAAAAAAGAACGAAATATAAAAAGAAGAAATTATGAAAAGAGAAAATAAATCTCACACAAGTATTAGATTAATATTTTTTTTAATGTACCTATACGTTATTTAGTTAGTTAAATTAGATAGTTATTATTCACTAACACTTAACACACACAATTAAGTTAAACTTATATTCGAATTTCTTTCTATTTCTTCTCACTTATTTGTCTTGTAGCATCTTTGCGTAGATCAAACCACAAAAGTCCAAAACTCGCCAGATACGCGATCATCCTGCAGCCATTTGAATTCTCCATTGAACATATTCCTGGCACTGAAAACATTGTGGCGGATGCTTTGTCACGTAATCCTATTGACGACGAATAATCAACATTGACATTCCTAAAATACGTCAATCATCACTACATTGGATAGAACGAAGTATCAACTATAAGGGAACTAACCTTGACTTCAATTTAATAATTATAAACACTATATGTCAATGTTGATTATTCGTCGTCAATAGGATTACGTGACAACGCATCCGCCACAATGTTTTCAGTGCCAGGAATATGTTCAATGGAGAATTCAAATGGCTGCAGGATGATCGCGTATCTGGCGAGTTTTGGACTTTTGTGATCTTTGCGTAGATCAAACCACAAAAGTCCAAAACTCGCCAGATACGCGATCATCCTGCAGCCATTTGAATTCTCCATTGAACATATTCCTGGCACTGAAAACATTGTGGCGGATGCTTTGTCACGTAATCCTATTGACGACGAATAATCAACATTGACATTCCTAAAATACGTCAATCATCACTACATTGGATAGAACGAAGTATCAACTATAAGGGAACTAACCTTGACTTCAATTTAATAATTATAAACACTATATGCATCACAGAATTGAACTAAAGACAATCAAGGTATTTTAATATTTATAAACACTATATGCATCACCGAATTGAACTAAAGACAATCAAGGTATGCATATTGACATTGAAACTTCGTCTAACGTCCATACACAATATATGAGTATATGATATTAACGCCGTCTGCTAAAGGTTATCAGACGTGCAATTGTAAAAGGTTAAGGCATTTAATATATTGCGATAGATGTTTCAATTACTGAACGCTCCATACACGATCGATCATGACGTGTATAGCGTTGTTTAGGACACAGTCGGTAACTAAGAAACGCTACCCTTTGTTACTTGACCGCCAAGCTGAATAGCTGCGTTTTTTCTAACCTTCCAATTCAATGGCATGATATAGCCATTTATATATGCATTTTTTGATGGATCAGGGTCAGTCCTAGAACTCTATATGAGAGGGAAATTTATGGAGGTTAGTATTTAACTAGAATTCTCAGAAGGAGAAGAATAATCGTCAAATTCGTATGAATATATTCAGACTCGCAGTCTCACTGTCGGCAGGTAGCCATGTCTAGCTGCGCGTGCATATAGCTGTGATGTTCTGACGACAATACTGCATTGTATCCTTAAACGGACATTGACACATAACCAGCAGTCTACGTTATTGATTAATTTATGCATGACTTATATGGACTTATGCTCTACTCCTATTGAAATGATCATCCTGTGTGTACAACTGTGAATTAAATGTACGGACTCAATGAAATGACTTATCAAATCAATCGTATTCCAAGGTTCAATTATTGTTCGGAATCTTCCACCCCCGCATTCGCTTAATCTTCCATCGAAGGCACGATGCACTATCTCTGAATGAAAAAAAACTAACATATCAATGAAAAAACAATGGCCAGAAATTTATAATTGTTTTATTCATATCACATGGAACATTGTTCAGAGCAAACCACCACCTTGTAACAGTGGTGCCCGGTGTGTGGGGACGAAAAACAACCAAAAACCAAAAATTTTTTCATGACTTTCGAATGAAATATTTACGATCAAGTTTCGATCACATGACCATTACGAAGCTGACGTGACGCACGTGATCATGAATAGCAACATGACGTCACTGTTGCATTGTCGCAGTGAAGAAGACATCTTTTCAACGCCTCTCTAGTTCGTTTCAAATTGATCAAGATGCATAAGATGGACTACCGTTGCCTGCCCATCAGGAGCAGACAGTCAAAGGCACAGGCCTAGCTGTTGACGACCTCTAGCACTGATCTAAGCAACGGAAAAGATAAGTCTAGGTGTTTAACTGTTGTTATTGCAAACAGTGCTACTAAGTCCATGCCCTCTGCCTACATCGGCATGTTTTTACCTATGTTTAATGTACTTTTTGTTGTCTTAATGTGTTGTTAATTCGTGGGAGGTAGGGAGGATGAACCGAAATAAGATTCTGTGGCTCTCACGATGCCTGAATTGATTTCGGTCGTTTCTTAAGGCAGTTAAACGATTGCACTTTTGGAAGCCCCATTGAGGTTTGCCATTGGACTGTCTGTCCAAATCTGCTACCGTTTGACGATTTGTGTTAGCTGTACCGTTCCGTAGATAACTGGCGTATTTTATTCGTACTCAGTTAACAATTTTTTTTAGTTTTGTATCATGTTTGTTAACTATTTCGTCCAGTCTCCTCTTACTATCATTTATTTGATGATTGTTAAATTTTCGTCCGTTATGAGTCCTGTGATGTCATCATTTTTTGCAGTCATTTTTTTTTTTTGTGTACTTTGAATATTAAGTTGACCTCGGGTCAGACCTTGACCCTTCATTTGGCTTGTGACATTTCCGCTTGTTTTATTTAGTTCATAAATTCATTTTTAATTGTGAAAATGTCTTGTTTGCGTCTTAACATTGTTTGTACCCTTTAGTTGCATCATTTTTTTTGTTTGTCCTCATAATATATATTAATACTACATTAATAATATGATATTATATGCAATAATATACTTGTAATTTAATTTAATTAATTTTTTCTGATATTTAAGGTTAATATGGGACATTGCATAATTATGCAGTGATAGTCCAAGAAAGTAGCACTACAATTTATAATAGATGCCTAGGGCATAATAATATATATATTATATTGACAAAATAAAATAATCTTATAGCTACCTTTGAGGTAATAGACCCATTGTATATTATTTAATATACTTTTCTGGTACTAAGAGAGTGACTTAGTACATTGAACAATATAATTACTAGGAATCATACCCAACATTATTGGATATTGAGATTAATTGTGTGAAGTAATTACATAATAGTTAACAGATATCATAACTATTTATGATATAGTATTATTTAGATACAATATTGTTACAAAATATTGTCTATTAGTTGAACTTAGACATTAGAGTTCAGTACTATTGTGATTATTATATATTGAATATTTCTAAGTTGAGTAAGTATAATAATTACTCTGAAGCTACTATTGACTATTTTAATCAGTAATTATCAATAATTACTTACAGATAAAAGTCAAAATGCTTACTATAGACCATTTCGTTAAAATTGGTCGGGAATATGGTTATAAATCTCAAGAACTTCGTCAGTTTGCTGAGGCAGAACTGGAAAAACATGAAAGAAAAGAAGCAGAGAAAAAAGCTGCATTAAAGAAAGAGGAAGAGGAACAAAAGGCTGCATTAAAGAAAGAGGAAGAGGAACGTGAGATGAAGCAAATTGCCAAGGAAAATAGATTAAGAGAAATTGCTCAACAGGAAGAAGAGAATAAATTGAAACGAGAGGAAATTATTTTACAACAAGAAATGGAATTGGCGCGTATTAAATTGGAGACAGCAAGATTACAAGCACAAAGTGCTGATGCAAACCAGAATAATAACGCACAAAATGGATCATCATCCAGCCAAACTAAACATTTCTACAACTTTAAATTACCCACTCTCAACTTGAACGTGGACGACCTTTCATCGTTCCTGTCACGTTTTGAACAGACTTGCAAAACAAACCATTTGCCTGAAGAGTCATGGGTACTCAAGTTAAATGAATTCTTGGTTGGAGAACCATTGACGGCTTCTCAAAATGCTGACCCATCAATAGCAAATAACTACGGTGCTATTAAGTCCTTGCTTTTACGAAGGTTTCACCTGGACGAGGAACACTGTAGGTTGAAATTTAAGGGAATTTTACCTGAATCTCCAAAAGATTTTGCAGGATTCATTGCGAATATACGCAATACATTTAATAGATGGGTTGAACTGGCAGAAGTCAACAAATCATACGACAAATTAGTTGATTTACTACTACGGGATAAGGTATTATCTTCGGTTAGCCAGCCATTTTTTTGCATATTTGCAGGAGCGTAAACCAGGTACTATGGACGAGTTAGAAAAAAATTTCTTTAAACTACTGTTCGCACACATCCGAATGCAACCATTTCTAACTCCTCATTAAGAGAACCTCTACCTGTGGCGTCTAATATGGCCTACAATCATAATAACAAACAAAGACATCACAGTGTAGACAGAAGCAGGTTCCAAAGAAATCACAATGTTCACTTTCAGAAGGGATATAATAATGATTTCAACAATAAAAATGAGTTCAACAGAGGTAGATCACGAGATAGAAATTATTCACCTCAAACAAACTACCACAATGGTCAACATAACACTAATTATAATCGATCACATACTCCCAATAATAATAGTAACTGGAATGGTAATAATCATGGCTCGAGACATCGAGATAATAGTTACTATAGAGGACGACGAGATAATTCTAACAATTATACTCGGAATCGATCTCATTCTCGGGGATCATCTCATTACAACCATAATACAGGGGCGGCAGTTACAAATAATACTACCCCTATAGCTCAGGTCCCACTTGACAATAATACAACACAGTCTTCTGCTGCATGTTTTGCTATTAATTAATTATAATGTGGCAAATAGTTGCCAACAATGCAATCTTATTTTTCAGAAGGCGAAAGAAACAGTGCTTAACTGCGGACATATTACACCAGAGGTAGGTCTTGCAGTCAACGATGGAACAGGCCTACTAATTTTTAACAGGGGATTAGTTAATGGATCCGTCGTCTCAGTGCTGAGGGATTCAGGATCCACAACGATTGGTGTACGACAGTCGCTGGTACATCCTAGCTGTGCAACGGGGGAATATGTCCGTTGCATGACTTTTGGGGGAACTATTGAGTTTTACCCCACAGCTATTATTCATGTTAACACACCTTTTTTCACAGGGAACGTAAAAGTATGTATGCTAAAAAAGCCTATAGCTGATCTGATGGTTGGTCGTATACACGGCAGTAAAGATTGTACTCCAGATGAGATTATAGAATGGGAGAAACATAACCTATGCACTGGAAACGCCGTGACGACTAGAGCGCAGACTCAACTCATGGAGAAAGTTGATGATAATAAAATGGATGCAGACAACCAAGAGGAATTTGTAGTCAATTCACCTATTGACAGGGAAACATTTGCAACCAAACAAAAAGAGGATAAATCTTTAAAAAAAATTTTTAAGCTGGTTGATAAAGTTGACAATCTATCCTCAGGTAATAATAACAAACATTGTTTTGTTATTAAAAATGACATATTGATTAGATGTTTTAATGACAAATCACAAATGAAACAACAAGTTATGGTCCCATATACTTTTAGACGGTACATTCTTCAACATGCACATGACTCACATTGTGCTGGACATATGGGATATACTCGAACACGATCTCGAGTACTGTCTTCATTCTTTTGGCCAGGAGTGTCAAGAGATATTTCGCAGTATGTACGTTCCTGTACTACATGCCAAGAAGTGAAAGCACGTGGAGCTTTTCACACGGCGCCTATTCAGGCTTGCGATATCTCAGTAAGACCGTTTGACAAGATGGCAATAGATATTATTGGTCCATTGCTACCATCGGCCAGAGGACATAGATTCGTCCTTACGTGCATTGATTTGTGCACACGATGGCCAGAAGCTATCCCATTAAAGACCACCACTACCACAGATGTAGCTGATGCACTACATCTCATCTTTTCTAGAATAGGGTTTCCTAGAAAAAAACTTTTATCAGACCATGGGTCACAGTTTATATCTGACACCATGAAGGAAGTCATGAAAACTTGGAACATTGATAGGAATTTAAGTAGTATTTATCATCCGATGAGTAATGGTGCGGTTGAAAGACTTAACCGTACACTTAAACAACTACTACATAAGGTTACTGCTAAGCACCCTCATGACTGGGACAGAGCACTCCCAGCTGTTCTATTTGCTTATCGGGAGGTACCGCATGAACAAACTGGCTTCTCTCCCTTTGAATTAGTTTTTGGTGCTCCCCCAAGAGGTCCTATGGGACTAATAAAAGACTTATTAATTGACGCGGAGATGACTCAGGACACTCAGTCATCTTACGAGTACGTGATTAATCTTCGGAAGAACATTATTGAGTCTTGCCAGTTGGCAACAGCTTCTTCTGAGGCTGCAAAAGCTAAGGCTCGATCTCTACAAAATAGGTCTCGACGATTACGCCAATTATTCCCAGGCGACGAGGCTTATGTGTTACTTCCTCACAATAACAATAAATTATTGATATCTTGGAATGGTCCTTACAAAGTCATTGATAAAATTTCCGACGTTGATTACGTCTTAGATATCAAGGGACACAAAAAGATATTTCATATTAACATGCTCAAGCAATTTCATACACGTCCTGAACACTTACAGTCAATTTTTCATGAACTAGATGACAACACAGTATCTACTTGTTATTATTCTAACTTATCTGTCATCCAGGAAGAAGAATCTTCTTTTCCTGAGGTACAGTTACCGTTACCGGTACCAGTAGTTCAACCTACTGAATCTTGGCGGGATGTAACCATCTCTTCAACGGTTACACCGCAACAGCGTCTACAGATTGCTAATCTATTACAATCTTACCCAGATGTATTGACCGACGTCCCGGGTCGCACATCGGCTATCAGTCATGACATTACTCTCAATGATGATACACCTATTCGTGTACATCCCTATTCTGTTCCTTTACATTTCCTTGCTAAAACTACTAAGGAACTTGAACAGATGTTGTCTCTGGGAATCATTGAGACTAGTAATTCGCCATTCTCTTCTCCATTAGTGATTGTCCGGAAGAAGGACAATAACATCAGACTATGTGTTGATTATAGAAAATTAAATGCTAAAGACTATAGTTGACAGCGAACCACATCCACTTATCGACGACTTACTGCCACGTCTATCCAACGCAACTATATTTAGTAAAATAGACTTAACTAAAGGTTATTGGCAGATACCACTGACCGAAAAGGCTAAGTACTACACCGCATTTTCCACTCCACAAGGTCTATACCAGTGGAATGTGATGCCTTTTGGGCTTGTTAATGCGCCAGCTACCTTCATTCGCCTGATGCGACAAATTTTATCAGGTAGACCAGACGTTATTACATATATTGACGACATATGCTTGTTTAGTTCGTCGTTTGAGGAACATGTTTCGGGACTTAGATATGTTTTCGACACTCTAAGGAATTATCATCTAACTGCTAAACCTACAAAGGTGCAAAAATCGCGTGTAATGAGATAACCTTTTTGGGACATATCATTGGATCGGGATATATCCGAACGTTACCTAGTACAGTCTCCAAAATTCTAAACATAGCAGTTCCTCAGACGAAGAAACAGGTCAGGAGTTTGTTAGGACTTGTTCAATATTACAGTAGATTCATACCAAACTTGTCATCCATCACGGCTGTATTGTCTTCATTGTTAAAAAAAGACATGCCGGTGAAGGTGACATGGACTGGTACATGCAATGAAACTTTCAACAAAATTATAAATTTGTTCTCGCATGAACCAATTTTAAGACTTCCCGATGCTTCCAAAAGATTTTTCTTACGAACAGATGCTAGTAACTACGGCATTGGTGCATGCCTGCTCCAGAACCATGATGGCATTCTACATCCTACCTTATACATTTCAAGAAAGCTAAAGCCTGCAGAAACAAAGTATTCAACAGTCGACAAGGAACTTTTATCTGTGATATGGGCAATAACTAAACTCGAAAAGTTCCTGCTTGGTGCTCCCTTCACCATACAGACGGACCAACGTGCTGTAGCATCCTTGCGTCGATCTAATCATAAAAGCCAGAAACTCGCCAGATATTCAATCATCCTACAGCCATTTGAATTCTCCATTGAACATATTCCTGGCACTGAAAACATTGTGGCTGATGCGTTGTCACGTAATCCTATTGACGACGAATAATCAACATTAACATTCCTAAAACATATCAACTATAAAGGAACTAACCTTGCCTTCAATTTAAACTTTATAAACACTGTATGCATCACAGAATTGAACTAAAAGACAATCGGGGTATACATTTTGACATTGGAACTTCGTCTAACGTCCATACACGATATATGAATATTCGTTGAACAATCATGGAACAATATCTGACGACAAGTCGAACTTATTATCCTATGTGCACTTAATTCTTGGATGCTGTGATAAATGACATTTCTTTCCAACGTAAACGTTTGAACATTTTTGCCTAAAAGAATTCATCAGGATCAAGACTACGGATGGATCATCATATCCTATACTAATTAATTAGTTAACTTAACTTCTTAATTGAATTATTATCAATAAAATGAAATGTGAGAAAAAAATGAAATGAAAGAACAAAAAAAAAAAAAGAGAACGAAATATAAAAAGAAGAAATTATGAAAAGAGAAAATAAATCTCACACAAGTATTAGATTAATTTTTTTTTTAATGTACCTATACATTATTTAGTTAGTTAAATTAGATAGTTATTATTCACTAACACTTAACACACACAATTAAGTTAAACTTATATTCGAATTTCTTTCTATTTCTTCTCACTTATTTTTGTTTTTTCTTCTCTCATAACATCGCGTTACATTAGAATCTTAATAATTTATCTCTTAGTTTAATTCATTAATTTAATTTTAATTAGTCAAATTAATTCCTATATGACATACTAATACGACAGACCTTACTTTAATTTAATTCTATCATTCACTATTAACATTGGACATTTTATTTAGTTGATATAATAATATGTATAATTGATATATCATGTGATTAATGTTAGATGACTATGACAAATAGTTAGTTGACATGACCGCAACACGGTTCTACTCAGAACATCGTCGGCCATATGTCACAATTGTGTTAAATTTTTTTTTTGAAAAATTGTTAAGTCAGATAGATCTTGAAAAAAAATCTATCGATTTTTTTTTCCCGGGTGTACAGGGAATTGTTACGGTATATGATATTAACGCCGTCTGCTAAAGGTTATCAGACGTGCAATTGTAAAAGGTTAAGGCATTTAATATATTGCGATAGATGTTTCAATTACTGAACGCTCCATACACGATCGATCATGACGTGTATAGCGTTGTTTAGGACACAGTCGGTAACTAAGAAACGCTACCCTTTGTTACTTGACCGCCAAGCTGAATAGCTGCGTTTTTCTAACCTTCCAATTCAATGGCATGATATAGCCATTTATATATGCATTTTTTGATGGATCAGGGTCAGTCCTAGAACTCTATATGAGAGGGAAATTTATGGAGGTTAGTATTTAACTAGAATTCTCAGAAGGAGAAGAATAATCGTCAAATTCGTATGAATATATTCAGACTCGCAGTCTCACTGTCGGCAGGTAGCCATGTCTAGCTGCGCGTGCATATAGCTGTGATGTTCTGACGACAATACTGCATTGTATCCTTAAACGGACATTGACACATAACCAGCAGTCTACGTTATTGATTAATTTATGCATGACTTATATGGACTTATGCTCTACTCCTATTGAAATGATCATCCTGTGTGTACAACTGTGAATTAAATGTACGGACTCAATGAAATGACTTATTAAATCAATCGTATTCCAAGGTTCAATTATTGTTCGGAATCTTCCACCCCCGCATTCGCTTAATCTTCCATCGAAGGCACGATGCACTATCTCTGAATGAAAAAACTAACATATCAATGAAAAAACAATGGCCAGAAATTTATAATTGTTTTATTCATATCACATGGAACATTGTTCAGAGCAAACCACCACCTTGTAACACTCGCCAGATACGCGATCATCCTGCAGCCATTTGAATTCTCCATTGAACATATTCCTGGCACTGAAAACATTGTGGCGGATGCTTTGTCACGTAATCCTATTGACGACGAATAATCAACATTGACATTCCTAAAATACGTCAATCATCACTACATTGGATAGAACGAAGTATCAACTATAAGTGAACTAACCTTGACTTCAATTTAATATTTATAAACACTATATGCATCACAGAATTGAACTAAAGACAATCAAGGTATGCATATTGACATTGAAACTTCGTCTAACGTCCATACACAATATATGAATATTCGTTGAACAATCATGGAACAATATCTGACGACAAGTCGAACTTATTATCCTATGTGCACTTAATTCTTGGATCCTAGGATAATTGACATTTCTGTCCGACGTAAATGTTTCAACACTTTGTCTAAAAGAATTCATCAGGATCAGGACTACGGATGGATCATCATATCCTATACTAATTAATTAGTTAACTTAACTTCTTAATTGAATTAATATCAATAAAATGAAATGTGAGAAAAAATGAAATGAAAAAAAAAAAAAAAAGAACGAAATATGAAAAGAAGAAATTATGAAAAGAGAAAATAAATCTCACACAAGTATTAGATTAATTTTTTTTTTTTTTAATGTACCTATACGTTATTTAGTTAGTTAAATTAGATAGTTATTATTCACTAACACTTAACACACACAATTAAGTTAAACTTATATTCGAATTTCTTTCTATTTCTTCTCACTTATTTGTCTTTTCTTCTCTCATAACATCGCGTTACATTAGAATCTTAATAATTTAACTCTTAGTTTAATTAATTAATTTAATTTTAATTAGTCAAATTAATTCCTATATGACATACTAATACGACAGACCTTACTTTAATTTAATTCTATCATTCACTATTGACATTATACATTTTATTTAGTTGATATAATAATATGCATAATATTGATATATAATATGATTAATGTTAGATGACTATGACAAATAGTTAGTTGACATGACCGCGACACGGTTCTACTCAGAACATCGTCGGCCATATGTCACAATTGTGTTAAATTTTTTTGAAAAAATTGTTAAGTCGGATAGATCTTGAAAAAAAATCTATCGATTTTTTTTTTCCCCGGTGTACAGGGAATTGTTACGGTATATGTTATTAACGCCGTCTGCTAAAGGTTAGCAGACGTGCAATTGTAAAGGTTAAGACATTTAATATATTACGATAGATGTTTCAATTATTGAACGCTCCATACACGATCGATTATGACGTGTCTAGCGTTGTTTGGGTCACAGTCGGTAACTAGGAGACGCTACCCTTTGTTACTTGACCGCCAAGCTGAATAGCTGCGTTTTCTAACCTTCCAATTCAATGGCATGATATAGCCATTTATATGTGCATTTATGATGGACCAGGGTCAGTCCTAGAACTCTATACGAGAGGAAACTTATGGAGGTTAGGGTTTAACTAGAATCCTCAGAAGGAGGAGAATAATCGTCCAATCCGTATGAAATATTCAGACTCGCAGTCTCACTGTTGGCAGGTAGCCATGTCTATCTGCGCGTGCATATAGCTGTGATGTTCTGACGACAATACTGCATTGTATCCTTAAACGGACATTGATACGTAAACCAGCAGTCTACGTTATTGATTAATTTATGCATGACTTATACGGACTTATGTTCTGCTCATATTTGAAATGATCATCCTGTGTGTACATGTGATTAAATATTACGGACTCAACCTGAAGGCATTAATTACTTCATTAATGTTGCTGAATTCAAGTATTACATGTTACTTCTTCATACCATGCTACTGAGTTGTATGAACGCTTCACCCTAATTCGCGTAATGATAAAACAAGCACGATGAACAAGAAATCACTAAAATAACTATACTCAGCACATGATCTTCAACCGGCAAATAACTCAGCAACATCAGCCCAATTGACGGCGCGAGCAAGCATTGCTGAGATGTGAAAAGTCTTCAAGAAAATATATTATTTAGGCCATAATAAAGCCTAAAAATAGTTGTGGTGTAGAGTTGTGTGTTATAATTGATAGTTATGGGCCATACTTGTGTGGTTTAGTGCCTAATAGAGCAAATATCGCGAGTGTCATTTAAGTGGCTAAATTAATACGCCTAGCGCGCAGTAAGTTGAGGGATTGGCCTGGTGTCTATATAAGAAGTGCCTAGGCGGCGAACGGGCCTATTTTGCAAAAGCCGCCCAGACGAGAGAGAAACGAAGTTAGACACCAGAGTGTAGGCTAGATGCCTTGAGCACGTGAGTTAATTTAATTTAGCATTCGTGTTCTATAAGTCTGAAATTATATTCAGCACGAGTCTGTTTTAATGTTTAGTGAGTTAAATAGATAGATAGATGTGAAAGTTTAAGAGCGATTATTTCATTTATCAGAAAGGCAAATATGGTATAAAGCTATTTCACGTGAATTTAGATAATATCAACCTGTTAGCAAAAATATCAAGATGGCAGCCGGGAGGCCACGTGGTGATGACTTTAGTTCTAGTTGTTAAGTCAAGAGTAATTTTATCTTATTCTTTGATATTGTAATTAAGTGTATTTCACGATTATTGATATTTCTACTGTATATCTTTAGTGGGTTACTTTGAGTGAGAAAAGGATATGTATTTAGATTTCGGGAGAGCGCGAGGCCACTCCTTTTTTGAGACATGTGTTTCTCTGGTTGCTCCCGGCGGAGCATGGAAACACCAATGCAGCTGGTGTCCATTACAGGCCCACAAGAAGCATTTCTATGCTATTACGAGGTTTGTTTCTGTAACAATGTGTTTCATGTGATGAGTTCCCAATCTCATCAGGGGTCATATACGACACGCTTGTTGCAAGGCGCACCAGTCGTCATTTACGACATGTTCAGAATGCTGGAATGAATATTGAGATGTAGCAGTTGCGGGGTGGTGGTTTATTCTCATTATTGAGAGTATTTGTTGTACAGATAGTTGAATATTATTTTATGTCCATTTTATTATTATTTAATTATGGTTATGTGTAGAATGGTTTGTGAGAGCACGTGGGCTCGCTTGGAGATATATATTTCTCTTCTCCGCTCCTGAGGGAGCATGGGTCACCAGTGTGGTTTGCCTCCGCATGAAGTATTCATATGCACGTGCAGTAGTGGTTTCGGTAGCAATCTGTGTTACATGGTGAGATTGCCAGCCTCATGCACAACACCATACTAGTCTCATTGACGACATGCATGAGTATGCGTGTGTGATAGTTGAGTGTGCCCTTGCAGTAGTGGTTTCGGTAGCAATCTGTGTTACATGGTGAGATTGCCAGCCTCATGCCCAACACCATACTAGTCTCATTGGACGACATGCATGAGTGTGTGTGTATGATAGCTGAATGTGTGCTCTTGCAGTAGTGATTTCGGTAGCAATCTGTGTTACATGGTGAGATTGCCAGCCTCATGCACAACACCATACTAGTCTTATTGGACGACATGCATGAGTGCGTGTGTGTGTGATAGCTGAGTGTGTGCTCTTGCAGTAGTGGTTTTGGTAGCAACCGATGTTACACGGTGAGATTGCCAGCCTCATGCACAACACCTTACTAGTCGCATTGGACGACATGCATGAGTGTGTGCGTGTGTGATAGTTGAGGGTGTCAGGTGGCGTGGAAGGACTGTTTGGCAGGTGAGAGTATCGTTATTCAACTATGATTTTAACTATTCGTTGCTTTGTTTGCTTCTTCAGATTAGCAATCGAGCACTGTTGGGTGTTTTGTTTGTTTGGTGTTATGTTCGTTGGTTTATTTGTTTAATGTTTGCTTAGTCACTGAATGGGTTGTAAAAATAAATACAGCCCCTGCCTCTAGAATCAAGAGTTTTATTGTTGAATCGGGTCGGTTGCGAGTGTGAAAAGAGAGTGATCAAATATCACAACAACATCATCATCATCATCTCGCCACCCCACCCTTTCACAATTGGCGTCGTCGACAGGATAGGCAGACAGTGACACCGAGCAAACAACAAACGAACAAATAGTGTAAACACCCAGCAGTGCAGTCTTGCAGCAAGATTGCTTCGATCAATGCGCCTGTGAAGATAGTACACGTGGAGGTGCCAGAGGTAAGGCTATTTGATGGAAAGGCAATACCCACTTGGCAAGAGTTTGTGGAAGATGTAGAGGCCGTGTGGAAGATGGCGCTCTTTTGCGCAGAAGTCAAGGTAGACGTGATCTGGAACAACGTTACACCATGGGTATCTAGGGAATTACGGATACGTGGCGGAGCCAAGGCCAGCCCTGAGCAGTTACTCAAGATAGTAGAAGAAGCCTACAGCGAGCAACCACCAGTCAGTGAGATTACCAGGAATTTCCAGGCCGTGAGTCAGGGGCCTAGGGAGTGTGTGGTTTTCTGTGAAGTCAAGAAGCCAGAGACACTGGTGCAGATAGCAAGTGCAGATCAGAATGAAAAGGAGGCACTCAAAGCAGAATTATCTCTTCTAAAGTACCAGTTAGCACAGATGTCACAGGCCAGTTCGCCAGCACAAGAGGAGGTGCAGAGAAAGAGAGCACCATGCCAACCGCGGGAACAGCCAACGCAAGACGAGGAGGTGTGTCCGCAGGAACCACAACTAGCCCTTCTTGTATGTGAGAGTCAGGCTATAGTCAAGGACAGCTGTGAGCTGACAGCACCAACAAACGCAGTTGCACCGACAAGGCGAAAAGGGATGTGCAAGTGGTATAGTGTCCACAAGGGATGGGGGTTCATCACGCCAGACGATGGAGGTATTGATGTATTCGTACATAAAACCAAGATCTTCAGAAAGGGATTCCGGTGTCTGGTGAGAATGAACGAGTAGAGTTTGACAGCAAACCATCGGTCCAGGGCATGGAAGCAATTTATGTATGCGGCATTATCGGTCAAGAGTTTAAAGGTACTAGGAGGCGTCCAATGGCACAGAGAAAGCCTACCAGGTTGAGGTGCTATAATTGTGGTGAGTTCTCAGGCCACATGGCAGCCAAATGCCCTCAAGGCCCTCTTCCAAAACGATGTTTTAGATGCAAGTCTACAGAACACTTGATATCCGCCTGTCCCTCAAGGAGCTCTTTCTCTAGACGGATTGCCACAACCACGTTGCCTTTAGGGCGCAAGCCAAGAGATGGCTACGCCAACTGTCACACTAAGGGTGCCGAGAAAATTGGCCGTCGTCTAGGGGAGGAAACCCGTCCAAAGCAGATAGGAGGGAGCGCAAATCAAGGTTCAGCAGAGGAGACTCATCAAAAGCAGATTGTGGGAAACGTAAGCCACCGTCCACACAAAATGAGTGGAAAACACGTCAAGAGCGATCTCCCTTCAAAGTCGACAGCTGCAAGAACTGACAGGCAGATGTCACGGGCAGACAGCGACGCGGCACCGGTGAGCGAGTCTTCAAGACCACAGCGGCTGACAGCCCGACAGCGTACAACTGGGGACATGACGACCAAGAGAGTCCCCAGCCGGGTTGTACCGAATACAGAATCTGAGCCCAAAACATCGCCGCTGAGAAATAATCAGGCGCAGCACCAACGATCTGGGAGATTACAATTGAAGCGCCAGAGGTAGTGATGTTGTCGGGACGACAACAAAATCAGGAGGGAGATATGTGATGGGGCCGGAAAGACACCCGGCTTCCCCCTTCACGTGGGGCCGGAAAGACACCCGGCTTCCCCCTTCACGTAAAGGCATATTTATCGCCCAGATATTTTCGATGTGCGCGCAACCCACGTGACTGTCAGCCCACGTGACGGCGCGAGCAAGCATTGCTGAGATGTGAAAATTCTTCAAGAAAATATATTACTTAGGCTATAATAAAGCCTAAAAATAGTTGTGGTGTAGAGTTGTGTGTTATAATTGATAGTTATGGGCCATACTTGTGTGGTTTAGTGCCTTATAGAGCAAATATCGCGAGTGTCATTTAAGTGGCTAAATTAATACGCCTAGCGCGCAGTAAGTTGAGGGATTGGCCTGGTGTCTATATAAGAAGTGCCTAAGCGGCGAACGGGCCTATTTTGCAAAAGCCGCCCAGACGAGAGAGAAACGAAGTTAGACACCAGAGTGTAGGCTAGATGCCTTGAGCACGTGAGTTAATTTAATTTAGCATTCGTGTTCTATAAGTCTGAAATTATATTCAGCACGAGTCTGTTTTAATGTTTAGTGAGTTAAATAGATAGATAGATGTGAAAGTTTAAGAGCGATTATTTCATTTATCAGAAAGGCAAATATGGTATGAAGCTATTTCACGTGAATTTAGATAATATCAACCTGTTAGCAAAAATATCAAGATGGCAGCCGGGAGGCCACGTGGTGATGACTTTAGTTCTAGTTGTTAAATCAAGAGTAATTTTATCTTATTCTTTGATATTGTAATTTAAGTGTATTTCACGATTATTGATATTTCTACTGTATATCTTTAGTGGGTTACTTTGAGTCAGATAAGGATATGTATTAAGATTTCGGGAGAGCGCGAGGCCACTCCTTTTTTGAGACATGTGTTTCTCTGGTTGCTCCCGGCGGAGCATGGAAACACCAATGCAGCTGGTGTCCATTACAGGCCCACAAGAAGCATTTCTATGCTATTACGAGGTTTGTTTCTGTAACAATGTGTTTCATGTGATGAGTTCCCAATCTCATCAGGGGTCATATACGACACGCTTGTTGCAAGGCGCACCAGTCGTCATTTACGACATGTTCAGAATGCAGGAATGAATATTGAGATGGAGCAGTTGCGGGGTGGTTGTTTATTCTCATTATTGAGAGTATTTGTTGTACAGATAGTTGAATATTATTTTATGTCCATTTTATTATTATTTAATTATGGTTATGTGTAGAATGGTTTGTGAGAGCACGTGGGCTCGCTTGGAGATATATATTTCTCTTCTCCGCTCCTGATGGAGCATGGGGCCACCAGTGTGGTTTGCCTCCGCATGAAATATTCATATGCTCGTGCAGTAGTGGTTTCGGTAGCAATCTGTGTTACATGGTGAGATTGCCAGCCTCATGCACAACACCATACTAGTCTCATTAACGACATGCATGAGTATGCGTGTGTGATAGTTGAGTGTGCCCTTGCAGTAGTGGTTTCGGTAGCAATCTGTGTTACATGGTGAGATTGCCAGCCTCATGCACAACACCGTACTAGTCTCATTGGACGACATGCATGAGTGTGTGTGTGTGTATGATAGCTGAGTGTGTGCTCTTGCAGTAGTGGTTTCGGTAGCAATCTGTGTTACATGGTGAGATTGCTAGCCTCATGCACAACACCATACTAGTCTCATTGGACGACATGCATGAGTGTGTGTGTGTGATAGCTGAGTGTGTGCTCTTGCAGTAGTGGTTTTGGTAGCAACCGATGTTACACGGTGAGATTGCCAGCCTTATGCACAACACCTTACTAGTCGCATTGGACGACACGCATGAGTGTGTGCGTGTGTGATAGTTGAGGGTGTCAGGTGGCGTGGAAGGACTGTTTGGCAGGTGAGAGTATCGTTATTCAACTATGATTTTAACTATTCGTTGCTTGGTTTGCTTCTTCAGATTAGCAATCTAGCACTGTTGGGTGTTTTGTTTGTTTGGTGTTATGTTCGTTGGTTTATTTGTTTAATGTTTGCTTAGTCACTGAATGGGTTGTAAAAATAAATACAGCCCCTGCCTCTAGAATCAAGAGTTTTATTGTTGAATCGGGTCGGTTGCGAGTGTGAAAAGAGAGTGATCAAATATCACAATAACATCATCATCATCATCTCGCTACCCCACCCTTTCACACTAACAAAAGGGACCCAAAGACGCAGCAATAGAGAACGCAGTCAGCGACTCATAGCTTGACTGCCTCCGTCAGGACCAGAGCTGGTCAAGACCGCACTCCACCTCCACGTGGTGGTCCTGGAAACAGTCTGCAGCAGTGCAGTCTGGCTGAGCGAGTGTGGATCGCAATGGGAAGGTAAACCCAGTCCTAAAAAATGCCGTGCAGAAGTCGGATTTGTCGACCGAAAGGTGCAGATATCACAGCTTAGGCGTAAACAGACACAACGCAACCACCGTCCTTTTCAGGACGAACGAAGAAGAAGAAGAAACTAACAAAAAAAAATTATACGATTCACTAATTTCTTCTTCTTCCTCGTTCGTCCTCTAATGGACGTTGGTTGCGTTGTGTCCGTTTACAGCGAAGCTGCGATATCTGCACCTTTCGGCCGACACATCCGACTTCAGCACGGCATTTTTGGGACCGGGTTTGCCTTCCCACTTCGATCCCTAGTCTTTCAGCCAGACTGCAGTGATGCAGCCTGTTTCCAGTACCATCGCTTGGAGGTGGAGTAGGGTCTTGGTCAGCTCTGGTTCGCTGACCCTGACGCAAGCAGTCAAGCTATGGGTCGCTGACTGCATTCTCTATTGTTGCATCCACTAATGAGATGCATCATCTGTGCAATATTATTAACGTGCCTAGGTATTTCAATCTATTGACCTGTTTTAAAACTGTTTCATTTACGTTAATTATGCATACTGAGGAATATTAGCAAGAAAAGCGTGCAATTTCAGGGGTTGTGCAATTTAGTACCATGGTCATAAGCACATCATCTTTACGTAATTTTCACGCTGCAACTTTGATGGGAAAAAGTTGCTGGCTTTATTCAGGGACGTAATTTACTTTTTATCGAAGGAAAACAATTAAGCAACAAATTAGAAATAAGAACAATAAAATATATTGTAGACTTGTGACACTTTACTATATGTTTTATATTTATTATTTATAATACAACTGCAACTTTGGTGGGAACAAAGATGCGCGCTGTATCAAACGTCGTGCAGTTTGTGCAAAGGCTAAAAGCGAAAGATTTTATGTAATTTCCAGAGGGCAAGAAAAAAATATTGTGGACAGGACACTTTTAGAGAATTATATAGTATAAACATGTGATGTTGTAACCAAAAATAAATAAAAGAAAGAAAAGAAAAATGCGTGAACCATTTTTTATTTGGTGGCCAACCATCTTCTTTTGGTGATGGTTCCACCTTGTGGCTTGTGTGGCTTCCACTCCCCCCCCCCACCCCGATTTATCATTTTCCTTTACGGAGCATGAAGCCACCACGGCAGCTGGTCCTCTTGTAGGAAGCCTGCATCAAACATTCACAAGCACTTGTAGTTGTGATTTTTGAGGCAATTTCTTTTACATGACGGGGTTTTGCGCCCAATGCACAATCTTAAAGCAGTCGCGCGAAAGATTATTCTATCTTTGTCCCTTCAGAAACTCCCGGAAACTACACAGGGATGTTTTCCTAATTCTTCCTGAAATATTTTCTATCCATTTAGCTTCCTTTCTATTGGTAAATTCAGCGCAGAAAGACGAAGAGACAGAGAGAAATACCTCGATAAGTTTGTAAGATGGCTTAGGAAAGGCAGATTTAACTCAAACGTCGCGGACTGCAAGATATGGAGACACTTAATTGTCTGCGCGTGTGTATCGAGCACTTTGATGATGATGAAAATAATTATGGTGATGCTGATCAATGGCAACAAACACAATGAAACGGGCAAAACGTAAACACTTTAAGTGTGCTCGAAGGAGCAAGTTTATCGGGTCCAACAAATCAATTTATGACGTTTAGCCACAGAAACGACAACTACGGGGATTTTCATCCCACCGCCCCTTGTGTTCTGATTTAATCAATACATTCTGTGATACATACACCTGTTTAGATATCACTCAAACACCAGAAAAACAAGTCCAAAGATTAACCCTTTTGTGATATGATTTGATTTTTCTTTCACTGCCTCACCCTGGATAAACCACACTATTTTTGTAATTCTTTCGGATTGCGCTGAAATGTGGGTAAAATAGAGGGGCAAACTGAAGATTATGTGGAAGATATTTCTGATATTACGCAGCCTAGATTGTCTGATGGCCTGGCCTTTTATGACCTAGATCAGATGTTGCGTAAATCAGACAGAAAATATTTGAGATCAGACGCCAGTAAAATGGAAATTCCTACAGCGGGAGATCAAGGGCAACATAAATGGTGAAAAGCGGAGAAAACCTGGTTTGGACACTTACGATGTGTATAGTGCTAAAATGTGAGCAAGAATAGGTTCAGAAACCTGGTATGGAAACATACGATGTGCGCATAGGGTTTGTAGTAACTTGGGGAAGACACTCTGAAATTGCGACGTCCGCGAATGATAAATTATGAATCGCAAACCAGGAATTCTGCTATAGCTTTAAGATTAATATTCCGAACGAGATAATTCTTTTTTGGGAATTGAACAGCAACTACAAATACGTGTAATTATGACAGTGGAAAATCATTTTCTTTGGTAATTGAGGAGGAAATCAGGAGTTTGTCTGACAATTAGTACAACAGCCTCGAAATCCCACAGAAAGCTCCCAGCGGGAAGTGAACTCAAGTGCGGACCACCGAGAGGGAAAAGGTTAGATTTAGGTTGGGTAGTAAAGTCATACCTCTTAGCCAATCGGACCCCCAAGATTTTTTTATGTTTACTTACTTACTTAGTCATTCCTCTTCTACCTTGGGGTGTAGAGATTTGCCAGAGAGAGCGCGCTATGCTGTCCTGTCGGCTATCTTCTTCCTGACCCGTTCCAGTCGTCCTTGGTCCTTCAGGCATTGTCTGATGTTGTCCCGCCAGCAATTTCTGGGTCGTCCTGGAAATCTGGATCCCTGGCTTTTGGTGCCCCATACTTGTTGTGGTATCCGATCTTCTCCCTTTCCGCAGACAAGATGAAACCATCGTAACTAGGACTGTTCCATTCGCGTCTGCAGGTGTTGGTTTTCGAGTTTTCGAAGCCATGACTGTTTTTGTCTTTCTTTCTCATCCATTCACGCCTTTTCTTTACTCTTTGTCTCTATATATGTCTGTTTGTTTGTCTGCCTGCCTGTCTGTCTGTCTGTCTCTCTCTCTCTGTCTCTGTCTCTCTCTCTGCCTTTGCTTCGCTTATTAACCGCAGCTGTCACTCATTATTTGTTAGCTCTCCATAGTAACTTAATTTTTAAGTAGTTTTAATTTGCTCAAAGCGAACACTCTAGAGCGATATATTGATTATTTCGATTTAGTTTCCGACACCACAAACAGAAAATCTAAGTGTATTCTTCTGGTGTAGACGGGATTGTGGAATTAAAATTGGGGTGGGGGGTGGGGGGGGGTGTGGGGTGGGTGGGGGGGGCGGGGGGGGGTTGGGGGGGGTAGGGCACATGATTGTGTGTCAGGAAACATAATACTTAGGAGGATATTTGTTTCTCTTCTTTCATGATACTAGTCGGTGGTACCAGTTGAGGGTGCTATCTCTGGAACATCATCAGACGTGTCTTGAAGACGCTCGACTAGCTTCGTAATTACTCCTTGATATTTCTTGGAACGTATCACAACCTCCAGACTTGACCAGTGACGAGAGTGCATCAGTCCATAACCTGCAAGGAACCAAACATTGGCTGGAGCAGAAACAAACAAACTTACTGGCAGCTAAGTAAAAACTTAAAAGCTGCCACGTGAACTTTCAGACAATTCCCTCAATATCCATAACATCATCCTGGGATGATTACCTTTTTTTAAAAGAATTATTCATTTTACACTGTTAAATATAATTGATTATTAAATTTGTTATTTGTATATATCCTTCTTCTTCCTCGTTCGCCCTGAAAAGGACGGTGGTTGCGTTGTGTCTGTTTACGCCGTAGATGTGATATCTGCACCTTTCGGTCGACACATCCGACTTCAGCACGGCATTTTTTAGGACCGGGTTTGCCTTCCCTCTGCGATCCGTACTCGCTCAGCCAGACTGCACTGCTGCAGACTGTTTCCAGGACCACCACGTGGAGGTGGAGAACGGTCTTGACCAGCTCTGGTTCGCTGATCCTGATGCAAGCAGTCAAGCTGTGGGTCGCTGACTGCATTCACTATTGCTGCATCGTTAGGTCCCATTTGTATATATACAAATTTATAGTTGATTTAATCCTTTTGAGTGTACTGCACCCGCATGTCTCAGTCACGTTAAATGCACTTAAAACAGAGCTACTAAATTACGATTTCACTGAATTAAATCAGTAGGAGGCTTGAACGAGCTAAATCATACAATATATGTCATCACAAAAGTTGTCCGGCAGATAATAAGTTAACTGTGCTAAGACACATTCAACATTGTTCTTGATTTCTGAATATCTTGTAAAAACACCCTCAAGGTAGAAGCATCATCAACCTTCTATTTGCATCTATGCGAAGAGTAATCTTGTGCGAAGGTAGATATCTATGAAGACCCACATTATATACTCTAGGTTTTGGCCATTGCTGGACCATCACTGCAGCGCAAAGGGGAGGCAAACCGTAACAGCGGCTATATCATCATTAACCTTCAGTTCACCGTGAAGCAGTCCTTCTTATCCTTTGCCATCCGTTCCAGGTTTTACTGACTTACTTAATGTCTCTTCTACCATAGGGCGTAGAAGTTTGCCAGAGAGAACATCATTCTATCATACCATCTGTTTTGCTCCTGGGCTGGTTCCAATCTTGTCCTTGGTCCTTCAGTGATTGTCTACTATTGTCCTCCCACCAAACGCTGGGTCGTCCTGGAGGTCTGGAACCCTGTTTTTTCTCGGGGTTGCTGATCTTCTGCCATTCTGCAGACTTGGTTTTACCATGTCTTTTTTATGCTCGTCATTCTTCTTCTTCTTTGATCCTTAGCCGCCGACCGTCAAAGCAGTCAGTGGCCATCACGCCTAGTGGCGTCTTGTAGGGCAACAACAAATTGATTCCACTTTGCTCGGTCAGTGGCCATCCTTCGTACAGTGCCCCAACTCTGGTTCATTCTTTGCATCTCAGCCTCCACAGTCCTCCGCCAGGTTGTTTTTGGTCGGCCTCTCTTTCGTTTTCCTTCAGGGGTCCAAAGCATAGCTGTTCTTGTGATGGCATCGGGGTCTCTTCTGAGGACATGACCAACCCAGCTCCAGCGTCTGCCAGCTATGATGGTGTGCATGTCCTCTTGCTTGCTACAAGTAAGCAGATCTTGGTTGGTGATGGTATTTGGCCAAAAGATTCTGTAAATTTTTCTTAGGCATGTTGTGTGAAAAGAGGACAATTTCGACATTTCCTTCTCTGTAACTCTCCAGCATTCCGCACCACAGAGAAGCACATGCTCGTCATGGCTAAGACTAATTGCCTTCTTCTTGGGTTGTTAGTCTTGCTTTATATTTCTTACTGTACTATCAGCTGGTTTTTCTCAATGTCTGTCGTATCCAAAGCCAGCGGCTTTACCTCACATTTTGATCCTCCGGCAATTGTCCTGTCCTTTCCCTCAGTTCTACATTGGTGATCTTATCACATCCTTTCAATCTTTCTGTTCTTTGCATGCACCCATTTATGAAAGTTTATTTATTTCTAGCTGTCGCTTTTGCTGTTCTTCATTTTTCAGAGCTATAAAATATAACAGTCTTGACATTTGAGCTGGACATTAATATTTTGCTTGGGTTTTAACTCTTTTGATTTACACACATTTCCAAACACGACAGCCCCTATTGCCTTTTGTATTCTTATTGTGATATCATTGTGTGATCATTTAGCTATGTGTATATAGCTCCCAGCATAAGTGCAAAAACGACATTTAAAATATTGAAGAAAACATAGGGCTCTAAGAAGAACGTGTACTCAAGGTACACAGAAGCAATGTTTCACTCTTCTCGTATATTTGGCTTAAACATGTTTGCGATTACTCGTAACTCTTGTAGTGCATTCTATTTGATTGCACTCTTGTAGCATCTGCCGTTTGCTTGCTGCGTCTGTTGTCAGTTATATTCAGATTAGTTTATTTCCTCATTTTTCGTATTATGTCATTTATAATCTACATTCTTATTGATTTTACTATCGTCTCGTAAATTTTCATCCTCATGTGAGCAATTAGTTTTAGTTGCTTGCCCTTAACATTTTCAAAGAAAACCAAGGACTTGACAGAAAAAAGTGTCAAAAATATACAAGGTGTCAAATAGCCACAGAAGTGACTTATCAAATCTCACCACTACGCAAACATCCGAATATCAGTATGGAAGCTAAGCTACAATTTACACAAGATATATTCCTACCATATCTTTGCTAACAGTGTCAAACAACAAAGGAGAGAAAAGTCCCATCTGAGAGATTAAATGTTTTAGAAGAGCCATTAATGTTACCAGATGAGGCAGAATGAGAAATGTTGACCAGGAGAGACAGAATTTAAAGCCATGGCATCAGAAAGATTTTATGAAATACATCCTGCATTTAAAACATTTGTCATCTCATCTCATCTCATAATCGGAACCTCTTCTACCCCGTGAAACGAGGTGTGTGTGTGGTTGCGGATGGAACGTAATGTCAACATTAGTTCAGACCCAGCAAACTTAGGCGCGATTCTCGAAGTGCATGATTCTGGTAGCGGAATTCTCTCACTAGCCGGCAGACCAGCCAGGACAAGATGGCCCCGTCAAGGCAATTACAGAGGGGAACTGTCCAGTTTTAAACAGCATAGGTTGGTTGAGCGCAGTGAGTAGATCTACTATTGTTATATGAAGAACATGAATAATCATATGTTTATCCACAGCTTATTATTGCAGTACCTTTTGTGAAGCAAAGTTTTAAATGCATTTCCATTTTCAGTGACAATAATTGTTATTTACATATTTACAGATCACTCAAACTAATGTATGAGATTACTGAGGTCATAGACCTAATTAACCACTGATTTTTATCTTACATCCTGGCAGACATAAGACAGGGTTAAATAATTGATGAATATTATTGTTGTTACTTTGGGATTTGTATATTGACCCAATGTCGTAATTTTATCTGAGAGTGTTCTGATGGATATTGGTCCCTTTAGAGTGTAGAATGATAGTGAAGGCTCTGTGAGAATAAAGATTTAGGAAAGTGAGGTAGTAGATTCACAAGTGCTGGGAAGAGTAAGGACCGTCTCATGTACGACAATATTTGTCTCTCAAAACTACTCCTACCACCCTTCTGAACAAACAATTGTTTGTCAGTTCCAGTCACTCAGACGCACACACCGATTTGGGGATTCTGACGCTCAACGTACATGAATACAGATTACGATAACAAATATGAGGAATGTTGGATTTGGGCTAGCCGACACAAAATGCTAACAAAGTTTTAATACTTTTATTATCATAAAAAATCAAGTCACAAATAATTATCAATTTACATGAAGAAATCAAAGGTTACAAAATACACAAATGACAGGGGGGGGGGGGTGTTTGAGGAGAAGTATCCAATACACCTTTCCCGTTTGTATTTACTAACAGAAAAGACCCGGTCCCAAAGACGAGAAAAGGGGGGGGGGGTGATGGTGATCAGAGATAGGCAATATAACCCAATGGTAAATTTATTACTCTGAGGGAAGGGGTTACAGTGATAAGGGGGTAGAGGAAAAGCTAGGGTTCTCAAATGTTTCCCTTTTTCAACAAAACTTTACGGAAGGGGGGAATGAACACAGTTAAACAATCCCGCTAGGAGAAATGCCGTACAGTGTATACAATACCCCTTAATACTAGGACGAACTAATTATAAGGGTAAAAAAAAAGATTAATAAATCTCCTGTCATTCAAAAACACGCTTGGGCTGGCCAGCACACACAGTCACACACACAGACTTACCAAGTTGTGAATTCTGGAACTTTAGGAATTTTACAACTGTAGCTAATACCGTAGAACAATGGAAATTGTCTTTTTATTTCCTCTGTGTCAGGCCCCAAATTTAACGAGGTGGGCTGGTAACTAATAGTCTCAAAAATCGCCAGACGGTGAAGCGTAAAGGCTACTGTTGGTTTGTTAGATAAAAGTTCCTAATGAATGGCACAGGCACTTGGCTAGGTGTGAGGTATGGTGCGGTTTCTAAGATTGGCACAGCTGGTGGAGATAACTTTCTTTAGCCGTAATGTCACAAACTACAAAACACTGAGGTAAGTTCTTCGGGGGGTGTTAAAATCCAATGATTATACTTGACAGACAGTGTCAGGGAAATCTATGTTCTTCTTCACAAATAGAGCAGTGAGTAAAATATTGCTACTGGCAACTGTTCTTCTTCAAGTTTGATAACTATAAAAAAAACTTTATGAATTGGGATTTTAAAACAGTCTTTGGGTTTGCTTTGTTTCTGAAAAACGTCAGGTAGCTGAATCACACAGGATCGCCACAAAGATTAAATTTTAAAATGGTTATAAGTTGCTGGAGTTTTGGACTGAGTTGGCAGGGCTCAGTGTATAATTAATTAATTGCTAGGATGCAAGGTCGAAAGATCAATTCTGTATAGAAGATAAAATAAGAAATGCAATAAAATCATATTAAGATCTAACGCGCGATACATTTACAGTTAGACTATTTTCTGCATTCGCGTCTACAATTAATCAATACAAGAAACGCTCCCGTGAGGTTAATAGTTAAAAGCACATCTACTTATACAGAACTAAACTGTATTAAAGTTATAATTCCCTTAACAGTTGCAAAATTAATTTACGCGGCTATTGTATTAGGAAATAAACTTATAGATGTAACATTTAGTTTGCACTAGAACTTTGAAAATGGGTTTATTTAATAAGTTTAAATTTACACCACAGTGAAATAAAAATGAAATAACTAGACCACTGATCACTCGAAGCTAAAGTATAAATTACCGTCTGCACAGAAAAAGAATTTCACTCCAATAGCCAACAATTTAGATGAAATCTAGCAGGAATTTAACTATATGCTAGTGAATCTTAAAATTCTGTCAGACCGAATGATAAAGTTGCCCTTTTCAGATTCTGTATATATCTAAAAGGAATGTAAGTTAAATGGGTCGTGTGAAAATTTCGCGCCTCTTCAGATCCCAAGGCAAGTCGAAGTTATTTAGCCGCCATGCTAACCGCGATGGCCCGACTGGCTTCCGATCTTCGTTCGTCTCAGGCTGCTCGCACGAGGATGTGAAATTTCTGCGAGACTAGCCTCGTTCGCGGTGAGTTTCCTGATTCCTCAGATCGTATCCGCTACGCTGAGTGCTCCGTCTCTCCCGTTCCATAGTCTTTCGGGCAAGTCTGCCGGTTGCCACAGAGGTGCGAAGTCTGCAAGAAGCTTTCTTCTGACCGCTCGTGTCCGTCTTGCGAACGGTTCAGTGTTCGCACGGAGATGCTAAATTTCTGCTTATCTGTTCTGGTGATCGTCGTTGACTGCTTTGATCATAGCCGCTACTCTTCGTTGATGAAAAGTTACAACAATACTGATGTCCAGGGGTTCTAATGTTATGAAAAGCTAAAGTCCCTTTAATCATCCATCAAATCAGGGAAAATTTACTTGACAAACTAGATGTACGTCACACCCAAGCAAAACAGAAGTGTATTAGTGGTCCTTCTATTTTCTATTTCTTATAAGGCTTCGGTGTTCTCTGTCAAGACGGCAAACTTGATAAAAGTGTTCTCGATCACTGTCGCGAGAGGTTCAGATGTTATTAAAATTAAGGATATCCTGGACAAAAAGATGTATCAGATGATACCAGGATAGTGCCAGATAAGAGACTGGTCTTATAAGAAATACCTTCTTCTCTGAAAAGAGCAAGGGTGTATCGACAATCAAAGGTAGGGTCAAGCTGTATAAACCTTCAAGTATGATGATAGTGTTTGTTCCTGAAGGTCTAAGTGCTACCTCTCAAGATCCTCCCTTGAATAATGGTTATTATCTTTTTATTGACTCTGCTAGGGAATGAATCAATTAAGTAAATATGTAATATATCCAACAACCAGAACCTTAACTCAAATTAAATAATTAAGCAATTGTAAATATATAAATATATTTACAATTTATTGATCCTATACAGTTCCTCTTTTTGGTTAGGAAAATGATAAAGAATTTCAAAGGTTTGTACAAAATAAAAATGAATACACATGGAATGTCATTTCCACAATACTTCGATATGATAAAGTTATATTTAAAATGTCAATTATTTATTTCACATAATGTTGTCACTTTCGCTGGACTGTGAAGTTTGTAATTTAGTTTAATAAAGTTCTTCATGGGTCATCACTCAAACTGTTTTTGTTGTTTGTATTTTATTTGTTTTTACAATGTTTCTGGATATGCTGACTAGTGGAATTATGTTTCCACTTATCTGGTAAAATGAGAAGCATCCAACTATAGCCAGAATCACTCAATGTCTGGATCTCCAGGCCGGGGAAAACAGGGTGTCTAGTTCTAGCTAACTTGATAACGTTTGCACCACAGAGTCCCACAGAAGTGGATGTCTCGTACACTCTTGGTAGTTGCAGGATAAAACCTGTAATACAAATAATTACAACCCTTGTATGGTCCAGCACTATTCTATCCACACACACAATGGACGTAACAAACAGTGTCAGACATTGTGCTAACAGTTGCACAGGACAATTTACCTCAGTACCACTCACAGCCAGTTCAATGTGATTACACTTTCCTTATAAATCCTACGTTAGATCCATTTGTCCATGATCTGCTTCCGTACAATGATTTGGTTTAATACAAACTACTAAGTGACACCTTGATTAATACATGTTAACAAATCCTGTCATCCTTTCTTATGTTCCTGATCAGTGTGTCTTTCCTTTAGGAAATACTCCTTCAAATGCTTTATTAAACTTACAGTCGTATTTTTGCCATCATTCTACAAATTTCCCAATACTGGCTTTCGTCTCTAAAAGTCAACACATGCTTGCGTTCAAGCGGCAGCACACTCGTCCTGTAATTTTTTTCTTAACACATTCAACACACTTCATAACACACAAGTGGATTAATCACAGGAAAATTATATATATATATATATATATATATATATATATATATATGTAGATATATATATATATATATATATATATATATATATATATATATATATATATGTATATATATATATATATATATATATATATATTCTTCTTACCCTCAGGCAATACAAATAAACTGTACAGGCTGTCAATAGGTATCTAGGTCTGCTATGCAGATACAGCGGCAAAGTATTTGACAGCACACGTTTTGCCGCTCTCTTCTGTTCAGCTTGCGTTTTAAAAAGTTGTGGCCTAAAATCAGCCAAGTTCAAGGACTTTTATATTACAGCACCCTACCTCTCGGATGGCATGGGGTAAAAACGGCGGTAGGAATCTAAAATTGAAGTGATTTCTGCCTTCTTGTTCAATGTCATCATCATCATCATCAGTTGCCATCTCCACAACGAAGGTTGGCTGTAATGGATCTCCAACGTCTTCTGTCTCTTGTCTTGGTGGTACACTCTGATAGACTCTTTCCCGTCCATCTCTTGATGTTATCTTCCCACTTATAGCGCTGTCTTCCCCTTGCACGTTTGCCTTCAACTCTCCCTTCTGTTATGGTCTTCTGCAAGGTGTTATGCCTTTTTATGTGGCCAAAGTATTTTAGCTGCCGAACTTTGACCTATCTCATTAGTTCTCTTTTCATACCTAGATTTTCTAGGACCTCCTTATTTGTTTTCATCTCTTTCCATGAGATACGCCCCATTCTTCTATATATCCACATTTCAAGAGCCTCAATTCTTTCTTCCAAATGCGTATTCATCGTCCATGTTTCTGCACCATACAGAAATGCAGAATATATATAACACTTTATGATTCTCAGTTTTAATTTATGAGATAACTGTTTGGATGTCAGTATATGTTTCATGTTGTTGAATGTAGCTTTGGTCATTCCTATTCTCTTCTTGATTTCTGTTTCACATCTGCCATCTTCTGTTATTATATGACCAAGATATACGTAGCTCTTGACTTGTTCCAGGATTTTCCCATTTACGCTTATCTTTAATGTGGGTTTATCGTCTGTTTTGCTAATTATCATAGTTTTAGTTTTCTCAATATTAATGTCGAGTCCATATTCATGACTTATACTGTTCACTTGCTTCACTAGTTCTTGTAACTCCTGTTCGCTTTCAGCTAACAACACGGTATCATCTGCATATCTAAGGTTGTTTATTGATCTTCCACTGATGTTCAGTCCTGGTATTTCCTGTATCTGTTTGAAAATGTTTTCGGTGTATAAATTAAATAGGCAGGGTGATGCGTGATGCCATATGATGATGGATGGCATCCGCATGTCTGGTTTTGTGTAGTGTGTAGATGTGTTCAGTCAAAACAATGTTCATGCAACAATAACAGGGCAATCCACATAGGACGTCAGTAAACTCACGACGTATAAAGTCAATGAGTCTTGAAACAGCCGTTGACGTTTTCTGTAAATGTAGTCAGGTGAACAACTCCATCCTTTTCTATAACAGCCAGGAGATAACCAGATGTATGAGATCAGTTCACTCTCCTTAGTTTGACTTCAGCAAGACAGACACGTCTGCCGAAGTATAAATAATGTCCACAAAAATATCCTCTAGATAATAAAGGTTTTCCAAACCTAATTCATTTAACAAAGTAGCAAGTAATGGTCCTTGGTACATGCATCAACCGATGCAGTACAATGCAGCGACATGTGAGCTGGGAAAAAACATCTCGTGGCGACGACTTTCGGAGACAGGCTATGAATCGAAATCGCTCACGACCCAAAATCGATAGAGTTAATGAAAAAGTCAATTTACCTTGCTTTCATGAAATACACAGAAATATCACGCCTCCCGACATGTGGGAAAACACTAGAGGTATTATCTCGAATAAACGAAATATCCATTAAGAGGACTACACATCCCTGACAGAACAAAAAATAGCGGAGATCCCCTCTTCAACGAGGCATCTCTTTCGCCATTCCAAATCGCTCACTCCACTAGTCGTGGGCGGAAACCGATCGACCAAACAACAAGACAAGTCATGCGCAGTCCAGCGCAAAATGACCACAGCTCAAACTTAACTGCATTCGATACCAACGCGAGAAGACAAATGCTTACCGAGAAAAGTGACTATAAATTTCAAGCAGTTGTTGCCCTTGCGTTATAAAACAGATATTGAAACAAAACGATGTTGCGAGAATTTATCACGCAACATATCACCACCTCCTCCCGATAAAAAAAAAATGTGGAACATATTTTTTTTTCAATATCAAAGAGCAAGCGATAAGCGGCTCAAAACGCACGAATTATGCGCTGATAATTAATTAAATTGCCAAACAATAGGCTAATTATAGAGTGTCTGGTGAGGATATACCTCAACAGAAAAATAAATATGTCTCAAAAAATATTCACATCGGGGAGGTGTCACCAACACACATCACGTTAGCATGTAAACACAATATACGTATGCAAGTTACTATAATCATCATTAAACAGCATACTCTAATATTGTCTTTAAAAATGGATGTACAAATCTGATAGGAAAATTTAAATAGTACATTCTTTGACATGTAATGAAATAAGTACATAGTAAAGTTAAACTACATGACGATCCAGGATATATGCTCTGGTATTCCGAGGGTAAGTACACAATCTAGAACTCGTAAGGTAAGTCCTCAGCTCAACAATGACATTCTGAGAAAGTACAAGCAATATAATGCTAATTAATAACTAATATGCTTCATAAGGTACAATACATTATTAATAATTGTGGCTGTTTAGTAAACTAACGGCCCTTATATTAACTACTCAGTCCTCCTCTATCATTTTAAAAAACGAACAGAAGAAGATGACAACAAAGCACGATAGTGTGTACATATAAAGTAAGTACAGATGTGCTAATCTATTGTAGAAATATAGGTGTGTTATGACTCTGTAATATATATGGAAATATAGGACAGAAGTATTAGTTGGAGTCATGTGGGCATCTAGACAAAATGTCAGCCATCACATTATCCGCACCACGGATAGCTCGTACCGTGAAGTGAAAAGGTTGAAGAGCTATAGCATATCGAGTGGATCTCGAACTCTTCAAATTCTTAGTCTGAATAGCTGTAAGAGCTTTCTGATCAGTCTCTAGAATGAAATGTGCGCCCAGGAGGAATCTTTGTAGTTTTAGAATTGACCAAACCATCGCTAACAACTCACGGTCTAAAACCGAGTAGTTCCTCTCTGCCGCATTTAGTTTTCTAGAAATGTACATAACAGGATGCAGAGTATTTGCATATTCTTGCATCAGTGCTGCTCCAATCCCAGTGGATGAAGCATCACTCCGAAGAACAAAAGTCCTATCAAGAGTAGGTAATCTTAAGATGGGAGGAGAAGAAAATATATTCTTGATTTGGTCTAGTGAAGATTGGCATTCTTCAGACCAACGGACCAGATTAGGCGAACCTTTCTTCAACAATGTTGAGAGAGGTTCCATGATCGAAGATAAATTTGGAATAAATCTCCCATAAAATTGAATTAAACCTAAGAGACTCCTAACTTGTTTCTTCGTTTTAGGAACAGAGAGGTTCAGTATTTTGGAAGTATTGTGGTCTTCTGTCTTCAAGAGACCATGACCAACACGATGACCCAGGAAAGAGATTTCACCAAAACCAACAAAAGCTTTAGAAGGTTTTGCTGTCAAATTATTCTCACGTAGAGTGGACAGTAAGTCATAAAACCCTAAATAGTGATCTTCCCAGGTATCACTGAAGAGACAGATGTCATCTAAGTATGCGATGACATCCGAACGATGTGACAGAATTCGACGCATCATGCGAACGAAAGTGGCAGGGGCGTTCATGAGACCACAAGGCATAACATTCCATTGAAATAGACCCCTAGGTGTAGAAAAAGCAGTAAGAGGTTTGGCATGCTCTGCTAAAGGCACTTGCCAATAACCTTTAGACAAGTCAAGTTTAGTGAAGAATCTAGAATTAGAAAGTCTAATCAGTAGATCTTCTAACAAAGGCATCGGTTCAGCGTCGAACTTTGTGACCTGATTCAATTTGCGATAACACTGACAAACAACATTTTTCTTTCTTATATAAGAATAAGTGTTCTTAGGTCAGTTTCTTGCACTGATTTCAAATCTGAAATCCGTTTATCTCTATCACGTCAGGTTCTTAAGATATTTGTGAATAAATATATTTTTGGGAAACCGTTATTTGCTCCGTTTCATTTTTACTATATAACTTATTAAAAATTAATAAAAATGCAACATAATTCTACTTTTTATACTGCAAAAGATGCATGGGACATATGTTACGCTACTTTTTCAAATAGTTTACTGTACTTTTTGAAATAATTCTGAGCAAAATATGCTTCTAGAAGTTAGTAGAAATTCGGCTGATCTGTTCTGTTTACAGTGTGCGGAATTTTTTACCGATCGTGTTGACCAGAAAAACTTTTACACCATTACTAAAGAAAGCATATGAACTTTATTTCGATTCGAAAGTTGATGATGCAAATAAATCTTGGAAGCCAAATGCAGTTTGTTCGACTTGTGCAAATACAATGGCAGGTTGGTTACGAAAATCGCCGAAGCATAAGTCGATGCCTTTTGGAGTGCCAGTAATATGGCGTGAACATACAAATCACACTACTGATTGTTACTTCTGCTTGACAAATATCCATGGTTTCACTTTTAAAACTAGAAAGTCTGTGGTTTATCCAAATATTGAATCGGTTTTCGAAACCAGTGCCTCGTGATCCAATCACGTGTCTGATCCAAGTACCACCAGAAACATATATCCGCTGGATGTGAATGAACCATCAGAAAGTGATAGTTTACCTGCTTTAGAAACTAATTCTGACTCGGATTATATACCGGTGAATGATGGTGTTCACTTAATTAACCATTCAGAACTTTCAGATCTAATACGTGATCTCGCTCTTACCAAAGGACAAGCGGAATTACTCGGTTCGCGACTCAAAAAATAAAATCTTTTAGCGCCCAATACTCCGATATCTAAATTTCGTCATAGACACAGAGTAACTTGTTCAATACTGCCAGGATTGAGATCGGGATGATGACATTTTGCTATTGCAAATTGATGGTAAATGGGTCATGAGCACATATCAACGAATGGCGATTTTTCATCGATTCTTCCAAGACTAGTCTAAAAGCCGTGGGGTAATTGCATAACAGAATTTATTTTCATCAATTCCAGTCGCCTACTCTGTTCATAAGAAAGAAACTTATGAACAATATGGCTATACTTTTGGAAAAAAAAAAGTAACAATGACTACCAATGGCGGATTTGTAGCGAGACCTAAAGGACATTGCAATTCTCACGGGCATGCAGACTGGGTATACTAGATTTTGTTGCAGATCCGATGTGAATGGGACAGTCCCGCAACAGACAGGAATTTATGCAAGAAAGGTGTGGCCTATCCGGGATCGTATGCAGCTCGGGCATAAAAATGTAATACACGAGCCCATTAGTTAACAAAGACAGCTTCATTTTACCACTGTTACATATAAAGTTGGGGCTCATGGATAAAACGAGCATAGCGTTTTCACTTATCTTCGAGAAAATTATGACGTGGTGAGTGAAACATGCTTGCCGATTATTGTTGGAATGCTTAATTGATGTATCACATGCGATTCACCGATGAAAGTCGATTGCAAAGAAATTCAAGCCTACATAACTAAGAAGAATATGGTGAAGTCGATGGTTCAATTATATTTAATAATGAATCATTTCATCCAATTCCTTTTCCACTTGCGACTGAAAGTGTATAGGAATAGGATACGGCCTAACCCTAATTGGGATTATTGTCGGTAAGAATTATATGTCATGTTCTATGACATCTGTGTGTCCAGGAATGTCAGTGAGAACATCCTGAAATGTTTGTAACATCGACGAGACTTGTCGATGTTCGTCACCAGAAAGATTAGGAGAAACAGAAACGTTTTTCCAAGATTCCGTGGACTGTAATGGAACCACTGGAAGGGGAAGGTTGACATCAGAGAAGGTAGCTTCCTCATCCTGAATGACAGACAGGGATGAATAATGACCGTGAGGTGCAGGAGCATCATCCGTTGCCTGGAAAATAGGCAGCAAATAGTCCGGACGTTCGTGAAATTCCGAAAGCATGTTTATGTGGAAAGTTTTATGCTTTCCATCAATATCGACCACATAGTCAACATCGGAAATCCGAGAGACTATTGCATACGGACCTTTCCATGCAATAAGAAGTCTATTTTCCCTACTGGGGAGTAGGACGAATGCTTTGTCACCTGGACAAAGTTGTCGTAGACATCTATTCTTGTTAGCAAACTGCCTTGCCTTCTCTTTAGCAATTTCTGATGAAGCAGTTGCTAGCTTACATGCCTCAATGATCTTTTGTCTAAGAGCAATGACATACTCATATGAGGATTGAGTTTCATCGCTAATATCATCGGCAGTGATGAGATCGTGTAATAAAGACATAGGGCCGCGTGGACGCGCGCCAAAGACAAGTTCGAAGGGAGAAAATCCTGTGTGTTCATTAGGGACTTCTCTATAGGCAAAGAGAGCCGCGGGTAAAACCCTGTCCCAATCTTGAGGATGATCTTCAGTTATCTTACCAAGCAAAGTCTTGAGCGTTCTATTCAGACGCTCAACTAACCCATTAGACATAGGATGGTAGATACTACTGAGAGATCGTTCAATATGTAAGGTAGACATTACCTGTGACATAGTGTCAGATATGAGTTGAGTGCCATGGTCTGACAATATTTCTCTGGGGAACCCCAAGCGAGAAAATATCAACCAAAGAGCATCTGCGATATCTGTAGTAGATATGCTCTTAAGAGGAATAGCCTCTGGCCAACGTGTGCACATATCGACACATGTAAGGATAAACTGATGTCCTCTGGCCGACTTGACCTTAAAAGGGCCAATAATATCTATGGCCATTTTCTGAAACGGCCGAATAGGAATGTCAGCAGCCTGGATAGGCGCAGCATGTCGTGGTCCTCTAGATTTGACCTCCTGACATACCTTGCATGATCGGCAGTAAATACGAATGTCCTTATTGACAAAAGGCCAAAAGAAAGCCGCAAGGACTCTCGACTTCGTACGGGCAAAACCCATATGTCCAGCACATTGCGAGTCATGAGCATGTTGCAATATTTGGACTCTCATGCTCTTGGGAACAAGAATTTGCGAATGTGCCGACGTAGCCGAATCTTGTACCATACGTACAAGTACGCCGTTTCTCATTGCAATCCAAGATTTTCTATTTGTATCCTGATTCGGATCACCTTTCTTCGCAAGAACGAAGAATTTTTTTAAAGAAGAATCTTCTTCTTGCAATTTTATGAAAGAGTCACGAGTGATCACTAAGTGACTATCTTGGCTATCAACTTCATTATCACTATTCAGTGAAGTTTCGGGTGTTTGTAGAGCTTGTGCTCTTGTAACTACTGCATTTGTAGCTTGCATGTTATTATCTTCCCAAGCAGCAATCTGCTGTGGGGTACACTCCCTAACTCCGTGAATACGACCAATAATAAGGTCCGCAATAGGATTAGGTAAGAGACAAGCATGCACATCTCCAGTAAAGAAAGGAGTGGCAATGCGAATTACAGCAGTAGGATATTTTTCTAGAGTGCCGCCAAATGTGACACATTTAATAACCCTTCCTGTAGCACAAGATGGATCTACAAGCGATTGTCTAACACCAATAGTGGTGCATCCGGAATCGAAAAGTAGTGAGACCGGAGTATCATTAACAAGACCCTTATGTAGAATTAAAGAACCCCTCCCGTCATGCGCAACAGCAGCAGGAAGAGCGGGAAGTGGGTGACCACAACTCAAAGTAGTTATGGTACCCGGTTCGAATAAAGTACTGCATTGGGGGCATTTGTTTGCTCTCTCAAAGTCAAAAGCAGAACTAGTGACAGCGTCAAAGTTTTTACTATCAACAACATGATTACAGGCTGCCTCAGTTTCCTGTTGTACAGCATTAGCCTGCTGATATCTCTTTTTTTTGTGTTGAGATCTACCCCGACTATTATTACCTCTGAAGTTATCAGAGTTATTATTATCTCTGCAGTTATTATTGTCTCTATTGTAATTGTTATACTGGTTCGAATTCCAGTTTCCACGATTACTATCATGTTCACATTGATGCGAACATCTATTTGTTTGGTTCTGAGGTCTTCGGCAGGAATAACCTCTATTACCATATCCTCTTTTGAAATGCTTATAATTATTAGGGTGATAGTAACGAGTACTATCAGGTTGTCTCCAATTCTTCGAAGAAGAATCACCATGAAATTGATTTCCATGATTTTGACAGAAATTACCGCTACTCTTTCTATCAAAATTTTGTTGGGATCTACGAGCAAAGTTTTGACCATACGGAGCTGCCGAAGCAACTGGTAAACCTTCTTTCACCTTAGAGTTACCCATGGTTATGTGTGGGTGCGCAGTTACGTATTGGCAACAGAAATCTTCCATTTCTTTTATTGTTTTAGGTTTACGTTCATGAAGGAAAGCAAGGAAAGACTCATTGACAGACGACATGACTTTGTCTCTAAGTATTAAGTCCATAAGTCCTTCATAAGTTTTTTCCGTCTTAGATAGTTCAACCCATCGTGAGAAAGTAATGCGTATTCTTGCAATAAACTCGGAGAATTCAACTCCATTTTCAGGTAACATGTTTTTAAATTGTAGACGATAGCCGTCTTCGTTAAGCTGATATTTCTTTAACAAAGCGGCCCTGACAACCTCATAATTGTTCTTGTCAGGTTCATCCACCATATTTAATATACTTAGAGCTTTACCTGTCAGTATCCCTGATAACTGATAAACATATTTTGCTTTGTCTATGTTATGAGCTGTACATGCTTGTTCAAATCTGTCCAGATAGAACATTATGTCATCGCTGGAAGGACTAAATGTTGGTAACTTAATCTTAAAAGTATCATTATTAGCCTTACCAGAAGATGAACCCTTGTTTGAATCATTACCATTACTCATGCTTGTCAATTTCAATTTTTCCAACTCTAAAGCTAAGACCTTTTCTTCATGTTCCATTTTTGCTTTCTCTTTCCTCTCATCAGACTCTCTCTGTAATCTTCTTTCCTCAGCCTGAGCCTCTTTTTGAAGTCTTTCATTTTCAGCTTCTTTTTCAAGTCTTTTTCAGCCTCTTTTTCAAGTCTTTTATTCTCAGCCTCTTTTTCAAGTCTTTTATTCTCAGCCTCTTTTTCAAGTCTTTTATTCTCAGCCTCTTTTTGAAGTCTTTCAGCTTCTAGCTGTAGCTGGAGTTTTTCTCTCCTCAGCTTCTGATTCCCTTTTTTGTTTTTCCATTTCCATTTGGAATCTTTTTTCATCCACCTGCATCTGCAGTTTCTTTTGTTCAGCTTCCATTGCTTTATCATATCGAGCAGTTGCAAATTCTTCTAACTTATCACCAGTCTTCCCAAGCAATTTACCCTGCTCAATAAAGTGCTCAAATGTAGACATGTTGTCTAACATATGAGTCCAAAACCTGAAATAATTAACTAATTTATTTCAAACCTAAGTGTAACAAGTCTTAATTAAGCACTTGTATATTCACATCACCTTATATTATCCCAGTCTCTGTGGGAAACAAGTCTCCAATCAAAGAACTTGTATATGAAATATCAGCACTCAATTCTTGATCATAAGTGCACTTCTCATTCAATAGTGCACGACACTATTCATCATTCATTTATCATCAGTATAGTAGTAACAGTGCATTAGCATAGCCCATTAACTAATTACTATAACTGTAAACAATGACTATGTAAACACATGCAGAATGTAAACATTGAAAATGTAAACAATACAAACAATGTAAACAATAACAATGTAAACAATAACAAAGATCAGCAACAATACAAAAACTTTCGCAGAAATCAACTAAAAATAAAGCAGAAATTAATGAAATATCACAAAAAATGTGACGATATCTGCGATAGAATTAAACAAAATACATGACACCACAGTGTATAAACAAAAATGTTGTATGAAACTAAATTATAGACAAGAGTAAGCAAACAAACACAAACAAATCAAAACAAAACTAAAGAATGCGAAATAATAACGAAAACAATATTAAAACATGTCATCACAGCTAACATAAATAGCAACAGAAGTCGCTTAGCAAATTCCAGTATTGGAAATTTGCAAACCTTACAGAAAACGCTCACAATAGACGACCTCTATGACGTGGCATAATCTAACGGAGACACCACCCAACCGAGAACCCGCTGAAATATAAACATATAAATATACAAATAACATATAAACATATAACATATAGAATGAGATGATACACAGAAGACTCAGCAGAAGTATAAGGGCACAGTTTACATACAAACAGGCCACTTAACTTATAGGCTTCCAATCGTAGAACAGCAGAAAAACGGATGTCAATCAACGTCCTAAAGAGCGAAGCTCCAACGATGATGGCACATCTGAACTGCTTCCACTGCTAACACGATGGTACAAGAGCTTCTGACATACTGTGTGTTGAGTTGTTTCGGCACTTGACCTTCTAATCCAAAAGTAAGTTGATGGAAATCGGTACTTGGCCTTCTTCAGAAAACAACCCGTTTCAACCGGCACTTGACCTTCTCAAAAAACGACAGCACTGGAACCTTGACAGCAGCAACTTGCTTGACTTGCGTAAAAGATAACAGCAGTCCGAGTTATCCGGCAACATGTAACAACGCCGGGTACTGTCAAATTCTTGTTTCCGTCAAAAAATTGAAATTTGACTTTTACCGGGCAACGCCGAGTACTTTGAAAATTTTGAAGATGTTGACTGTATTGAAGAATGTTAATTTCTTGAAGGATGCTGATGAATTCTTGTTGAAAATGAAGTGGGTAAGGGACCCCGTGTTTGCTAGTACCAGAATCAAACCAGCTTATGGCCACCAAATGATGCGTGATGCCATATGATGATGGATGGCATCCGCATGTCTGGTTTTGTGTAGTGTGTAGATGTGTTCAGTCAAAACAATGTTCATGCAACAATAACAGGGCAATCCACATAGGACGTCAGTAAACTCACGACGTATAAAGTCAATGAGTCTTGAAACAGCCGTTGACGTTTTTCTTCATTATTTATTGTGGACGCCACAGTGACAAAATGGTTACGCAAATGTGTAGGCACATCAAACAGTCATTATCACAGCAACATTCAATACAGCAATAAACGGTAGACAGCATTACAATGATGAGTCAGATGCATGTTATATTTCAAAGTGCTGTAAATGTAGTCAGGTGAAAAACTCCATCCTTTTCTATAACAGCCAGGAGATAACCAGATGTATGAGATCAGTTCACTCTCCTTAGTTTGACTTCAGCAAGACAGACACGTCTGCCGAAGTATAAATAATGTCCTCAAAAATATCCTCTAGATAATAAAGGTTTTCCAAACCTAGTTCATTTAACAAAGTAGCAAGTAATGGTCCTTGGTACATGCATCAACCGATGCAGTACAATGCAGCGACATGTGAGCTGGGAAAAAACATCTCGTGACGACGACTTTCGGAGACAGGCTATGAATCGAAATCGCTCACGACCCAAAATCGATAGAGTTAATGAAAAAGTCAATTTACCTTGCTTTCATGAAATACACAGAAATATCACGCCTCCCGACATGTGGGAAAACACTAGAGGTATTATCTCGAATAAACGAAATATCCATTAAGAGGACTACACATCCCTGACAGAACAAAAAATAGCGGAGATCCCCTCTTCAACGAGGCATCTCTTTCGCCATTCCAAATCGCTCACTCCCACTAGTGGTGGGCGGAAACCGATCGACAAAGAAGCAAGACAAGTCATGCGCAGTCCAGCGCAAAAACGACCACAGCTCAAACTTAACTGCATTCGATACCAACGCGAGAAGACAAATGCTTACCGAGAAAAGTGACTATAAATTCCGCACATATACATACTTTTTTGGACCTCTGTATATTTTTCTGCTAATCTTCTTAGGCAAGATATTGCCTCTCTTGTTCCACTGTTCCGTCTAAAACCAAACTGTTCTTCTTAGATTTCGCTGTCTACTTTACTTTTTATTCTTTCCTGTATGATTTTGAGCAGTATCTTAATTGCATGACTCATCAGGCTGATTGTTCTGAAGTCTGAACATTCTGTTGCATTTGGTTTTTTGGGCAATGTTATAAAAAACTGATGTCTTCATGTCGTGTGGTAAATATCCTGTATTGTATATATCATTGCATATTTCTGTGATTGTATCTATACCAAAGCTCTCCAGAGCTTCTATCATTTCAATGTTTATGTTATCCATGCCTGCTGATCTTCCTTTTTGTATCATATGAATGGCATTCTCTACTTCTGATCTGAGAATGTTTGGGCTTTCATTAGAATCTGGTGATGGTTTTTTACCTCTGTTGTCCTCAAATAGTTCTTTTACGTATTCTGCCCATCTGTTTGATATGTCTTTCTCATCAAGTAATATTACACCATTTTTGTTCTTGATACAGCTTCCTGCTTGTGCAAACCGCGACCGATTTGATAATTTCTTTATTTCTTCATGCATATCTCTTGTCATGTGCTTCGCTTCCAAGTCTTCTATTTCCTTACATTTTGTTTCTATCCACCGTTCTTTTGCTTCTCTACACATAGTACGTATGTCATTGTCTATTGTTTTATATTCTGGAGTGTTTTTTGCTTTCTTTCTTTCTGCCATTTTATTCAAGATGTCATCTGTCATCCAAATTTGATTTTTCTTAGACTCCTTTTTAGGTAAATTTGCATTTGCTGATTGTATGCTTGTTTTTAAGCATTCCCATTTTGCGGTTGCTTTTTCTTCTGGGTTTTCTCTTCTATACTGCTCCATGCTTTCTGTCAATAACTGTTGGTATTTATTTTTGACGTCGATTAAATATTTCTGTTTTATATCTGGTTGTTTCAGCGCTGATATTTCTATCTGGGGTTCCTCCTGTCTTCTGTTTCCTGCTCTTTTCAGCTTTATATTTACTTTGATGACAACTGGATTGTGATCTGAATTTATGTCGGCGCCAGGATGTGTCTTTGCACTTGTGACACTGTTCTTAAATCTATGTTTTATCATGATATAGTCGATTTGATTACGTGTTACATCTCTTGGGCTTTTCCATGTGTATAATTTCCTTGGGTGATGTTCAAAAAAGGTGTTACATATGACCAGCTGGTTTTCTTCACAGAACTGGATAAGTCTGTCTCCTCTATCATTTCTTGTCCCTAATCCATACTGTCCTACTATTTTCATGTATTTTCCTTTTCCTACTTTTGCATTCATATCACCCATTACTATCAACACATCTGTAGATTTGACTGGTTTAAGTGTGTGTTGTAGCTCTTCATAGTATTCTTCTATTTCTTCCTCGCTGTAATCTTTAGTTGGTGCATAAGTTTGTAAGATTGATATGTCGAATGGCTTTGCTCTCATCTTTAGTAACATCATTCTGTCATTGTGTGTCCAGTATCCACATACGTATTTTTCTAACTCCTTCTTTATCAACATTCCTACCCCTCTTTCGTGTTTTTTCTCCTCCTGAGTGTATAAGCGTGTACTGGTCTCTTGTTATGTAGCCTGTATCCAAAAGTCTTGCCTCTGCAACTCCCAGTATATCGAGTTTCATGTCGGTTGCCTCTAATATAAGATTGTCCAGCTTTCCTTCTCCGTTTAGAGTTCTAACATTCCATGTTCCTATTTTTAGGCTTCTCCTACTAGTTTTTAGGTGGTCTTTCTCAGAATGCTCCCTTTCAACAGAATTTAAGGAACACTCGTCATTATGTACTTCCTTACTCATTAGAGGAGTTGCCTCTTCCCTGTTAATTTGTACAGTAGATTCTTCCCCAGTGGACAGAGAGTTCTCTACATATCGGTTCTTATCTTGTTGTTGTGATCCCATTACTTTCTGTAGGAAGTACGTGGTAAGGCCCCAATCTCTTCCACGGTGGCTAGCCATTGTCTTTTTCTATGTCCGACATGCCTCTAGTGCGCCACACACTTTGCTGTTTCGCTTTGCGAGCCGTTGATCTTCTCAGATTCCTCCGCCTCACTCACCGTCTCAGTCTTTGTGTACTAGGGATGGACATTCCCTTGAGTAAGATTGCTCCTACTCCACCCATGTAGTTTAGCCAGTCAGCCAAGACTGTTGCCCGGGATGTGGCCACCGCCGTACACAAGCGGTATTCTAGGAGCCATACATGAGCTAGACAAAGAGAGGAGAACCAAATAGGATCCTGACTATCCTAAAAAGGACATGGCTGTCTCTCACCGTGAGGTACTATCCCTCTCTCTTTATCCTACATCCTCTTGTTCAATGTGCAAAACTTTTAATATTTATTATTTCTCTTAATTCTGGGCCGATTTTGATCATTTAAAGCTAGAATTATGCAGTGAGTTTATCTCTACCTTTCTATCTAATAATTGTTTAGTTAGCAAAATGCATTTAAATCTATGCAGACTTTAACTAACTAAATTGGGGACTACCCGGATGTATAGATGTCATTTTAAACGATTTTTCTCTATAATTGAACTACTATTCGAGGAAGTCTTTGCACCTACCTCTCAAGTAACATTCCCGTTGTTGAAATGTCTATATCTTTCTGTTTAAACATCTTTAGTCTTTAAGAAATTAAATAAATTCTTACTATCATTTACACAAAATGGGCCTCTATGTTAAGCCTAAAAGGTTTCATTATACACACCAGAAAAAGGAGCGTTTTCATTGGTTATTGTATCGGTCCGTTTTCTTATAGTATTGCGTGCGGTAAATATGACCGTGGTGTAAGACAGACCAAATCACGACAATCACACTTCTTTTGCCTTTGTCTCATATTGGACATTAATGTGTTTTTCATCATGGAATGTTCTTTACGTGTACTTAATGCAATCCTATGCATATACCATGTTGTATGATTGAAGAACTATGTTATTGTCAGTTATAGAAATGAGATTTTCTACAGGAACCAGAACTTTAAGAATGTTTACAAGTATTTAGCTATTTAATGAATTTACCACTTTGACTGACAAAATGTAAGTCAGCGGTTCTCAAGCCTTGAGACCATGACTACCCTCCAAATGATTTACTGCTCGAGTGGCGAGAATGTAAATCATTGGTTCTCAGACCTAGTCAGCAATGACACCCCAACATGTTACAGCAGAATAGAAAACTATTACCCAGTGGTTCTCAAACCATTGTTGACAGTGACCCCAAATTGATTTGACTGCTCTATGGGCACAAGGTAGACCAGTGGTTCTCAAACTTTTGATGACCACAGTCCCAAACTTCACAGTTGGTGAAGCTAACAGCCCATATGTTGAAAATCACTGCGGTAAACAAGCTGGAAGCCAGATATAGGTTGAGATCCACCTGTATGCTTATAACGACAGTTATGCTATAGTATTTCATAGATAATAGATAGCACCTTGTTACTGATGTTAACTATGAATGTTCGTTAGATTTCTGATGGACGATTAGCGTCCAGCAGATATGGGACATGACTTCACTGGCAAGACTACTAATGGAGTTTAAATTGTTTGTCAATCCAGTCCTACCAGGAGACCTAAGCATATGCAGTGTTCTCGAGGGCAGACATACTCCATCCCAGTTGGTGATGAGCCCTGTGTCAAGACAGAGGAAACAGCCTGCCATCCTCTGAAACCCTAAAAAAGAACTTGCCATACTGGACCTGGAGTGTGGGACAGATTGAACCCCCTGGCAACAAGACAACATAAATTCAGCAGCATCTGATATGAGTAGTTTAACATGCCAGCAGAACCACTACAGCATATTCCCATTGTCCTAGGATGACAAATTCATTCTGACATGGTTCAGAACAATTCATAGATTAGGGAACATATCTTATAGTTGTACATTTGAATATATGTGAGAATCTATCTTCATTTTTGTAAACTTTACATAACAGAGTCTGTTGTTATTTTTCTTGTAATATTTAATTTGGGTTGTATAGTTTTAGTAATTAAAATCTACACCCTGGGGGCAGAGCCATAATTAATAAACACTATTGGGTCGGGATATTTTTTAATGTTGCTGGGAACCAAATCTCTTATCCAACTATATGTACTTGTCAGGAGACTAGTTGTAGAGTCTAGTAGATGTAGAGTCTACTTTATTCACCGTTGAAGTCGTTATAGACTATGCTGCATACATGGTGTATGGGTTGTAATAATATGCCGTGGTTAACAACTGTCAATAAAGTTAATTTAACTGTTATCAACTTCAGTCGGGCTTATATATGGCCGACACAAATTCAACATTATGAAACAAGGGTGTAGTCTGAAGTACTGACCACAACTGACAAAAGGATGTAAGTCGAGTCCATTTTCTTGACGAAGACGCAGACAATTTATTACAGACGTTAGTACAAATTCAAACGTAATATTCATAAGCATGCATCAACAATTGTAGATTACTTCTTTGATATGACAGTTCATATTGTTCTCGTTCCTTCCATTTTTGTATTAATCATGAGCTTGATCAACATCTTATAATAAGGACCGACCCTTCAAGGACGGTGACCGACCTTCATGGTAATAATTTCTTCTTGGCTTGATTGGAGCCTGCACGCCACGAAGGGGCTTCTGAAGTAATCCATAAAAAATGCAATAGTAACCTTCAAAATATTCTGGGTACGTCTGGAACCCACTAGAAATACGACCTGTGGTTCGTATTGAGGTCCAGCCAGATCGAAACACGTCAGAAGGAATGACGAGAAAATATCATATAATTAATGTACACATATCGCCCTACCTTGGCCGATACAACTGTGCTCCTCTCCGGAGACTTTGAATACTTTATGAAGGCTTCCCCAATATCTGGGCAAGCTTGAACAATAGTTCACAAAAATACATGACCGACACCGGTCATGGCCATCAGGTCTCTCCTACGTCATTGCTCTCTCCTTTTCTTTCCATCCCTTCGCGCACCGCGCTGCGCCTTTTTTCCCACTAATCTCCCCGACCGTGCGCAAATAATGAATTATATATATACTTACTCAAATGTGCCCCCACATTTAAATTACACGCGCCAAAAGGACGCAACACTAGTGTAGCGTGGATTTATCAGCATCATCATGTAAATATAATACTATATCAACACCCAGGCTCATGTGTTAGAGGTATGACCACAACTACACTATCGGACACAAACTCACCATAACACCGGCAGCAGGTAAGTTCCCTCTTTAATGACTCTACTCGTACACACACAAAGAAATGCAATACATGATGCACCACGAATGCCAATGACTTGCGATACACTATATCTCAAATACTAGCCAAAAAAACCAATGACATAGTCTAGCCAGTAACCGCCATGATTATCACTCACCGGCGGAATGCACTACTTACAAAGCACAGTGCGTAATTGCAAATAACTGATATCCAGGAGAAAATCACTAGGAACCACAATCCCAATCTAGTGACAAATCAATTACTCCTGAACATATGCAAACCTCAATAAGAATGAACAAACTGACATCCGAAGACTTCCCAGCACAACTGCTGACAGAGGCAACCAAAAAAACACGTCCTTCACAGGACGACGGCCATCGCAAGAATAATCTTTGCGTCAAACCAATTCTTCCGGCTTCCGCTCTAGCCAAAACTGGCTGGACGGGTATTGTCACTCTCCAGTGTGGCCACTATAAAATTTAGTGAATAACAGTACTATACATAGTCCTTTGTAGGATTTCGGATAAAGAATTTATCGCCTAGAGCACAGGTTTTCAAACATTTTTTGGTCCGCGGCTCCCTTGACCTGTGCATAAATTACCGCGGCTCCCCTCTATACTATATATTATATAAGCAATTGTACCCAAAAAGATATTAATGACTTCTGAATGTGCATATTTTACATCTGATACCAATTGTGGGGGGTAAATAAGTTAAGTTTCGGACACAAAATAAATAAGACTGTTTATTTTGTAAATGAAAAACTAAATTACTTAAATCAACTTTTAGTCAATGAGAAAGATGAGCTTGCTTCTTCATCATCAGTTCTTCAAATCTGGGCACAAATTTGGAAATTGCGATTCGAATCTCCTTCTCGAACGAAATCTTTATTTCATCAGGGTAAAGAAATAGGCATAATTGCCTTTTTTACATTTCTGCCCTGCAATACACTTTTCAGCGTTTTAAAAATTAAAATTAAAATAATTTTTAATTAATTAATTTTTTTAATTAATTTAAACGTTCAATCGCGATCTGTATTTTGTTTTGATGGCGGCCAATGCAGAAAACCCTGTCTCACACAAGTAGGATGTTGCAAATGGAATCAAAACTCATAGGGCCTTGCTGCCTACTTCTGTATATTCCTGGTTCACCAAGCTCCAAAACTCTGGTAGTGATGAAGAGTCGAACTTCGATTTCAGTGTGGAGTCCGATGAAATATTAATACGCTGCTCTTGCTTAACACCAGCATCCGCCATGATGACATCAGAGTTAGTGATCAGCTGTTCGTAACATAGAACTGCTCTGGAGTTTTATAGTGCATTTGTCAATAACTTCTAGTACCTAATGACACGTATTGGTACATGTAATAATACCTCGGCGCAAACATGTCGTCCTACGAAGATCTATATTTATTGATGGACCTTGGCTCATAATATCGAGCCCAACACTTTTCCCAAGCCACCGCGACGCCCTTAGCCGAGGGCCGCGACGCCCCTGAGAGCCGCGACGCACAGTTTGAAAACCTCTGGCCTAGAGAATATCCTGTGTAGTGTCACCAGAACTCTCTTCTTTAAGAAAGGTTTTCTAGTACACTAATTCCCGAGGAGAGGATGTGCATTCAACCTGCAGTGTGGAAGATTTTCCTCTAGATATTATCTTTATTCTTCCATTCCATCCAAGCTGTCCTTCTCTTCAAAACCACTCCACGACAACATTGATAGACAGAAAATAGTGATTTGGCCATCTCGCGAGAATGAAGTTAAATGGCTGCTTATCAAAGTTAAATGGCTGCTGATCATCTGCTTCAAAGAAGCCCTACATATGAGGAACAGAGAAAGAGCACATGCCATCTATAATACCATTCCTGGAAAAAATCTACGGAGATACAAAGAACGTCAAGCTGAGCACTGCTTTCTTTGGACATATTCAAGTAGATGACTGAGAGTGTATGCAGAAGAAGCCCTATCAGATCCCACTAGGAGCCAACACCAGCAGAAGATCTGGTCCTACAACACGGCTCACATTAGCCAATGCTCCAGATTTGGCTCAAGAACGACAACTGCAACTCCAAATGTCGCTTGACGGGACGAGTAGTCTGAAATAGGAAAGTAAGTTACTTGACCTTGGTCTCAGTTATCTTGTTTTCCTTTGACTGACAAAGACCTTGATACACTATCTTCTTTACTTTTGCTTAACAAAGACTTTCTTGACACGTTTGATTGAAGATTTCCTTGTGTTACAGCAGGATGATTGTTACCTTTTTTTTAAAATTGATTTTATGTTATCGCTGGCAACTCGACCGCGTTCATCCATTCGTTTAATTGTCGAGTGTAGCAGACATTGAAGGAGTGTAACGCAGACATTTCTGTTCTGACCTAGTTTATATGCCCTGACCTAGTTTTTTTATTAGACATAGTCGACAATAATTTGATGCGTGGCCCAATTTACACGCCGATTTAACGCAACGCTGCTGCGCAAGTGACTACTGCTGTCTGGCAGGGGTAAAAAAAAAATCTTTTTGACTAACTAAATCTCAAGTTAGTGTTACTACTGGCGCTTGTCTAAGGTCATTCTCAGCCTTAACCATAATTTTTTTAATGTCAGCCATACTTCTAATGGTGTTATAGTATGGTCGGTTTACAAGTACTACGACTCCTTTCAGTTTATCTATTGTATCATGATATATTAAGAATACAGGGAGCCGCGCTGGGGTAATGGCTACAACGTTGTACTGGCGACCAGGTTTTCAAGGTTCAAGCCCAGGCGTCAGCGTTTGAAGGAATGTTTACGACCGGGAATTTGACTGAATAACCTGAACGACTCCTGCACATAAACCCTCTATGGATGGGAAGGGGCGAAGCTCCTGACCGGGTTGGAAGGAAAGTCAACTGACCCCCCTCCCCCTTCCCCCTTCCCCCTTCCCTCCCCCCCCAAGCCTCGCAATGACATGCCATTGGGCCAAAAGGGTTAGAAAGCTCGAGTGCCGCTGGTTAGAGAAGAAAAAGAAAATAATTAATAAATAAAAAATTAAGAATACAAAAGACAAGAAGGCCTTTAAGTGCATTGGGAAATATACGGCGATCAACAGAAATTAAGTCAACACAAATAAATAAGACTCTTCAACTCAGAAGTCGAACTAGTCATAATATATGCTGTGAAACAAATGGAGATACAAAAACATAGAAACAGCCAACAAGTTACAGACCTTCATAAATGAGTGCTCGCGAAAAAAATAAAATTGACATGGTATGGCAACACGATCACGAACGTGGAACTCATGACAAGAGCCACGCAGGCGCCGGCGGAACAGGAGATGAGAAGATGACACTGGCGATGGATAGGACTGAGAAAAACCTGTTGATAGTGATACAAGGCCGTACTTGTTCTGGAATCTGAACGACACATTAACAAGAGAAATGGAGACAGAAATGAAAGAGATAACGAAAGTATTAGAAGACTTTGAGCTGATGGTACAAGACATGAGGACTTGGCATGAATTTATTGACGGCCTCTGGTTCCTTGGAAAGCTAAAGGATGTACACAGCAGACGGCAATACCTGCACTATATCAGAAACCACTACACATCACCACCTATAACCCTCCACAAAATATTCTCTACATTGAGGAGACAAAAGTCGCTGTTATTGGAAACGGAGATGACAAGAACCAGACAAGTGCCAGTGGAACAATCGATGAGAAGAAGACGCTGAAGATGGATAGGACTCACACTGAGGAAACCTGTCGATAGCATGACCAGACGGTCCTTGTTCTGAAATCTCCAGGGTAAGAGAGGCAGAAGGAGACTAAGGAAAACATGGAGAGGAGAATCGGAGACAGACATGAAGAGGATGAAGAAAATATAGAAAGACTTGGAGCTTATGGATCGGGACAGAAATATTAAACATACGTATTTTACAGGCCTGTGCTCCTTGGGGAATGCCTGTACCTATTTCTTAGGGCCAGAAAATAGATTAATTTGCTTATTATGTTTATGGCCTGAATTCATATGTATTACATATTATTAGTACAAGTAGAATCAGTCCTATATTGTATATTTTGGATGGGTAGGCAGGACTATATTCTTGTTACACCGCTCTAGCGGAAGTAGGAGTTGTCTTGTCTAGTCGTGATGAGTTCCGATGTACCGTGACAATGGCGGGTACGCCTTTTCTAGGGCTGGCAGATTCTTAAGGAAAAATGATTTATGAAGTGGTTTTTCTTCTATAGGAGATTGTTCCTCTACTAGAGTTTGTGTTAGAGACTCTCCTAAGGTACGGTACCATGTATGATTCGGACTCCATGTAATGCCAGTCCCTGTTATTGATGATCTCAGGTCGGTTAGACCTAGCTGGAATTTTGTGCTTCGCAACGCTAGGGTCAAGTTTGTATCGACGGAGATGACGGGCTCCATACTGTAATTATGGCTACGTGAGGTAACTGGATTACTGTAGCTCTGTATGGAGGAACTTTATGAAATTATGCATATGTATTGCAAATTAACTTTGGCTTATGAATATATCCTCCTGTGAGCGAGTGAGCGACAACTCAGGAAGGCGGCCATGTTAAATTCATGTCATCATACTTTAGTATCACTGTCCAAAGAACGGGGCATGTATCTTATTACTCGGACAGTGACAAGGAGATCTCAATCTTGATAGAAACCCCCTTTTCGTGGTTTCATAATATACTACAAACTATGGACGTCAAGCAACTTTAGTTATTTACCGATCCGCCTTCACTGACGCGTTTAGTCAGATAGGGGATGCGGCCATAATGTATCATGACATTGAACTTTTGATGTACTACCCATTATTTATGAATGTGTCATGACTTCAGATCTGCTATGTATGCCTACAAATTGATGTGTCAACATACCCATGATGTACTCGTATGTCCCAGTGTGTACGTCTGAATAAATTGTGTAAACAAAGATCCCAACAGTCTGCATTGGTGCCTTGTAGACACATGTGTATGAGTGATTATATTGGTCAGCACACGAACAGTACACCATTCGCGTTAATCACACTCTACACTTCTACTCCATACATACACCATCCTGCGTCGGTTGAAGTGACCAAGTTTAGGGCCTGCTTCCCCTGGAGCCTTAGAGGGAAACTACTGTTGACAGCCACCTTTGCCTTCCCTAACTCAGGACTAGGGTGAGTTACCCATTTATAGCTGGGTAGACTGGAGCATGCCTGATCTCAATAACACACCACACTTCTTTACAGACTGACACTTTACAGCGTGGGAAAAAAAGAAACTTTACAGTCACCTACGGCAGTTCTTGTCTCAGTCCGTGCTTCAGAAGGTCCAGAATGGATGGCTGCGGCATGAATGGAAAGCATCGATAGAAGCCTCGAGTCTTCGGGAACTAGTGTGGATCTACTTCCTGGTCATGCAGGGGTACGCGGCAATGAAAGAGCTGAAAGACTAGCTTCAAGAGCACCCTTAGTGGGGGCGCTGGATATGGATAAGGGAGAGATATGAAGGATAATTGATGAATGCCCTTTAGAGAAATAACGCTACAGTCGATGAATCAACACGGCTAAAATTGCAGAAATTTGGCACCAAACATTAAGAGTAGCAGTGATTTGACGTATAAGAGGATGCATCCGTCGTGTATACAACCAGCGATCTACAGGAATAATTAGCATTCGTAATTTTCATCATTTGCAGAGGGAGACTGAGCACCTAATGGTTTGCCTATGAAGGCAGTGATGTCTATTCTGATCATCAGCAACAATTTAACTGTTTTAATTTAGACCGCACGTTGAAACTATTTCATTCCATAATTATTGACATTTCCTTTTAGTTTTAAAACCATAAATAAAAAAGCTTTTTCAAAAAGAAAAAGACAGCGACCAAGAAGAAAGATAAACTATTTTTCTGATGTTTGTTCTGTGGAAATTAAAGTAGTAATTTCTAAAATGGCGAGTCAGGAAAAAGGCCAGCAGACGAATTTTAGCAGAATAGTTTTCGCCATTCTTCCAGCGGAATTTTCCTATTGGAGGGGATTTCCTGATAATAACGGGAAGCTACGTAGTATTAAAACTCCTAAGTCTGTCGGATGTTGATTTAAACAGGGATGTCCGTTCGGCAACAGGTTCAAAGGAGTCCATTTGGGTCGGAGAAACACTAGTGACATTATAAATATCTGAGAATTAAAATAGTTGGTGACTAAAGCGACATTGGTTTTTCTGTTCGATTAAAACAGACAGACTAATGGAAATTGACCAACAACAGTTGTATGACGGAGTGCGGTAGAGGAGAGATGGTCCATAATTGTTGCAAGTACTGTAAATCTCGTTTGAATGGATTAATAGAGGGGGTGGATGGTCCGATAATGCAGATTGCCGGGCACTTTCAAATTATATATATATATATATATATATATATATATATATATAATATATATATATATATATATATATATATATATATATATATATATATATATATATATATATATATAATAACATAACTTGCTCGAGAAAAGCAGCTAATACGGTAACAGGGAGCAGGGCCGGATTAAGCTAGTGTGGGGCCTGTAGCATATGTTAAGAAAGAGGCCCTATATTTCAAAAAAAAAAAAAAAACAATAAAACAACACAAACATATTTGAACACGTACATTTTTAATTTGCATAGTAATTATCATTATCAATTAATTCGTGCTTGTAATCCTATAAACTTGCCACTCATGTTGCTGGCGTTGTCATAACTTTGACCACGGCAGTCTTTAATATCAATGTCGTTTGCCTTTAAAAAATTAAGTAGACTTTTAGTAAGCTGTTCAGCACTATGACCTTCCATATCCAAAAATGTCACAAATCTTTCAACTGGTCCAGATGGCAAAACATAGCGCAGAGTCAAAGTCAGCTGGTCCATATTAGATATATCTGGAGTAGAATCCAATGAAACGGAATAATACTTGTATTTCTTCAGTTCACAGAGAATGTGATCCAGTATGCTGGATCCAATCAGATTGATGAATTCCTCACACGTTGTTTTAAATAGATATGATGTATGTCCAAATCCTTTGTTTGCATGAGTACTTATATGCTCTGCCAAAAAAAGGGTCAAACTTGGTCAGTAATTCTAACAACCCTAAGTAATTCCCGTTATAAGGGTACCCAACAATTTCATCACTGCCACGAAATGAAAGGCCTCGTTCTGCTAAAAACTTCACAACTTCAATTATTCGCTCTAGAAGTTTGTGCCAATACTTTTCTTGAATGTCCATTTGTTTCACAAGATGGGAATCGACACGTTCCCCTTTGTTTTTACGCATCAACAGTGAAATTAAAGCTTGTCTATGTGAGGAGCTTTCTTCATGTCGACGCAATAGAGTGCTTGCATTTTTCCAGTCATTAAACCCTTCCACAGTAAACTTTGATGAACATTCTGAACTCATAAGCTTGCATGGAAAACAGAATAGGCGCCCTTTACTTTCTGAATAGCATAACCATTTTCTTGCATGTTGCTTGTTTGTAAGTTTATGAATATGTGTAAAATAAGACTTCTGATAGTATCGAGTTTTCTTTTCAGTGTCATACAATCGCACGGATGAAGAGAAGGCACTATCAACATGTTGACATTTTTCACTTCCCTTGGATATGCAATATTCACGCTCACAGTCATCTATATTGTTCGGCCAGTCACCAATATCATTAGAGTACTTCTTCGTTTCACTTATTCTTTCACATTCAGACTCAGTGTATACTGGGTTTTTCTGTATGTTTTCTGCTGCACAGCCTGCACTAGTACTAGTTGTTCATGTACTTCCAGCTTCAGCGGTTAGAGTACCAACACCATGAACATCAAAATATTTTGTCAGCTTACGTGTTTTTGATATCACAAGTTGATCTCTTCTTTCTTTTTCTTCCTTCGCTTTACGTTTTTCACTTCCAGAAGCATAATTACGTCCAATATCTCTGTGTCTACTGCTCATTTTTTTGAGTTTTCTAACCTTACAAATCAAGAAATTTTAATCAAGATCGAAAGAGAGTGCGAGCACGCCGTATACCTCAATTAAAACAGGAAGTTTCCGTTTCCTAAATTCTAGTTTTTATTGTTAATGCAAATTCATTTCACAAAGAACGAAACAAAATTAGAGGGGCAGTCGCCTAGAGCCAAAAAAGTGGCTTCCGTCCAAACGTGACCAAATTTTCAACGCCACTTAAATGGCTTCCGTCCGCAAACAGTTAAGATTAAAATAATGAAGAGTCACACTAAGTCACCCTCTTATGCTCTTTCTCTCACAATTTCGTGACACCAAATGAAAAGGCGCTAAAGATGGCATAAATCACAAGATCATTGGTTTAACGCTCGTATTTTTTTTTCTTTCTAACCAGCGGCACTCGAGCTTTCCAGCTCTTTTGGTCCAATGACATGTCATTGCGAGGCTGGGGGGTCAGTGGACTTTCCTTCCAACCCGGTCAGGAGCTTCGCTCCTTCCCATCAACGCTTGTATTAGAAGATGACCAAAAAATGATGTACATATTTATTGGCGCGGGGCCCCTAAAAGCGCGGGGCCCGTAGCATATGCTACTTGTGCTACTACGTTAATCCGGCTCTGACAGTGAGACGTATATATCTATATATAGCGAGTACCAGCAAACATTCCTCACGCGAATGTCAACAAAGATAAAACGAGCGTCTGTGTTCGTCACCTTTCTGGGATTACAACGTGGAAGATATCTGCTCGTTGTTGTTGTTGTTTTGAAGAGGTGATGGGTGAAGAGCGGGCACTTAACAGCTGACCGTTATTGCCTCTTCTCGTTCCATCTTGGTCTACCCTGTTCAACCTTGAAATTGGTTATAATTGGGGTATTTAGTGTCATTTTATTTTTCTAATTTTGTATTCAATTTAAATAACTATTGTCTTTTGCAGTTGCTGATTTTAATTTATGTTAGTATTTGTCCATTTTATTTTCTCTTTTGTATTGTTTATAGATAACTATTGTCCTTTACACTTGGTTTTAATTTGTATTAGTATTTGTTCTTTTTGGGTTGTTTTTTTTTTAAACCTCGTTGTCTTTCCTTGTCCTGTGAGTAGTTAATAAGTTTTTGTTTTTCCTGTTGTTTTTTTTTAAATAATGATTTGTTAGTTCTTGTTGCTTAATTTCTATTTGGTTGAATGTCTTTCCTGAAGTACTAACCTTATATGTTTTCCTTTGTTTTATGTATATATCTTTTAAGTATTGATTGGGCATCTCCTGGGGCATCTATACTTAAAATCTTATCACCTGTCATGTCTATATTGTGATTTCTATAGTATGTTTTTAATTCAAGCCTTTGTTGTTCGTATTTTTTACAGCGGACCAGGTGGTGGTCTATGTCATTTTCTTGCTGACATTCTTGGCAGTGTGGTTCCTCTATCATAAAGTATGCTGCACCGAGACGGAGACGCCACAGTTTTTTGTTCCATGGTATCTTTAATTCTTCTCTGACCTGGCACGTCCTTGTTGGTTCTTTCAGCAGTTTGAACGCGTGCCTGCCTTTTCTACTGTTCTTCCATGTTGTCTTCCATTCCTCGTTTATAGTTATCTTCACTTGACTCTTGATCTCCGACCTTCCCAGTCCTGCTCTTATATTGTTTTTACTTGTTCTTCCATTCCTGGCGTTCTGGTCTGCCAACTCGTTACCAGCTATACCAATGTGTGCTGGAACCCACACTAGCCTCACACTACATCCTCTATTCTCTTCTTCTTCTTCTTCCGTCCTTAGCCACTGACCGTCAAAGCAGTCAGTGGCCATTACGCCTAGTGGCGTCTTAGGGCAACAGCAGATAGGTTTTCTTTGCCATTGTTTCCCATCACGCCTATTGGCGTCTTTAGGGCAACGGCAAATCAACCCATCTGCTGCTGTTTCCGTAATCGAAGTGACTGGCAAACGGGTGATCAGCCCGTTGGTCCTCTATTCTCTAGTAATGTATTAATTGCTAGAATTTCTTCCTTTATGTCTGGCCGGCTACATATACCTGGGTGTTCTAGTGCTTGTAGATAACTTCTCACAGGATTTTCACCATAAAATATGAATAACGGTGAAGCCTGCTTTAACACCATTGGTAGAAAGTCAGTAAAAAAATAATATCATTGGTCGAAGTTGCGAACTTATAGAAGAACCGACAGAAACTCATTATGGAACGGTGGAATAGTCAGCAACTAATCAAAACGCATGCTCAGTCAAGTCAGAATGATTGAAAAAAAGGCACACGAGGCCGCTTCAGACACAGTTCTAATACTTCCTGAATTCACATCAAGCACATACAGCTGAAAAGACGACGATCTGACTTGCATTAGTGATAAGCAACAAGCTATACAGTCTTCGATGTAAAGTTGTATCTTCAGGGGTATGTCTATAAGTGTTGTAGATCGTTAGCTTATTTTTCTGTACAATATCTTAGAGTTGTGTTACGATTGATGTAATATCTTATAACTATGTTACGAGTATCCTTGCCAGCCTGACAAATGAAGATGGTCTACAACTGAACATAACCTACCTTACAATCCACCAGCAGCTTTGGTTTGGCTAACGTGGACGAGTCTTACTTAGTGCTTCATGCTGGCTGACAGAAACTAAAAAGCCGTTTCATGGTTTAGTTTTTATCACTGTACGACACAGAGAGTTCGCTATCATCACATATTTTGGTAAAGGGAGTGATAACATCCATAGGTGTTGTTTGCTCCACTGTAGTGTACACAAACCAGTGCTACATGCTGTGTTGTTGTGTTGCTTGTGGTTTGAGTATGGAATGTCAACTCGACCTACGCAGTGGTGTGTAGACATAGATGAGTATAATATGCGAATGATAAGAAGAGTTCGTGGTGTTGACAAATGGTCTTTCCTCACACTCATGTATGGCTGGAAGTCATCGACACCAACGACTGTGTACCTTTGCTACAGTTTAATGGGACGTACACACTCGACAGCACGAATAGTGACAAATCACAGGTTGGCATAATACATCATAGTACAGTGGATAAATGGTCTTGCAATAATACATGGGCACTCATGTAGAATAGTAGTATAATGGACTGTCAGTAGACAAGCACTCAGTATTGCCCATAGATATATATCATCTGAGTTTACTGACAAAGCACGTCAGATTATCAACAATATTCAAGATGGCTTCTAGACCTAACCTCGTCTAGCGAAGATTCTTTAGAATAATGTTCAGCACATATTTTCCATATAATCATATTGAACCGCTGGTAATGGGTTCTCATGTGTAGCAGTGATCTCTGGACTTATCAAGCAATAATACGGGGTATCCCTTTCTCTTCTTGAAAGTCATAAAATATTTGAATACAAGATGGCTTCTCTCGTGAGCTGTCACTCACGTTTGGATACAACTGAATCAAAGTTAATCATTCATTAAATGTTCTCGTTGCTCTGTAGATTCTATCATAATACAATAGATTTCATCATACGAGATATAATGCTGCTAGGAATGAATGTCGTTTTCATCTAGTTAAATATATTCTCTCAGACGTACAAATCGTGCCTATCGAAAAACGGTGGCTTAGCCAGAGTTCATACGGAGAATCTTTTGTTACCTTGGTATCAGAAATATGATTCTGCCATTCCTTGGCAATAAGAATAAACACTGGGGTAAAGCATACACGATAGGTCTAGACGACTATCACTTTCCCCACAAATACTGAGATCACTTTTTCCGGCGACAAGCCGACATAGAAAAATCACAGTCCCCATCAGGACGAAGCCAAATCACACCTCTCTCGCGACACATCCGCCGAACAGCCCTTTGACCTTTCTAACGACAAAATACCATATAGTTCACTTAGACATGCAAAGATATACAGATATAAGACAGACTCGTCCTACCCAGACAAACAATACACATAAATTCAGGCCATAGATACACTGAAGCAAGAACAACCTATTTCTACCCAAACAAAGAATAAATCGCAGTAAAACTGGATTCATCCGCGGAGTTCGATCGAAATCCTTTCAAGGGAAGTAACTCAATAATGACTTTTCCTTAAGCACTAAAAAGTATCTATTTTGTTTCCAAAATATTTGCGAACATAACAAGCATACAAATGTATTATATTGTAAGATATCAAAGACTGCACGTAACAGGGAGACTACTTTTGGTGAAATTAAATACCAGTGGAAAATAAAATGGAGGTGAAATTCGTTTCTCACCTTAGACGCCGGAAAAAATCAGGAATGTGTATATTTCGATGGATATCACCATTGTAAAATTATAGAATAAGAGATACACCAGAACCAGATTGGGGGATCGGAGGGTTGATCAGTGAGTTAACAATTCACTATCGTACTAAAATTGGATACTGGTGGTGACACAACAAGAGAAATCCATACTAGAATTGCTTTGGCAGCTAGCGCCTTCAATAGATTATCTAACATTTGGAAATTACGATCATTGAATATACATACCAAGCTTCGTCTGTTTAATTCAAATGTTATCTCAGTGTTAACATACGGCTGTGAGAGTTGGAAAATAACAAAATCATTGGAAACAGCTGAATACATTTAACTGACAAATCACAGCCTCATGAAAAATGTTATCAAAAATGAGAAATAAGAGCTCAGACTATATAGGCAGAAATCAGTCTCCGACTATATAAGGGACATCCATATATGGCATTATTACGAATGCAAAACAACAGGGTTGTTGACTGGGGTGGGAATTTACTACCACTACAGACTTCCTCACTTTGGGTTCCTGATGTCGGAAAAACGTGAAAAAAGGAAGACCAAAAGAAACACTCAAACAGAAATTTGTAATAAGAGAAGGCAGAACGTTGGGCCTAAAGTATATTAAGAGCTAAGAGTGTTTCTCACTACGAACAATCAACACTGGTTTTCCTTACCTGAGCAGAATTATTTAGTATATTCATGTATACTTGCCTTTATAAGTCGATAAAGATAAACACATCATTTAACTGACAGAATACAGCCTCATGAAAATGTTATCAAAAGCGGAAAAATGGGACATCGCCATGGCCAGTCAGTATTGCCGGAGGGTCATCCTAGTGCCTTATTAAGTAAACCACGACTTCTCTCTGCAGACTGAACTGTAGCTAAACAGAAATTTGTAAACAGAAAGGCATACTTAAAGTATATTATTGCAGTGTTTCTCACTACGCAGATCAACACTTTCCACCTGAGCAGAATTAAGTATACCTGGAGAGGACAATCCAAAGACACCAGGATTACAGTGAAAAATTGTGATGATCGCCATCCAGTATTGCCGAAGTCATCAGCCAGGAAAAATCCTCTGCATCTGAACTGTAGCGTTAGCATTAGTATTTGGTTCTTGAAAATCCAAAGACACCAGGATCACAAATATGATGAATCAGTGACGAGGACAAAATTATCAAAACATTTATTTGGTCTTGTAAAAACCTAGTATATATATATATATATATATATATATATATATATATATATATATATATATATATATATCTTGGTTAGTGTTGATTCCCTGCTTTTAACTCACAACTAGTGACGCCGATACTTTAGTCTTGCAGCTTCGTTCCACGAACTTTAGAAATAATAAAAAGAACAAATCTCTCTGCTAAGTACATTTGTGGGCTGCAAATTGACAGGCGCATTGTCTCACTGTCCACCCACCATTGTTAGCCTCTCTGAATTATTATTCTCCCTGAGTATACACAGTATAATTTGGGAAATATGATGAGACATCACCGTTATTCTTCAGGTTACTTTAATTCGGGAAAATGTATCTGGACGCCGTGAGGGCAATGGCTTGCCTGAATTACAATTAACAAGGTATATATATATCTCACAAAATGATACTTTACACTTTAGGAACATGGGATGTAATCATCATTCATCACTGCTCCATTCGGAGTCTGGGGTCACCTCTGCTGTCAGTTTTCTGTACGACTAGCAAGAAGCAATCACCAGCGCTTGCTGTAGTGGTTTATGAATATACTATTTTCATATGTTGAGGTTGCCAGCCTCATATATAGCCACTCAGCAAGTACAGACATGTTACATTTGTAAAACAAATGTTTACACTTACCCCAAAGTAACTTTTGGGAACACAATCTCCTGGCACAGTTTAGAATGGATACAGCAGCGTAGGTTAGATGCTTTCGAAATACTTGGTCTGGGAAATTTTAATATTCTTCTTATGACGGGTGATTTGATTCTTTAGGTCTCCAGTCTTTGTATTTAAAAATGCGAGTTTACTTTTAAGTTTCAAAGTGGCCCAAATACTCTGTCCTGGTCCTTTAAGTTTCCAGTCTTTGTATTTAGTAATGCTGGTTTACTTTTAAGTTTCAAAGTTGCCCAAACATTTCGAGCTGATACTTATAATTTTGGAATTCTTAGTCCGATGTCTCTGTGGCTCATGGGAGTTGCTATATTGACGTTGCGATGCAGTCTGATCGGTGACTCTGATTTCGCTAGATTATATTTCCATTTTTCAGTTCAAATTCTAGATTGACTTCCGACAAATTTGCCAATGAAAGTCAAAGTCTATTCCGGCTCTCAAATTAAGCCAATGGTAAGCTCTTTAGAACTATATGGGTCGGGGTATTAAATCATAATATCCCCCGCGTGTTTTAAGATATCAAATTTTAAAATTCCAACATATGACCTCCTTCTAATAAGGCAGTAATACTTCCGATTGCATCTTTATGTAAACTCACAAACAGATCTGTGAACTTATTTCCTGTCTAGATGCTTTCCCACAATATTGTCTCCTCAGACAGATTATCGGTAATAATTACACAGAAATGGCCCAGCGGAAGCGATTACGTATTATCACCTGTGTTTTTGTGCCTCCGCCAGACGGATGTATCAGACAGACAATATGGCTTTATTTTCATCGATCGTGCGCTACCACATTGTGTCAAACACAGATCGTCTCAATCAAAGGTGGCTAGACGCTTTAGGTGATAAACGTATTATCTGAGAACCGGTCTAATAAGCCTGGTATTATTACGGACTCACCTGGTGAAACGTAAACAAGTCTGAGAGTAAGAGTAAAAATAATGTAGATGCATGACATATGTCAAATAATAGGACGATGAATGCGGAAAATGAAGAAATAAAGTAATAATACGGGAGATAAAGAACGTGATGTAAAAGGACATACACAAATATCGTTTCACACAGACTCTGATAAAACTTTCTCAGAATACATAAAAACTAAATCATATACACATACAAACAACATATTCATCACAAGCATAAAAACCAGCGTCTTCATTCTCTATATTCATTATTTGTTGAATTTCTTGAGTTGAAACACTTTTTTTTTGCTAGTTCTATTATATTTATTGATCTTTCTGTATCATACATCATATCGTTTTTTGTTTTTTTTTAAATTAATTTTTCTCCAAGTATTTACAGTGTCCATTGCCTTTGATTGTCTATATTTATCTTTCTTGCCTGTTTGTGACTCTGCCTGACGAAGAGTGCATCCCGAAATGCTGCGTTGTTATTAAATATTTCGTCTGCAACTTCTTGAGTACACGTCTGGTTACTCTGGCCAAGTTAGTAAAGGGTCATACAGCAGAACAACGCACACAGCATTACACCAGAAATATCCAGATCACCACCAAGGCCGAGTGGACAGTAAAACAATGTTTATTAACATAAACACAGCTCCATAGGTATCAACTTGGAAGCCATTATAGCGTATGGCATAATCTATATATCGTCCTCAGTATAAGTATATAGTGTCAATTGCTAGTACACTGTCCCCGACAGTTTTCCTCATATTTATTTAATCACTTCAAAGAAATACATACTTCCTTTCACCTGCATATATCTAGTATCCCTCACAAAAGATCTTGAAGTACAGAAGTTGGTATCATATAGGAATCAATCACAAAATCTTATAAATCTCAGGAGCTCAAACACAATACGTCCACTCGCCATGAAGCACACCATCGCTCTCCTTTCTTCTCTCCCACCAGTCACCTGTCTCACGAGACCCAGCCAAGCATGACGGCTTAACGTAGCTCACCCGTCTTTTTCAGTGACCCGTGTAAAAATAAACAAACACAGAGCCACGCTGAGCTAACGCTATATAATACACACCTGTTATGAATTTTAATCATAACACCTGTACACGTTAATTTGTAAAGCTTATTCCTTACCATTTTGTTGTTTCTATTAATATTTCTTTTTTTTAACCAGCGGCACTTAGGCTTTCAACCCTTCGGCCCAATGACATGTCATTGCGAGGCTGGGGAGCCTGTGGACTTTCCTTCCAACCCGGTCAGGAGCTTCGCTACTTCCCATCCACAGAGGGTTTATCTCAGGAGCCGTTCAGGTTATTCAGTCAAAATCCTGGTCGGTAACACTACTTCAAATGCCTACGCCCGGGCTTGAATCTTGAACACCTGATCGCCAGCGCAGTGTGGTAACCATTATACCAATACGGACCACGACTCATACTTCAGCAGTAGGCATTCTAACAACTTACTCAGAATACATAAAAACTAAATAACATATGCATATGAACAATATATTCTCCCACCACCAACAATACAGACCACAGACTGATACTCATACATTTACATATATAATCTCCAGTAACTGTCTCTTTGGAGGCACATTAATTCCGATTACCGTATAACTTGAATTACAGTCCATTTGTATGCAGCATAACTGTTTTTTAATTCAGTGAATTAACAGAAACGGTCTGTGAATTGTCTAGAGCTGGGGTCGGGAACCCGCGGGTCGCGAGCCGCACGGGCTATTTGAGCCATCTTGTGCGGCTCTTGGCTCTCGGCTACTTAACTCTTATTGTTTGTGAACTAGAACCACCTTTTGACACACTTTTTGTGGACTAAACTTTTGGGATGGGAGGGGGGGTGGGGGGGGGGGGGGGGGGGGGGGGGGGGGGGGGCCTTTAAAGATGTTGTCATATTTTTATTATTTTAAAGACAAGAGAAACGTTTTATATATCCAAATGTGCAGAATTGTAAGGGCATTTTGACAGAACTTTAAAAACAATATATATATATATTTATATTAAACTATTACGGCTGAAATAATTATCATGCAAATATTTTGGTAGAAAAGTCTAGACTTATCATAAAATATAAAGGTTTCCACAGGTCTGATACTCCTAACATAATTTTTGTCATAAAGTATATCCATTTATCCATAAGAAATACTATTTTATTCGTTTCTAGTGACAATAGTGTTTTTGTGTCCTTTTGAAATATGAAAGTCATTAATAAAAAATCACACGAAAAAGAAACTATACACACAACTGATAGCGTGCATGAAAACAAATTATTGCATGTGATTAATTTGACTACAACACACGTAGTCTGAAATACGTGAGCTCAAAAAACAAGATCAGATCATATTTGATGTTTGGAACTGTTTACCCGATAGCTATGTTCAGCTGAAGAAATTTTCATTTAGGCTTCTTTCAGTTTTTGGATCAACATATTTTTGTGAATAATTATTTTCCAACATGAATTATATGAAAAGCAAATTAAGAAGCCAATTGAATGAAGTGAGTCTCCAGTCATGCTTGAAAATGAAAACAACAGATTATTCACCAAATATTGACCAAGTTTGAAAGGAAATCCAACAGCAAAAGTCTCATTAAATTTCTTTACTTTTCATTTTATTTTATTATTATGTTACATCTTATCTGAAGATTTGTTACTGAAAAAATTGTATTACTTATTGTGTATTAAAACAGCATTTGAAAAATTGTGTTTATTATATTATATATAATTATATATAAGATATATATATTATTGAATGAAGGATGTTTTTTTCATGCGGCTCTTCAATTTTTTTTTTTTTTTTTTTTAATGAAGACAAAATTAAATATTTTGCTCTTTGTCGTATCCTCCGAACCAGGTTCGCGTTGTATGATGTCAGAAGCAGGTCGTAATTAAACTATACGTACGTTTATGCTATAGTGCGGGGGTAGAGTTTCGAAAAAGATAAAAAGATCGGTCGACGATTGACTTCAAATATCTCCATATTCCTTGCACTGATAAACATGAATTTTTGCATGTGGTCTTATATTTTCAATGTCCCAAAGTTTTTATAAAATTCATTGCTGCAGGTAGTGTTCTTTTCTTGCAACGGCTAATTCCTTTGATCTTTTTTAACGAAGTAATTATTTTGTCCTGGAAGAAAATAATTTACCGTAAATGAAGGAAGTTGCATATTTTCGGCATAGGCGTATGTACAATTCGAATGTTAGAGGGGTTTGTTAACTGATTACTACGTGAGGTCCTTTTTTATTTCTTCGAAATATTTGAGAGAATAATAACGCCTATTCGTTGTAAATGTTACTTTTTATACTAAAACGTGAATGGATGCATGAAGAGGTGAAAGTACTGTGTATATTAAAAATAATAGGGAAATCGCGGAGATAAAAAGGAAATGAATTGGTTTACATATACACATAGATGGAGGAGAAAACATATAAAACCTATAAGGTATTTACACATTTATTCTGAGTCAGACGAGTCTAACATATTGATTACTATTCTCGGCTGAACGAACGACAGTCCATCTTTTTTCCAATAGTCATTTTCCTCTTTTAAGACATTGTCTTCACATTTACACCAATAATCTTTGTCTATCTGCGAGAGGGCGGCATATGTTAGTTCTTTCATATTGCATAGTTTGAAAGTTTTATTTTCAGCTGCCACCTGTCCTTTAACTTTTGCCCAAACGAGTTCAATTGGGTTTAAATGTGAATGATAAGGTGGCAGTCTCAAACACATATGACCATGCTGTTGAATCAACTTGTCTATATGGAATATCTTGGTCTTTTGTGATTTCTTAACAAGGGACAGTAATTCAGGTTTCAGAAATCCCTCGTTAAATGGAATGTCTTCTTTTCTGAGCCAAATCTTTATAGCATCTTTTGTACTCGAAGATGTCGGGATTTTGTCTTCTTCTTCTGCCACAGCGTTGTGGTATGATGCGTTGTCCATTATCAGACAGGACGGTCTGTCTAGGGGCGGAAGAAGAGTATTTTCAATCCACTCTCTAAATATGTTACCGTTCATCTCGGTATGATAGTCCCGGTTGTCCGTATAATTGGAAGTGAAAATAAGTTCAGCATTTTTCACTAGCCCATTATGTCTGCTGCCTGCATGTGCCATTATCAGACGTTGTCCTTTTCCACTGGGTACACATTTTTTAATCGTTCCATCTGATAACTGCCATTCATTTTCACTTGTGTGGTGAGCATTGATCCAAGTTTCATCCACATACACAATATCATAATCTTGATTACGCATTTCCCGTACTTCACGTAAATATTTACTTCTCATAGATACTAAGTGCGGCTTCTCGCAGATGACGTTTCTTCCACTAGAGTACTTCCTAAACGTAAAGCCAATGCTTCTAACAGTTCTCCATAATGTTGATTTCGACACATCAATGTCATTGTGTGTTCTCAGCCGTATTTTGAGTTTCCTTAGTGTCACAGTTTCTTTGGAATTGAACATTCTACAAATCTCTCTTCTAATCACATCCCTGTCAAAACTATCTACAACTTTCTTTCGTCCTTGAGTCCTGGTATTGATTGAACTGAAAATTCCATTAGCTTTGAGTAATTGATGAAATGAGCGTTTACTTAAACCCAAAGCGTGAATAGTTCTCTTTTCAGGATTTGAGAGACTCCGATACAGTTTACCACGCTTAGCTTCTCTGCAGAAATATTTATACATCTTCACTGCCATTGTATGCAGTGTAAGGAACTTGACTTTCATACCCATTGTATTACAGACCTAGAATACCGCAAGATACGCCTATGCACTGAAATACACAATCAGTAGAATGGTAACTGAACACACCGGAAGGGTCAATATAATGTTCAAAACAGTGCGTTAGTGAGCTGAAACACTTAGAAAATCACGTGACATGCGTTCAAGATGTTAAATCGAAATAGCTCACAAATATGAAGGTGTAAGCCCTTTAAAATTACGGTTGGACTAGGAGGTAGTCGATTTTGTATACTTTAAATAAAGAAAATTTAAAACCATAAGTTTGTTAACGAGGAAAAAATGTCCCCCACGGGACATAGCGATCATTAGGTCATATGCAAAGTTGCAACAATTACGATCAAGTGGTTGCAGAGATATTGAATATTAAACAGCGGCAAACATTGTGAAACGCACTATAGTCTATCTTCCCTTCCAAACATTACTGACCATCGGAGCGTACCTCCCGAAATAACTTTCGGTGGCACGAGGTTGGGCAATTGTAGATCAAGCTGTTGCCCATGAAGCGAGATCCGTCCTGGACGTCAGAGGAACGGTCTGGCCGTTACAGTCTGACACCAGTAGCAACCGCCTGTCATTAGTAGGATACGGAACTTGCCCTCCCATCCATCTTCCCTTTCAGTCATTTCTGACTGTAGTATGCTAGTAGTATGTTCAGAATTAACATAATTAATCGTTACCTTTAACCTTTGTCACGCTATGGGTTGCAGAAGGCAGAGGTAGAAATTAAATCCTATGCTTCATTTACTATCCATCGCCACCATCATAATCGTTTTTCTTTTCGTTCCCAATGAAGCATGGAAGCACCACTACATCTGGTTCCCTTCCAGGAAGCCGGCACAAAACATTCACATTATGCCTTTTGCAGCGGTCACCAGCCCCATGCTCATAATAGTGGCCGCGTACGACATAGACAACACACTCGAGAACAGTACATAAAACAAAGTCAGAATTAATCTAAATACAGCTTTTATGTATTTTCTGTTTTCAGTACCTTGAATTGCTGCAGATAATTACCGTGATCGATGTCATAAGAGGTTTTGATGTTACTAAATGTATAGGCTATCCTGGACAAATAGGTGTATCAGAGGATACCAGGATAGTGCCAGATAAGAGACTGGTCTTATAAGTAATACCCCCTTCTCTGAAAAGAGCAAGGGTGTATAGACAATCAAGATGGGGTCAAGCTATGTAAGTTCTCAGAGTAGATGATGATGATGATCTCTGAGTCCCTAACCGCTACCTCTACTGATCCCAAATGATTTAGCTACGGGTCTAGGGGAAAGTATTTACTTTATTCAATGATTAATTTCAAACAGAACTTCAACTTAATAAAATTAATTAAGCAAGGCTGTATGAAAGTTTATGTACAATTTAATTTTCCTGAACCTCAATCTTTTGGGTCAGGAATTATCAAAATCAAGAAAGGTTATTTACATAATGAAATAAATAATTTGGAAACTCTGGTCCATGTCTTTTAAAGGGTCACTGGAAAGACTACACGTACTGTTCTTGTTTTTAATATGTATACTGCTACCAGTCCTACACTGCAAGGTCTACTACTTTCATCAGCCCACAGTGGTTAAGTTTATTTGGGTGAATGAGTTTGGATGAATTATCATTGCCTTACTAAAGGACTTAACTTCAGAATGCTGCTGCTTCAGTTCTTTGAATAGTAGTCAGGATCACCAACTCTGTGACTCCTGGCTGAAAAGATGGGGTCTATCTCCAGGCTGAGAAAATGGAGCCTCAACTCCCACACGCTCTTCTACTCAAGTAACTGCAGCCACGATGTAAATTCGTGATATAACCTGAAATAGAAGGACAACCCCTTCCATGTAGAGATCTGCCTCAATCAATTCACCATGCTTGGGTACCTCGTCCATGTTTGGCTTCCATACAATAGTCATGGCAAGTACAATACAGCATGTGATCCATTGATTACTTCATTCTAACCTTCCCTATATGTTTATTACATGATCTATGAACAGGGTGTCACTCCAGAAGAAAATACTAAATTAAATCGCTTCTAACACTCACTGTCGTAAATTTGCAAACACTATACACCAATTTTTCAATTCGAACAAGTCTGCTACTACACACATTCCTACGTAGGTCAGCGTGACCCAACACATCTCGTCGTCAGTTACACTTTCGAATAAATATGGCACACATAACCTGTTTACTTTACAGGTCAATTCTTTAACAAAGTATGCAAATAAAATTATCAATCTTACCCTCAGGTAAATAAGTTCACACACACACTCAAGCTGACTGGCTGTAAAAGGGTTCATAGTCCGCTCTACCAGTCCAACCGGCAAAGGCTTGGTCTACAGTCTTTTTGTACACGTCAGCTCAGTGTGATTTTTATGATTTCAATGGCGGAAAACTACAGACGTCTGTTACTATTTATAGCAATACACTTGGCCAATCAGAGGAAAGTCAAAAAGTTAATTTTCGAGACTTGTATTTTATGCGATTCTAAGCGTGTCTGTATGATCTGACTAAATTTGAACATTATATATATAGTTTATTTGTGGACCGATTTTAATTATCAAAAAGTGATAATTAAACGGCCAATTTTTCTCTATCGTTCTATATTGTTTTCCTTTAGTTATTCCTTTGCATTCAAAAGTGGGTATTTTTTTGTAATTAAATTGGGCCTTACCCTGATGTGAAAATCTCACTAAATTAAATTTTCTACTACCATAAAAAAATTTTTATAACGGAATCTTGATGTGTATATGTTAAGCCATATCAGCGCTATAATTTGAGATATCCCTTTCATTTTAATTATCTTTAGTTATTAAGAAATAAATTATCTACGTTCGGTCAAAAACACAAAATAGGCATTTATTTCACGTCAACCAAAATTTTCTTACCACTACAAAATATGGAAACGATTTGATTGGTTGTTAAATTTTGTACTATGCTCTGCGATAATTTTTGGTGTGGGCGGTAACTTTTTACTTGTTTCTTATAAAAATTCAAATACACTAGATAAATTGTTGGCAGTAAATTTGACTGGCCCCTCAGAAAAATTTAAAATACTGTAGCTATTTATAGATTTAAAAATACGATAGCTAGTTTGTTTTGAGCGGGGAATTTAAGCGTGTTGTCATACGGATTCACTTCACTACAATCGACATGGTAAATTCTGCTTACCTGTTGTTACGATATATTCTAGCTTACCTGTTGTTACGATATATTCCATCTTTCTTCTTCTCATAACATGCCCAAAAAAAGTGGATTGCTTCTTTCTAACTCTGAAAAATATTGGCCTGAAATTCCACGTTATAAAACATGGACGGACCAAACAGAAGAGGAAGGTGAAAAAGTAGATGCGACAATAAAAATGATGAGACAAGTTCGGGAAATAGACAGACTGAGGGAAAAAAACAAATTAAAGAAAAAAAAATAGTTATGGAAATCGCACATAAATAAAATAGCAACAAACTTGAGGCAAAAAAAAAAAAATGGTATTTAAAATGGTGCATGCACGGTGAACACAATTTTTGTTTTCATTTTTTGTATGATATGATTGCAAGCCCCATACGTGGTCGTCATTAGACGCCTCTTACTAAATGTTTTGTAAGGCGCCGTGGTTCAGTTCTTTGATTTGAAAAAGTTGGTCCTAGGTTCCACGTGCAGCTTGACATCCGTGGCTGTTACATTAATGTCATCTTTATCTATCAGCCCCCCGTGGAGCATAGGCTTCAAGAAATTAGCGCCAAGTCTTGCTGTCCCGCGCTACCCGTTCAAGGTCATTCCATGTCTTCTGTATCCTTGTCACTCCTGTATTCAATTTCCCTTCTTCGTGTGTTTTTCGGCCGCCGCATTATTTTATTACCCCTAAGATTCCAGAACAAGGATTGCCTTGCAATACTATCAACAGATTTCTTCATTGTGTGGCCTATCCGACATCAGCGTCTTCACCTCCGCGCATCTTCTTCCCGTAGGTTTTGTATGTTTATTTCTGTTATTTCCACGTTGGTGATCTTGTACCTTTTCAATCCTTCTATTTAAGGTCATATTGGCAGAATGGTTGCCTATCGCTGCAAAACTACCAGATTCTGGGTTCAAAACGTTGTAGCGCCACGCTCCAGTCCACACAGCTGTAAATGACTCTGCCTCTTGAGTGAGGGAAGACAAAGGCAGCGAGGAAAAGTACTGGTCACCCGACCTCATAAAGATGGATATGGGAGCCGCGCTGGTGTAGTGGTTACCAAACTGCGCTGGCGACAGGGTGACCCAGGATCAAACCCGGGCGAGTACATTTGAAGGAGTGTCGTCGACCAGGGACTTGCGGCTCCTGAGCCGACCCAGCTCTAATGGGTACCTCCGAAATCGGCGAGTATCTGCCTGAATGGCGAGGGATACCTGATTCTGTACAAGAAAAAAGGGATACTCACGTAAAAATCAGTCTCAGGTTAGACATACTAACCTGAGATTTCGCCTCGAGTAATAACGGGCGTACGCTAAAAAAAAAAAAAGATGGACTTACATAATAAGTCTCTCACACTTCACTCCCTATGGCTGTATAAGCTATAGCACTACCTCTGCCTTCTATTCTGCGCAAGCACTCACCCAGTTGGTACATCATCATTGTTTGCCTTTGTGCTGCTCCCGGAGCATGGAGCAACCATTGAAGCTGGTTCCCTTGCAGGAAGCCAGCAACAAGCAGTCAAATGCTCTTATAGCGGTGGTTCCTGTAGCAGTGTCTCTTACGTGATGAGGTTGCCAGACCAAGCATAACCTCATATTAGTTATGTGACAAAACGTCTGAACGTGCTCTTTTGTGTGATCTCTCACACCTTCAGCCCTCCGGCAGAATCCTTTCTTTTTCTTCATTTTTCTCACTCATCGCTTTTATTTGGCATAAACCTTGCCTTTTCATTCGTTATTTTCACTATTTTGCTCTATGCTGGATATAGCATGGTGAAGTCTCTAACACGTCACTCCCCTATAGCAGTATTTGCTACGGGAGTAATGCGTAGCTTATGTTTATCACTCCTCAGACGCATTATCATAACAATACCCAGTCGTCAGACCAGTCACCCGTTTATCTCTTTGAATCCGTCTGACCACCTGTGGAAACCTGTCCGTCAAACATTTGATCCCATTGGAAAGCTGTTGATCATGTTGACACAAGCTTGTATGTGCGTACGATGAAAGAAGACAACACCGTCTGACCAGACATCTGTCTGGCGGAGGCACGCAGATAAAGGGGATAATTAAATAATCTGTCCAGATAGATATCTGGACGGAAGTCATTGTGGTAAAGTGGGATTTTATAAATATCTATTTTTTTTTTTTTTTTTTTTTTTTTTTTTCCTTAACCAGCGGCACTTGGGCTTTCAGCCCTTCGGCCCAATGACATGTCATTGCGAGGCTGGGGAACCTGAGGACTTTCCTTCCAACCCGGTCAGGAGCTTCGCTCCTTCCCATCCACAGAGGGTTTATCACAGGAGCCGTTCAGGCTATTCAGTCAAATTTCCGGCCGTAAACATTTATTCAAACGCCGACGCCCGGGTTTGAACCATGAACACCTGGTCGCCAGTACAACGCCGAAGCCATTACACCAGCGCGGCTCCCATAAATATCTATAGGGGACTTAGTGTACTGACTGAGATCAGCTGTGAAGGTATCTGTATCTAATAGGTGTAGTGTTTTACAGATAACCTTACTTGCTGCCACATATTTATACCTCAGTCAGAATTATTCTGGAATATTGTGATGACTACGTTATATGTCTAGGGTATGTATATGATGAAGTGTAAGTCACAACAACAACAGACAGATAAACAATTTAATTTATTCCACCACACTTGACAACACTGTGACACTCACACACATGAAACATTCTATAAGACTATCTTAAACGAGTCACTGGTAAATTTTCAAATATCAATATGTATTAAGTACTTTTCATTAATATATATGTGTCCTGATTCAAATACAAAGTGAACCAGGAATCACAATCAATTTCAATTATAAGTTGTATATATAGAATTTATCAATATGAATCTTGTAGTGACATATTTTATTAATATTATCATATGTGTGTCAGTTGTGTAGTAGTAATATGAGGTAATACTGGTTTTTTTTTTTTAAGCTATGTTGTTATGTGTCATCATGACTTCACGTGTTTGTTTCTGTTGGAACTAGTATTGGAGATGTTCTCAGTTCCTTTCATTAAAACAATTAATTTCCCCTCTTATTTTAATACAATGTCAGTTTAAGATGGGGTTACATAATGTTGAGCTCCGCTGGCCACATAGGCTTAACTTTCGTGAAGGCGGCAGGAAAAGACTCCTCTGCTCGATTGCTCCCCTGTGTTCTGGAGACACCTCACTGTTTGCTATATGGACCAAGGAGTATGCTGTCCGCCTCTGGATTCAGCAAAGCTCTGACCAGGTACTGCTCAATAGCTTTAGGACCACAGTCCCACAATTCATGGAAATAACACAGAATTACGTTGACGGGCAATGAATATAGCACAATTTCGATCTGCCGATGTCCCAGGCTTTTATTTTAGAAAATTAGGCACTGGTGCTCAACGCACTGATTCTGTAGTAAGTTTATTTGCAAATGTGGTGCTGACCTGACGCCTCTAATTGACTATATTGGCAAGTCTAACCAATCATGCCATGTTTACACAGCTTTTCAAAAAAAAAGTACTCCTACTCACGTTTCCCCTGACAACACAAGATAGTATTTATAGCCCGACTAATCGTGTTTAGCCTTACATTTCTTGCGCTCCAATCAAATCGGATTTTACATGGAGACCCATTTCCCGTACAATGGTGGGGTGAAAATCTGCCACTGAGCGATTCTGATTCTAGTGTTGTCTGACATCCCTCACTATTTCTTTTGGCTATAATTTGGTAATTCCTAGACTATTTGCGTAACGTTTAACATATTATTTGTCAGCAAGTCCAAAGGAACCCAAATATACAACTTTAAAGGAGCCAAGTGGCTGCGTTCAAAATATGCACTTTCTTCTACCTCCTGTTTACTTCGAATACGAGGTGGTGTCTTGTCTGGGTACTGTAATGTTTTCAAACGTAAACCAGTATAATGTCATATTTCCTAATAAGCGTTTTTCAGGATTTTAAAACCTAACTCTCGTTTGTGTAGTGTTTTTTATCACTGTCGATTTGAAAAAAAAGCTAGTGCTTGTGGCCTTACACGCGTGATGGTAGTAATTGTGTATCGCGCGACGCGTGTTTAGTGTTGCATGTGTCCCTGCTTTCAGCCCTCCCTTCTTTCTATCTTTAGTCCATCTGTCTTTCGTTTTAGGTAACGTAGTGTATAAAAAGACATGAATGGAATTTTAAATCTAGGTCAACTTGCGTATCTCAAGGTTTTTCTTAGAAATGCAGCACATGTTTTATCGTAGAAGGCGGGTATTGAAGCAGTAGGCTTTTACTATCAACGTGAAACGTTACAAGTTGCAGACGCAGGAGAAAACAAGGGGGATTTCGCGTACAGTCATTGTGACAGCACTGTTCTTTACCATTCTTCTTTCCTTTTTTAAATTTATTTGTTAGGCTTTACATTTACGTTTTAATTTATATATGTGGATTAGAATTTCTCACGACAGTCATTACGCCAGAAAACACACGGTCACAATATTGTGATAGACAGAGGTGCGCTGGAAGTCTTATGTAACGATTTTAATTTGTGTATATTAAATTTAATATTTTCAAATACGCGTGGGATGAGTAATGATAAACTTCCCCACCCAAACAGTGCTAGATAGATTTGATTGGTTCGCCAGAATCTATAATGAATTGATTGGAACATTCGGCGGAAACACACCTAGGATTTGAAACTAAGAAGTGTGAGATATACTGCAGAAATCAGACACATACACACAGACTGATCGAAGCGTCAACTAAACACCTCCTACAAGCCAGAGAAAAGAGGATAGGACTTACAATTCCACAACTATAAGTACCAGATCGAGTATTGGGCAACTTTGGAACTTACAAGTAAACCCGCATTTTTAATACAAGACTGGAAACTTGGGAATTTTATCACAAGGAGTCAGAGAGGAATTTTAACAAAAGTTTTCCCAGGCAGGATTCATAGACCACCAGCCGTCAGAGGAATTAACTCATATTTCCCAGACCCAGTAATAAGAGGAATTATACAGAGCCTTTTCCCAGGCAGGATTCATAGAACACCAGCCGTCAGAGGAATTAACTCATATTTCCCAGACCAAGTCATAAGAGGAGTTATACAAACAGTTTTCCCAGGCCAGGAATTTACAGAACACCAGCCGTCAGAGGAATTAACTCATATTTCCAGACCTTCGTGATTTGAAGCTTCTAATACAGAGCTGTGTCCATTCTAAATATGTGCCAGGAGCAGTGTGTACTACCAAAATTTTGGGGTAAGTGTAAACAATTTATTTTTTAATGTAAATTCTACGAGTTTCTTGCTAAGTGGTTATATATGAGGCTGGCAACCTCAACATATGAAAATAGTATATGCATGAACCACTATTGCAAGAGCTGGTGATTGTTTCTGACTAGTCGTGCGGGAAACCCGACAGTAGAGCGACCCCAGACCCCGACGGGAGTATCGACGAGTAATGAGTGATGATTACATCACATGTGCCTAAGGTGTAACCTACTATCTTGTGAGATTTATGTTCCTTTTTTAATTGTACTTGAGGAAAATCATTATTCATGCACTCCAGACGCAATTTCCTAATTGACAACCACAAGGATATTGGTGAATTTTCATAATTTTCCCCGAGTTACATTGTGTGCTCGGGAATTTAATTCTTCTGAGAGGTTAACATTGGTGGGTGGAGCGCATGCAAATAGGCCTGTTAGTTTGCGGAGAACAAATGTACTCAGCAGAAGGCATTTGTTTCTTTCTATCTGTCACAGTTTGTGGTTACAAGCCACAAGACGACGGTGGTAATAACGCCGCTAGTGTGAAGGGTTTATGCAATGGTTCTGGCCCGTCAAGCCTCCAGTCAAGCCATCAACACCAACCGCCGAAATCGGACAAATTGAGTGAAGAAGTGCCATCATCACCACGAAGTGACGAAAACCACGGCTGCAGGACTCAGCAGGAGCTAAGCTTTGTGTAACAGGCTACAGCAAAAATCAAAGACATTCTAAAGCCCATTCTAAACCTCAATGAGGAAACTTTAATTTTCATTTTCACCCAATTTTCCATATTTATTTTCCCATGTTAAAGACTAATTGACTATTAAATGTGTTGTATGTTATTTTAAACTAAACAATAATAGTTGATTCAGTTTATTTGTACGAAAGCAAACGTATGAGCCAGTTTTTCTTTATATATATATATATATATATATATATATATATATATATATATATATATATATATATATATATATATATATATATATATATATATATATATATATATATATATATATATATATATATATAGCCATTACTTATAAGAGGGCATTCGTTGGATTACTCCAACTGGGGGCTTGACGGACCATAATCATTGCATAAACCCTTCACAAACGGGGACGGGCCAGATAATAAGTTAACAAATTTGCTCAGCCCTTAAGCAGCGTTTGTTCTTGACTTCTGGGAATATTTTGTGAAGGCTCCCCTAAGGCAGAAACGCCATTCATCTTCTATCTACGTCTCGCCCCTGGGGTTATGCAGATCTCACGGAGTTAAGAAGGTCAGATACCTTCCCGTGTATCAACGTCGTTTAAGTGGTCGCGTTTGCCCGCTGCGGTCGCAAATTACGTCTTAAAAGGGCGGACGTAGCTGTGACCATCCCAGACCTGGAGACACAGAAATACTGACTGGACTACGGTCTGGGCGTATGAAATACTGACGTGTTTGGATAACGGAAGAATTTTTAAACGAGGGGAGACAGCTAGAGTCATTGATGTTTTAGGAATTCATTTTTCAACATCTTCTTGTGTTTAGTCTGCCATCTTTTCTTTCATTTTTACCAGTAAAAGACAAGCTCTGACTCTCATGGCTCTACCAACTTTATTAGTTTAAAGGTGTGAGTGAATGTGTGAATGAGGGAGTGCGTGCGTCAGTGAATGGGTAGGTGAGTGAGTGAGTGTGTTGGTGAGTGAGCTGGTTGATTAGTGAGTGGGTGGGTGAGTGAGTTGGTTGTGGTGGGTAAGTGGGTGATGACGTTAGTGGGCTGGTGGGTGGGTAAGTGAGTGATCCAGTGAGTGGGTTGATGGATGGGTGTGTAAGTGATGAAGTAAATGAGTGGGTTGGTGGGTAAATGAGTGAGAAGGTTGAGTGAGTGGGTGAGTTGGTCTGTTGGTGAGTGTGTGGGTTGGTTGGTAGGTGAGTGAGTGAGTGAGTGAGTGGGTGCATGGGTAAGTGAGTGATGAAGAGAGTGGCGTGGTGGATGTGTATGATAGTGATGATGTTAGTGGGCTGGTGGGTGAGTAAGTGAGTGATCGAGTAAGTGTGAAAGTGAGTGATGACGTGAGTGAGTGGGTAAGTAAGTGATGAAGTGAGTGAGGAGGTCGAGTGAGTTAGTGTTTTGGTGAGTGAGTTAGAAAGGTAGTGAGTGAGTGAGTCAGTCAGTCAGTCAGTGGGTGGGTGAGTAAGTGGGCTTGTTGGTGAATACGTGAATGATGAAGTAAATGGGTTAGTAGGTAGGTAAGTCAGTGATGACGTTAGTGGATGGGTAAGTGAGTGAGTGAGTGAGTGATAACATGAGACAGTGAGTGAATTATGAAGGCCGCACTTTAAGGACAGGCGGACTCGTTACGGCCGTCTATAATAACATTAATCTCGTATAAGAACCGACTGTGACGAGACGATATTCTTTTCTCTCGCTCTCTCGATTTATTTTTCTCTTCTCAATTCCTTCATTTTTTTTTCTTTAAATGTGTAGACATTGTATTCCTATTCTTACCTTAACGGCTCCTTCTGTCACATAGCGACTTCGCCCTTCTGTCACATAGCGACTTCGCCCTTCTGTCACATAGCGACTTTGCCCTTCTGTCACATAGCGACTTCGCCCTTTTGTCACATAGCACTTCGCCCTTCTGTCACATAGCGACTTCGCTCTTTTGTCACATAGCGACTTCGCCCTTCTGTCATATAGCGACTTCGCCCTTCTGTCACATAGCGACTTCACCCTTTTGTCACATAACGACTTCGCCCTTCTATCACATAGCGACTTCGCACTAACCGGCCTCAAGACAACCTACACTCATAATTGCTCAGTGTATTAAATTTCACTCCTCCGTTCCGACCACGGGCCAGTATGAATAGAACAGGTGTGTGTTTAATGGACGGTAATAGATGCAGGGACAGCTTTGCAAAAAGAGAACTCTGAAATTAGATTTCACACCACGGTAAAGTAATGTATATCCTTGGGACAGAGTTCAGATGACAAGAGTGCCCATGAGTTAATTATTTTAAGATGGAAAATGGGTGGGTTGTCCAATAAATCTGTCTGGTAAAAATGTGTTTTCACTGGTTGTAATAAAATCTGCGAGAATAATCGCTCATTTCAGTAAGATTTTAGTTATAAAGTGATAATAAATAAACCCGCCCTATTGTGTCTGACGGTGATACTCTCACACGCCAGCATAGCGCTGAATTCTGTGCCGTGGACAGGCTTAGAACCGATCCCGCCGTTTAAACCTCCTCGCTTTCCTTGTGACGTACATTTTTAACATTTTGCCCGATCTGATAGAGACTGTGGCAAGACTTATAATTAACGATTTTGCGGAAGTGTGCCGCCAAACTACTGTCTGAATTAACGTAATATTTTGACTTTAACGCTGGTAATAAGTAGTAATCCTTACAAATTTGGTAATGTAAGACGAGACAACAGTTATAATTAACGCAAATTCTTACACCCGCCGCTCAAAACCCCGCTTCACTTGACACGTTGTGCCTTGCATATATACACGCTGTGGCAAAGCCACCAGAGGCAAACACGCAGACAATTTTATTTCCTCCTCGCGGTAGTATTACTGACGTCACTAAAACAAGTAGTTATTTGAAAATACATGCTAGCGAGAGATGAAAAGGGGTGGGGGGGGGGGGGGAATGGCCGTCTTGTGTAAAATTTTTATTTGACGATTGACCGTGACAAAATTGAAAATCTAAACCATAATGAAACTGACCATAAAAATTATATGATAGTATAGCTTAGAGTCCACTGAGCAAGAATATGTTTTAAATAATATGGTAGTCCCAGTATTAGCCAAGTTATTGAGAAAATACTAAATGTCTACGGACGCGCGACCAGAAAGACTGTTGTTCCTGCTTGTTTTTTCATAACGTTAGTGAAGACGGCAGCTTAGAAAAGAGGCATTGAGGTACATTCAAATTCGCTTGAGGAACAAGAGTATAGGAGGGAAAGGGGAGCGGTAGGAAAATTGTTAACCAAAACGAAACATCTTTTTGTATTTGCATAACTAAAGCAGACTGGCCAATCGACTACCAGACGCAGAGTTTGTTTGGAATTATTTTTGTTTTTCAAAAACTACATTTGAATTCTGGTAGTCGCAAGCTTTCGATTGGCCAGTGCTAATAAATATTAGCAAAAGGCTTTCACTATTCATTGCCAGTTGAACAAAACTTTTCATTCAAATACGCTGAGATCAGCTGTGTTAATTGTAAAATTAAATAAAGAAGTATTCACAGTCTGGACAGTGCAGAAGAAACTGAGGCCACTTCTTTGCAAGTCAGCGTCATTTGTTTATATTTCTTGAAAATTTGTGGTAAGAATGCTTTATGAATTTAATATGTTTAATCCCACTGCCAACGTTAGATACTGCTATTGGGAAAAGTGAAGGACGTGCCGGGAGCAGACATTGTTGAGTCCTCACATTGAACTGTATCTAACTGATGTATGTTGTCATGATTGTGTTTTAATATTATTGCATTCGAATATATTAGTAAGCCTCCGTGTTCCATGAACACTGTTCAACATGCCTGAAGCATTTATATTTAAAAAAGAAAAGAAGAGAAAATCATACAACAGGAAATGTGGTTACTCCACATTATTTTATTGAGGAAAACTATGTAAACGTAGTGGCGTATCTGCCATAGGGACCCGAGGTGTGGTCACAGCAAGGTGTGAGTCATGTTAAATTAGGGGCGAGTGCACCTGTGATGCACGCGAGGCTGACCCCATAGCACCGTAGGAAAATAATAAATATAAGAAGTGATCAGATATAAAAGGCCAGGGTGTCCTTTTGTTGCAGAGGTTTTATTTCCTGTTGCCAGCTGGTAACAGGAAACCTGCTGAGTGAGAATAAAGCCATCAAGTCTCCGACCATTCGTTTATGCTGTCAAAAGATAACGGAAGGAGCTTGGACATTTTGCGAGATTGAGATTTTCTGTAACTTCATACTGTATTATCATTCTTCAAGGAATCCAAGATGATGTGTTAAGCATCTGGGTATATCTGACACTTTCGTTTAATAAACTCTGGTATTTCAAATCATACTCAGGAAGTTTATGGGGTATGATGTAACTACAGCCCCTCATACACAGTGACTCTCCCTCTTAGATGAATAAAGTGTAAGCTGTGAACATTCCAACAGGAAAGATATATATATATTGACTCTATAATTAGTGGACAAAGAATCCAGATATTTTAGTTGATCTTTTCTGTAAACTATCTTGTCCTCATTTTCAAAGACCTATCCAAAAGATATGGCTGGACAGGCAGATTAAATTGTACAGAAAAAAATATTCATTTTAAAGAAAAACTTAATCCCTGGTTTTATTCACTTCCTCATAGAAAATTAAAGTGTTTCTGTGTTGTGTACCATCATTTCATTTCTCCCATAGACACTAGGTACATCATACACCGGACACTAGAGACAAAATAGTGACCGTGTGAGATCTAGGGAGGTAGCGTTAGGTTCCCTGCACATAATTCATCATCATCATTTATAGAGTCAGGGGCCTACATGTGCTTGACCTCACACGGTTAATACATACACGGATTTTATTCTTTTAGGATACCATCATAACCTCCCCAGCAAATCAAACTTTGCTACATAAACTGGGGGCTCGTCCGGGATTGAATTTCTCCTAGTACTATATTCATTAGGGTCTGGGTCTTAGCATTAACAACATTCTATTTTTCCCAGGGAATCCCCATATATTATTACCCAAGATTTGGGAAGTGAAGAAAGTGTCAGAACCCAGAATTAATTAAATAAATTTATACTTAGTTAGAAACTTAGTTAGTACATTTTGTATTATCAGGATGGCAGATCTGGCCAAGTTTCGCTCTGCGGCTGTGCAGATTGCCAGGGAAATGAATATGGAGGGACAAATCTTAATTGACTATGTCACCTCAGAATGTGATAAATTTATTACTAGGGAAGAACATAGGTTAGCTGAAGAGAGGAGAATACAGGTAGAAGAGGCTAGGGAGATTAAGAAATTAGAGTCAGATAGAGAGACTGAGATTAAAAGGTTACAGATTGAAGCTGAGAAGGAGGCTAAGGCCTTAGAGGCTGATAGAGAGGCTGAGATAAAGAGGCTCCAATTGGAGGAGAGAAAATTGGAGGCAGAAGAAAAACGACTGCAAAGGGAGGCAGAAGAAAAACGACTGCAAAGGGAGGCAGAAAAAGAAGAAAAAAGATTGACTGCTGAGAGGGAAGCAGAAGATAAAAGATTACAGAGGGAGCATGAGTTGCGACTAAGGGAGTTAGAGTTGCAAAACCCTGCTCCGGACAATGGTCACAGCCCCTCTACCTCTGATGCTACTGCTAGTCAGGGGGCCTCCAACTCAGCCATGGGGTTCCATTTAGACTATTTTGTAGAAAAGGATGATGACGTTGAGTCATATTTAAGCAGATATGAAGTATTAGCCACTACTTATGGGTTAGAAAGAGAAAGATGGGGTGTAAAGTTGTCTCAGGGTCTTCGCGGAACAGCTTATGAAGTGTTTTCCAAAATGAGCAGGGATGACGAAGACAACTATGACATGTTGAAGCAGGCTCTTCTGTTAAGATATGAAAAGAACGGAGAGTTTTATAGAAAGAAATTTAGGAATGCCAGGCTACTGTCGGGTGAGACCTATCACCAGTTCTCCGCCCGGTTAGAAACGTATATGGAGAAATGGGCTTTTTGGGGGGAAAACCCAAGATCTCAAAGAGATGATACTCATAGAACAGATGAGAGAGTCCATGGCTCCAGACATGAGAAAGTTTCTCATGGAACAGGGCGCGGAGAGGCTGGGTGAGATAATTAATGTCGCTGAGAGGTATCAGGCAGTCCAGGCAGAGGTAGCTGGCATCAAGAAAAGACCAGTAGATCAGTATAAGGCTCCTCAAAACCATAATAAATTTGACAACAGAGGTAAGCAGAACTTTGATAGGCCTCGAAATGATTTTAAAAATAAAACCTCACATTTCAATGACAGAAAGAATGATGAAAGAAAACCTTTTCATCAAGGTAGATGGTATTGTAAACATTGTATGAAGGAGGGACATGACACTAAGTTTTGTAAAAGTAAACCTTCTGGATTGGCTGCTATGAGAAGGGGGAACCAGGAAGTAAAGGACAAACCTGCTGGACAGCAGGAACCTTATCACCCCCCAGTTTGCGAGGATGTTGTATGCAATGATGTCACCATTAGGTGCCTCTATGATACAGGTTTAGATTTTGATGCTGTCGTGAGCTCGCACTTGGTGAACCCAGATCAGTATACCACAGAAACAGTGGAGACACAAGGGGCGACCAAGGACCTACCACTCATGAAACTTCCCATTGCAAGGATAACAGTGAAAACTCGCTATATGGAAGGGATAATCAGAGCAGCAGTGATAGACGCACCCATCTACCCTCTGATATTGGGGTGTCGTTATGTCTACTTGGGGAATCCCAAGAGACCTGTGGTCTTGGCAGCAGTCCAGACCCGATCACAATCCAGAAAGGAAGAAGATGAACCTATAAATACTCATCCAGAGGAGATGAGAAAGGCACAGGCTGAAGATAGGTCACTGAAGCCGTGCTATAAGAAACTCCCAAAGAGCCATACTCCTCCTAATAAAGGAGAATTCTATATGAAGAATAAATTGTTATATAGGAAGGCCGGCACTGGTTCAGCTGGTCACGGACAGCTGGTCCTTCCCAGTTCATATAGGGAAAAGGTAATGGAGTTAGGTCATGCTATCCCCTTCAGTGGTCACATGGGGATTAGCGCAACAGGACAGCGTATAGCTTGTCATTATTTCTGGCCAGGGATAACGGAAGACATAAAGAGATATGTAAAATCCTGTCCCGAATGCCAGAGAGTAGCTTCAAAGCATTAGACTGCTCCAGCAACTCTTGGGGAAATGCCTATAGTGGGAACCCCTTTTGAGAGAGTTGCAGTGGATATTGTGGGACCTCTCACTCGGACCAAGAGGAGGAACAGTTACATCCTTACTCTGGTAGACACTTGTTCTATGTGGGGAGAGGCGGTAGCCCTGTCGTCAATCGATTCGAAACATGTGGCAGAAGCATTAATTACGATATTCACAAGGTTAGGATTCCCGCATCAAATCTTGACTGATAATGGCTCACAGTTCAAGGGGAAACTAACAGAAGAAGTTTTTAGGTTGTTTCAAGCCAAGCACTTTCATTGTAGTCCGTATCACCCCAAGGGAACGGCCAGGTAGAGAGGTTCAATGGGACTCTCATTTCTATCCTGCGAAAGCTGGCACTTGAGAAACCTGATACGTGGGACCAATACTTGCCCGCCGCGTTGTTTGCGTACCGGGAAGTACCACATAATTCAACCGGAATGGCACCCGCAACCCTGTTATTTGGGAGGCCAATAAAAGGTCCTCTCGAAGCTATGTTAAGGACCTGGACAGATGAGAAGGCAGAGGAGACTGTTACCTCATCCTATCAATATGTGAACGAACTGACCACTCGTTTAAAAACTAGTTGGAAACAGGCAAATGATAATTTGAGACAAACCAGGAAAAAGCATGCTGCTTATTATAATAAGAAAGCTAAGGATAGGGAGCTTGCTGTAGGGGAGAAGGTGCTTCTTCTATTGCCCGGCAGCAACAATAAACTTCAGATCGGATGGCAAGGGCCATACACAGTTTTGGAAAAGGTATCCAGAACAAATTATAAGATAGACAAAAAGGGAAAGGAAAAAGTCTATCATGTGAACCTTTTGAAGAAATATCTGGACAGACAAATCCAGGAAGGAACACACCTACTGGCCTTGTCTATTGCAACCGAAATGAAAAATGACCCTCTCTCCTCATTTGAATATCCACTGAAAACCAGTGAAACGTTTGCACAGGTGAAGATCAGTAATCACCTGACAAAAGGACAGAAGGAGAAGGTTCAACAGGTCCTTGAGAAACATACAGATGTGTTAACGGATAAACCGGGGCACACCAATTTGTTGGAATATGATATGAAACTACTAGACCCAGCACCTATCTGTATGAGGCCCTATTCTATTCCTTTCGCTAAGGAAAAAGCTTTGAAAGAGGAGATAGATTATTTGTTACAAGAAGGGATTATTTCTCACAGTGAGTCTCCTTATAGTTCCTGTGTGGTTTTGTTGCGGAAACCATCGGGAGAACATAGACTGTGCATAGATTACAGGAAACTGAATGCTGTCACAGGTCAGGTGGATCCATTACCTGATACTACTCAACTATTTGCCAGGCTGAACAAGGCAAAATATTTTTCTAAGGTGGATCTTAGCAAAGGCTATTATCAAATTCCAGTAAAGCCTGAGGTTCGACCTTATTTAGCCTTTAGCACCTCGGAAGGTCATTATGAGTTCAACATGTTACCGTTTGGGTTGAAAAATGCCCCGAGTGTGTTTTCTAGGATGATGCGAAAATTATTGGATCCCCTGAAAAATCCATGTATTTCGAATTTTATGGACGATATCCTCATTGCTACAGAAACATTTGAGGAACACGTTACCTCTTTGAATATGCTGTTTGATAGACTCAGAGAGGCTAACTTAACCGCTAGGCCAACAAAATGTTGTATTGGTTGTAAAGAGTTGGAATTCTTGGGACATTCCGTACATCAGGGTAGCATGACCCCTGATCCTAAGAATCTGGAAAAATTGAGAAAAAAAACACCTAGGCCACAAACAAAGAAAGATGTGCGATCTTTCGTGTCGTTGTGTGGTTTCTACCAAAAGTACATTAAACATTTTTACTCTATATGTGCTCCTCTGAACTCGAAAGGGTCAACCTGATACAATAAATTGGTCCGCACAGTGTGAATTGGCTTACCAGGAGTTAAAAGAGAAACTTACAAGCAGGCTAGTGTTGCAATTGCCTGACTTGAATCAAGAATTTATCGTGAGAATTGACGCAAGCAACGTGGGCCTAGGCGCTACATTGTTGCAAAGGTCCTCCTCACAAGATGGAGAATTGAACCCAGTTGCTTATGCAAGCCGCAAGTTGAACAAGGCGGAAAACATTTTTTCAACAAGTGAAAAGGAATGTCTAGCTTTGATATGGGCTACAAAAAAATTCCAAATTTATTTATATGGCAGGACATTTGTGGTCCAAACGGATCATTCACCTCTCGTATTCCTGTCACAAGCCAAGCATGAAAATTCCAGATTATTGAGATGGTCATTATTATTGCAGCCATACTCATTTCTGATTGAATATATTCCCGGCCCTCAGAACGTGGGTGCAGACTTTTTGAGTAGACATCCTTATGATGAAGATCAGAAAAACGCGTAAGACTTCATTGAGCTAAGTTATCTCGCAGATTATAACCTGCAAATGAATGCATGTTTTAGGATGGGAGGTGTGTAGTAAAATCTGCGATAATAATCGCTCATTTCAGTAAGATTTTAGTTATAAAATGATAATAAATAAACCCGCCCTATTGTGTCTGACGGTGATACTCTCACACGCCAGCATAGCGCTGAATTTTGTGCCGTGGACAGGCTTAGAACCGATCCCGCCGTTTAAACCTCCTCGCTTTCCTTGTGACGTACATTTTTAACATTTTGCCCGATCTGATAGAGACTGTGGCAAGACTTATAATTAACGATTTTGCGGAAGTGTGCCGCCAAACTACTGTCTGAATTAACGTAATATTTTGACTTTAACGCTGGTAATAAGTAGTAATCCTTACAAATTTGGTAGTGTAACACGAGACAACAGTTATAATTAACGCAAATTCTTACACCCGCCGCTCAAAACCCCGCTTCGCTTGACACGTTGTGCCTTGCATATATACACGCTGTGGCAAAGCCAACAGAGGCAAACACGCAGACAATTTTATTTCCTCCTCGCGGTAGTATTACTGACGTCACTAAAACAAGTAGTTATTTGAAAATACATGCTGAGAGATGAGATGGGGGCGGGGAGAGGGAGGGAAAATGGCCGTCTTGTGTAAAATTTTTATTTGACGATTGACCGTGACAAAATTGAAAATCTAAACCATAATGAAACTGATCATAAAAATTATATGATAGTATAGCTTAGAGTCCACTGAGCAAGAATATGTTTTAAATAATATGGTAGTCTAAGTATTAGCCAAGTTATTGAGAAAATACTAAATGTCTACGGACGCGCGACCAGAAAGACTGTTGTTAATCCTTGTTTTTTCATAACGTTAGTGAGGACGGCAGCTTAGAAAAGAGGCATTGAGGTACATTCAAATTCGCTTGAGGAACAAGAGTATAGGAGGGAAAGGGGAGCGGTAGGAAAATTGTTAACCAAAACGAAACATCTTTTTGTATTTGCATAACTAAAGCAGACTGGCCAATCGACTACCAGACGCAGAGTTTGTTTGGAATTATTTTTGTTTTTCAAAAACTACATTTGATATCTGGTAGTCGCAAGCTTTCGATTGGCCAGTGCTAATAAATATTAGCAAAAGGCTTTCACTATTCATTGCCAGTTGAACAAAACTTTTCATTCAAATACGCTGAGATCAGCTGTGTTAATTGTAAAATTAAATAAAGAAGTATTCACAGTCTGGACAATGCAGAAGAAACTGAAGCCATTTCTTTGCAAGTCAGCGTCATTTGTTTATATTTCTTGAAAATTTGTGGTAAGAATGCTTTATGAATTTAATATGTTTAATCCCACTGCCAAAGTTAGATACTGCTATTGGGAAAAGTGAAGGACGTGCCGGGAGCAGACATTGTTGAGTCCTCACATTGAACTGTATCTAACTGATGTGTGTTGTCATGATTGTGTTTTAATATTATTGCATTAGAATATAACTCCGCCAATGCCGGTCCCAAGCCCGGATGAAAAAGGAGGAGGGCGGCCTGCATGGAGGCCGTAAGGAGGCAGCCCCTCCACCATGCAAAGGCACAACAGGCCAATCACCTGTTTGCTTTAAATCACGATTACTAGCAACACAAGAGAGAAAACTGGACTGATTCTAAAGGCAACGAACTGGAACGGACTACGGACTACGACTTATGGAACTTGGAACACAAGAAGTATAAATGGGAAGGAAGAGGAGCTGGTGGAAGAGATGAGGAAAGCAAAACTAGAAATCCTGGCTATAACGGAAACAAAGAAAAAAGGACATGGAGTCATGGATCTCGATGGCAACACGCTGCTCTACAGTGGTGTACCCATGTCTGAAAGAGCTAAAGGGGGCGTGGGTTGCATTGTGGCCCAAAACCAAAAGATAGTATCAAGGGATGGAACTTTGTCTCGGAGCGCATTATGGTTGTTAAACTAAAAGAAGGAGAAACCATAGTCAACCTGGTCATAGTGTATGGGCCAAATGAGGATGAGAGAGCAGAGATCAAGGAGGAATTCTTCGAGCTGCTTCAAAGGACAGTGGATGACTGCCTAGATGAAGTTATCATGCTCGGAGATTTTAATGCCAGAGTTGGAAATGACCATGCTAGATGGGGTGGAGTTATCGGAAGATATGGAGAAGATATTCTCAATGACAATGGAAAGCGACTCCTTAGATTCTGCAGTGAGCAGAATCTGATCATTACAAACACAAAGTTCCCCCATAAGCGCATACATGCATACACTAGATGTGAACCAACAAAGAATGAGAAGTCAGTGATCGACTATGCCATTGTTCGGAGAAGCTCATTCAAATATGTCCGAGATGCTAGAGTCTGGAGGGGGCCAGAGATTGGAAGTGATCACTATCTGCTAACAATCAAAAGAACAACTGAAAGAGTTGCTCAGCCTAGGAACTGCCCAACATCACGCAAGAAACCAAGTAAACGAGCAGGAGAAATGAGCATTAGGACCTACAAGCTGAGAGAGCCAGAAATTAAGACCAGATATCAGGGGCTTATTGCTGCAGCGGTGAGCAACTCAGAAGAACGACCTGATGACTTGGAAACCCTCTGGATTAAATTCAAGGATATCATAAAGACAGCTGCTGCAGAAGCATGCGGTGAAGTCCGACTTGGGAACAAGAGAAAGAGGACACCTTGGTGGACAGAGGAAGTCAAAGAGAAAATAAGAGAGAAGAAAATGGCATGGAAACAATACTTAAGAGCTAAAAACACAACAGGACAAATGGAAAAATATAGAGAATATGTGACACTCAGAACAGAAGCAAAGAACAAAGTGCTAGCAGCAAAACAGAAGTCCTGAGAAGAATTTGGAGAAAAGCTAGAAAAAGATGCACAAGAAAACCAGAAATTGTTCTATAAGACCCTAAAGAACATGAGGAAGGAAAAACAATGCCCTCTCAAATTTATAAAGGACAAGCAAGGCAAATTGCTTACTGCCCCGAAGGAAGTAATGGGAAGATGGAAGGAATATTTCTCAGAACTCCTGGATGGTGAGCATGGAGAAGCATCAGAAATGATAAACACTAGCACAGAAGAGAAAACCAATGTTGGTGAAGATGACATAAAGATGGAAGAACTGAAGGCAGCACTGGAGAAAATCAAGATGGGCAAAGCAGCAGGGCATGATGGTATAACACCAGAAATGGTTAAGTACATGGGAGCATCAGGCGACCTATTACTCTTAAGGGTTTTACAGGCAGCGTGGTACAACAAGACCATACCAAAGGATTGGGAGAGTGCCATCATAACACCAATTTTCAAAAAGGGTGACAATCGACAGTGTGGAAACCATAGAGGCATATCCCTTCTCAGTGTCCCTGGTAAAATCTACTCTAGAATCCTAGAGCAGAGACTCCGACGCCTAGCTGAGCCACAATTAGATGAGGTCCAGTGCGGATTCCGAGCAAACCGAAGTACTCAAGACCTAATCTTCACACTCAGACAGCTGAGTGAAAAGGCCCTTGAGTATAAGAGTGAGATGCATCTTTGTTTCATAGATCTGGAAAAGGCGTTTGACAGGGTCCCCTGGAGCAAACTTTGGGACTGTTTGGCAAGGAAGAATATTCCAGCACCTCTGATTCATGCTATACAGAGCTTCTACAAGTCTTGCAGAAATTATGTGAGGACAGCAAACCATAAGTCGGAAGAGTTCAGGACCACCACTAGTGTAAGACAAGGTGATATCCTATCACCTTACCTCTTCATACTCCTTATGGACGATGTCATCAAGGCATGTAAGGAGAGAACAAGAAAGTATTCAGTGGGGTACTGGAAGATGAGACAGGTCTATATTTCGGAGCTGGCATTTGCTGATGATGTCGCCCTGATTGCTAAATCAGAGGCACATCTCCAATCCAACCTGCAAGTCTGGAAGGAAGAGCTGGAGAAGAGAGGGATGGTCATAAGCAGCTCTAAAACAAAATCCATGGTGATATCACGAGAATAAAGAAAACATCAGATTAAGCTGGGAGAACAGGTCCTGGAGCAGGTCGACCACTTTAAATACCTCGGAGCTATTATAGACCGAAAGGGAGGCATCAAAGAAGAGTTGGCCACTCGAAAAGCAGCAGCTGGGAGACTTTTTCAGGCCATAAATCGAGGATTCCTCAGCAAGAGAGAGGTTGGTAAGAAAACAAAGATGGCTGTATACCGCTCCACCTATGTCCCAGTCTTGACATACGGATGCGAGTCATGGGCAATGACTACAACCCATAAAAGCCAGATCCAAACCTCAGAAATGAGGTATCTGAGGAAGGTGGTTGAAGTAACAAGAAGAGACATGGTACGCAACCAGACGATACGTCAAGGCCTTAAATCCTACCCCCTGCAGACCCAAGTAGAACAGTCCCAATTAAGATGGTTTGGCCATGTCTGCAGAATGGGAGAAGATCGGATACCACGACAAGCATGGGAAACAAAGAGCCAAGGATCCAGACCCCGAGGACGACTCAGAGTCCGCTGGGAGGACAACATTAGACAATCTTTGAAGGATCGAGGACTAGAATGGAACCAGACCAGGAGGAAGACAGCCGATAGGATAGGATGGCGCTCTCTCTTCCAAACCTCTACACCTCACGGTAGAAGGGGAACGACTAAGTAAGTAAGCATTAGAATATATTAGTAAGCCTCCGTGTTCCATGAACACTGTTCAACATGCCTGAAGCATTTATATTTAAAAAAGAAAAAAAGAGAAAATCATACAACAGGAAATGTGGTTACTCCACATTATTTTATTGAAGAAAACTATGTAAACGTAGTGGCGTATCTGCCATAGGGACCCGAGGTGTGGTCACAGCAAGGTGTGAGTCATGTTAAATTAGGGGCGAGTGCACCTGTAATGCACGCGAGGCTGACCCCATAGCACCGTAGGAAAATAATAAATATAAGAAGTGATCAGATATAAAAGGCCAGGGTGTCCTTTTGTTGCAGAGGTTTTATTTCCTGTTGCCAGCTGGTAACAGGAAACCTGCTGAGTGAGAATAAAGCCATCAAGTCTCCGACCATTCGTTTATGCTGTCAAAAGATAACGGGAGGAGCTTGGGCATTTTGCGAGATTGAGATTTTCTGCAACTTCATACTGTATTATCATTCTTCAAGGAATCCCAGGTGATGTGTTAAGCATCTGGGTATATCTGACACTTTCGTTTAATAAACTCTGGTATTTCAAATCATACTCAGGAAGTTTATGGGGTATGATGAAACTACAGCCCCTCATACACAGTGACTCTCCCTCTTAGATGAATAAATTGTAAGCTGTGAACATTCCAACAGGAAAGATATATATATATATATATATTGACTCTATAATTAGTGGACAAAGAGTCCAGATATTTTAGTTGATCTGTTCTGTAAACTATCTTGTCCTCATTTTCAAAGACCTATCCAAAAGATATGGCTGGACAGGCAGATTAAATTGTACAGAAAAAATATTCATTTTAAAGAAAAACTTAATCCCTGGTTTTATTCACTTCCTCATAGAAAATTAAAGTGTTTCTGTGTTGTGTACCATCATTTCATTTTTCCCCTAGACACTAGGTACATCATACACCAGACACTAGAGACAAAATAGTGACCGTATGAGATCTAGGGAGGTAGTGTTAGGTTCCCTGCACATAATTCATCATCATCATTTAAAGAGTCAGGGCCTACATGTGCTTGACCTCACACGGTTAATACATACACGGATTTTATTCTTTTAGGATACCATCATAACCTCCCCAGCAAATCAAACTTTGCTACATAAATTGGGGGCTCGTCCGGGATTGAATTTCTCCTAGTACTATATTCATTAGGGTCTGGGTCTTAGCATTAACAACATTCTATTTTTCCCAGGGAATCCCCATATATTATTACCCAAGATTTGGGAAGTGAAGAAAGTGTCAGAACCCAGAATTAATTAAATAAATTTATACTTAGTTAGAAACTTAGTTAGTACATTTTGTATTATCAGGATGGCAGATCTGGCCAAGTTTCGCTCTGCGGCTGTGCAGACTGCCAGGGAAATGAATATGGAGGGACAAATCTTAATTGACTATGTCACCTCAGAATGTGATAAATTTATTACTAGGGAAGAACATAGGTTAGCTGAAGAGAGGAGAATACAGGTAGAAGAGGCTAGGGAGATTAAGAAATTAGAGTTAGATAGAGAGGCTGAGATTAAAAGGTTACAGATTGAAGCTGAGAAGGAGGCTAAGGCCTTAGAGGCTGATAGAGAGGCTGAGATAAAGAGGCTCCAATTGGAGGAGAGAAAATTGGAGGCAGAAGAAAAACGACTGCAAAGGGAGGCAGAAGAAAAACGACTGCAAAGGGAGGCAGAAAAAGAAGAAAAAAGATTGACTGCTGAGAGGGAAGCAGAAGATAAAAGATTACAGAGGGAGCATGAGTTGCGACTAAGGGAGTTAGAGTTGCAAGGCCCTGCTCCGGACAATGGTCACAGCCCCTCTACCTCTGATGCTACTGCTAGTCAGGGGGCCTCCAACTCAGCCATGGGGTTCCATTTAGACTATTTTGTAGAAAAGGATGATGACATTGAGTCATATTTAAGCAGATATGAAGTATTAGCCACTACTTATGGGTTAGAAAGAGAAAGATGGGGTGTAAAGTTGTCTCAGGGTCTTCGGGGAACAGCTTATGAAGTGTTTTCCAAAATGAGCAGGGATGACCAAGACAACTATGATATGTTGAAGCAGGCTCTTCTGTTAAGATATGAAAAGAATGGAGAGTTTTATAGAAAGAAATTTAGGAATGCCAGGCTACTGTCGGGTGAGACCTATCACCAGTTCTCCGCCCGGTTAGAAACGTATATGGAGAAATGGGCTTCTTTGGGGAAAACCCAAGATCTCAAAGAGATGATACTCATAGAACAGATGAGAGAGTCCATGGCTCCAGACATGAGAAAGTTTCTCATGGAACAGGGCGCGGAGAGGCTGGGTGAGATAATTAATGTCGCTGAGAGGTATCAGGCAGCCCAGGCAGAGGTAGCTGGCATCAAGAAAAGACCAGTAGATCAGTATAAGGCTCCTCAAAACCATAATAAATTTGACAACAGAGGTAAGCAGAACTTTGATAGGCCTCGAAATGATTTTAAAAATAAAACCTCACATTTCAATGACAGAAAGAATGATGAAAGAAAACCTTTTCATCAAGGTAGATGGTATTGTAAACATTGTATGAAGGAGGGACATGACACTAAGTTTTGTAAAAGTAAACCTTCTGGATTGGCTGCTATGAGAAGGGGGAACCAGGAAGTAAAGGACAAACCTGCTGGACAGCAGGAACCTTATCACCCCCCAGTTTGCGAGGATGTTGTATGCAATGATGTCACCATTAGGTGCCTCTATGATACAGGTTTAGATTTTGATGCTGTCGTGAGCTCGCACTTGGTGAACCCAGATCAGTATACCACAGAAACAGTGGAGATACAAGGGGCGACCAAGGACCTACCACTCATGAAACTTCCCATTGCAAGGATAACAGTGAAAACTCGCTATATAGAAGGGATAATCAGAGCAGCAGTGATAGACGCACCCATCTACCCTCTGATATTGGGGTGTCGTTATGTCTACTTGGGGAATCCCAAGAGACCTGTGGTCTTGGCAGCAGTCCAGACCCGATCACAATCCAGAAAGGAAGAAGATGAACCTATAAATACTCATCCAGAGGAGATGAGAAAGGCACAGGCTGAAGATAGGTCACTGAAGCCGTGCTATAAGAAACTCCCAAAGAGCCATACTCCTCCTAATAAAGGAGAATTATATATGAAGAATAAATTGTTATATAGGAAGGCCGGCACTGGTTCAGCTGGTCACGGACAGCTGGTCCTTCCCAGTTCATATAGGGAAAAGGTAATGGAGTTAGGTCATGCTATCCCCTTCAGTGGTCACATGGGGATTAGCGCAACAGGACAGCGTATAGCTTGTCATCATTTCTGGCCAGGGATAACGGAAGACATAAAGAGATATGTAAAATCCTGTCCCGAATGCCAGAGAGTAGCTCCAAAGCATTGGACTGCTCCAGCAACTCTTGGGGAAATGCCCATAGTGGGAACCCCTTTTGAGAGAGTTGCAGTGGATATTGTGGGACCTCTCACTCGGACCAAGAGGAGGAACAGTTACATCCTTACTCTGGTAGACACTTGTTCTATGTGGGGAGAGGCGGTAGCCCTGTCGTCAATCGATTCGAAACATGTGGCAGAAGCATTACTTACGATATTCACAAGGTTAGGATTCCCGCATCAAATCTTGACTGATAATGGCTCACAGTTCAAGGGGAAACTAACAGAAGAGGTTTTTAGGTTGTTTCAAGCCAAACACTTTCATTGTAGTCCGTATCACCCCAAGGGAACGGCCAGGTAGAGAGGTTCAATGGGACTCTCATTTCTATCCTGCGAAAGCTGGCACTTGAGAAACCTGATACGTGGGACCAATACTTGCCCGCCGCGTTGTTTGCGTACCGGGAAGTACCACATAATTCAACCGGAATGGCACCCGCAACCCTGTTATTTGGGAGGCCAATAAAAGGTCCTCTCGAAGCTATGTTAAGGACCTGGACAGATGAGAAGGCAGAGGAGACTGTTACCTCATCCTATCAATATGTGAACGAACTGACCACTCGTTTAAAAACTAGTTGGAAACAGGCAAATGATAATTTGAGACAAGCCAGGAAAAAGCATGCTGCTTATTATAATAAGAAAGCTAAGGATAGGGAGCTTGCTGTAGGGGAGAAGGTGCTTCTTCTATTGCCCGGCAGCAACAATAAACTTCAGATCGGATGGCAAGGGCCATACACAGTTTTGGAAAAGGTATCCAGAACAAATTATAAGATAGACAAAAAGGGAAAGGAAAAAGTCTATCATGTGAACCTTTTGAAGAAATATCTGGACAGACAAATCCAGGAAGGAACACACCTACTGGCCTTGTCTATTGCAACCGAAATGAAAAATGACCCTTTCTCCTCATTTGAATATCCACTGAAACCCAGTGAAACGTTTGCACAGGTGAAGATCAGTAATCACCTGACAAAAGGACAGAAGGAGAAGGTTCAACAGGTCCTTGAGAAACATACAGATGTGTTAACGGATAAACCGGGGCACACCAATTTGTTGGAATATGATATGAAACTACTAGACCCAGCACCTATCTGTATGAGGCCCTATTCCATTCCTTTCGCTAAGGAAAAAGCTTTGAAAGAGGAGATAGATTATTTGTTACAAGAAGGGATTATTTCTCACAGTGAGTCTCCTTATAGTTCCTGTGTGGTTTTGTTGCGGAAACCATCGGGAAAACATAGATTGTGCATAGATTACAGAAAACTGAATGCTGTCACAGGTCAGGTGGATCCATTACCTGATACTACTCAACTATTTGCCAGGCTGAACAAGGCAAAATATTTTTCTAAGGTGGATCTTAGCAAAGGCTATTATCAAATTCCAGTAAAGCCTGAGGTTCGACCTTATTTAGCCTTTAGCACCTCGGAAGGTCATTATGAGTTCAACATGTTACCGTTTGGGTTGAAAAATGCCCCGAGTGTGTTTTCTAGGATGATGCGAAAATTATTGGATCCCCTGAAAAATCCATGTATTTCGAATTTTATGGACGATATCCTCATTGCTACAGAAACATTTGAGGAACACGTTACCTCTTTGAATATGCTGTTTGATAGACTCAGAGAGGCTAACTTAACCGCTAGGCCAACAAAATGTTGTATTGGTTGTAAAGAGTTGGAATTCTTGGGACATACCGTACATCAGGGTAGCATGACCCCTGATCCTAAGAATCTGGAAAAATTGAAAAAAAAAAACACCTAGGCCACAAACAAAGAAAGATGTGCGATCTTTCGTGTCGTTGTGTGGTTTCTACCAAAAGTACATTAAACATTTTTACTCTATATGTGCTCCTCTGAACTCGAAAGGGTCAACCTGATACAATAAATTGGTCCGCACAGTGTGAATTTGCTTACCAGGAGTTAAAAGAGAAACTTACAAGCAGGCTAGTGTTGCAATTGCCTGACTTGAATCAAGAATTTATCGTGAGAAGTGACGCAAGCAATGTGGGCCTAGGCGCTACATTGTTGCAAAGGTCCTCCTCACAAGATGGAGAATTGAACCCAGTCGCTTATGCAAGCCGCAAGTTGAACAAGGCGGAAAACATTTTTTCAACAAGTGAAAAGGAATGTCTAGCTTTGATATGGGCTACAAAAAAATTCCAAATTTATTTATATGGCAGGACATTTGTGGTCCAAACGGATCATTCACCTCTCGTATTCCTGTCACAAGCCAAGCATGAAAATTCCAGATTATTGAGATGGTCATTATTATTGCAGCCATACTCATTTCTGATTGAATATATTCCCGGCCCTCAGAACGTGGGTGCAGACTTTTTGAGTAGACATCCTTATGATGAAGATCAGAAAAACGCGTAAGACTTCATTGAGCTAAGTTATCTCGCAGATAATAACCTGCAAATGAATGCATGTTTTAGGATGGGAGGTGTGTAGTAAAATCTGCGATAATAATCGCTCATTTCAGTAAGATTTTAGTTATAAAATGATAATAAATAAACCCGCCCTATTGTGTCTGACGGTGATACTCTCACACGCCAGCATAGCGCTGAATTTTGTGCCGTGGACAGGCTTAGAACCGATCCCGCCGTTTAAACCTCCTCGCTTTCCTTGTGACGTACATTTTTAACATTTTGCCCGATCTTCTTCTTCTTCTTCCTCGTTCGCCTTCAGACTTCCACATTTATGACTCTAATAAAGGCAGTAGTCAACCCAAGGCTCCCAACATCTCCAAACAGTTTTTCGTTGACAGAAGTGGGTTGTTGCCATATGCTACTCCGTTCATTACTGTTTGCCCGATCTGATAGAGACTGTGGCAAGACTTATAATTAACGATTTTGCGGAAGTGTGCCGCCAAACTACTGTCTGAATTAACGTAATATTTTGACTTTAACGCTGGTAATAAGTAGTAATCCTTACAAATTTGGTAGTGTAACACGAGACAACAGTTATAATTAACGCAAATTCTTACACCCGCCGCTCAAAACCCCGCTTCGCTTGACACGTTGTGCCTTGCATATATACACGCTGTGGCAAAGCCACCAGAGGCAAACACGCAGACAATTTTATTTCCTCCTCGCGGTAGTATTACTGACGTCACTAAAACAAGTAGTTATTTGAAAATACATGCTAGCGAGAGATGAAAAAGGGGGGGGGGGGGGGGAATGGCCGTCTTGTGTAAAATTTTTATTTGACGATTGACCGTGACAAAATTGAAAATCTAAACCATAATGAAACTGACCATAAAAGTTATATGATAGTATAGCTTAGAGTCCACTGAGCAAGAATATGTTTTAAATAATATGGTAGTCCCAGTATTAGCCAAGTTATTGAGAAAATACTAAATGTCTACGGACGCGCGACCAGAAAGACTGTTGTTCCTGCTTGTTTTTTCATAACGTTAGTGAGGACGGCAGCTTAGAAAAGAGGCATTGAGGTACATTCAAATTCGCTTGAGGAACAAGAGTATAGGAGGGAAAGGGGAGCGGTAGGAAAATTGTTAACCAAAACGAAACATCTTTTTGTATTGGCATAACTAAAGCAGACTGGCCAATCGACTACCAGACGCAGAGTTTGTTTGGAATTATTTTTTGTTTTTCAAAAACTACATTTGAATTCTGGTAGTCGCAAGCTTTCGATTGGCCATTGCTAATAAATATTAGCAAAAGGCTTTCACTATTCATTGCCAGTTGAACAAAACTTTTCATTCAAATACGCTGAGATCAGCTGTGTTAATTGTAAAATTAAATAAAGAAGTATTCACAGTCTGGACAATGCAGAAGAAACTGAGGCCACTTCTTTGCAAGTCAGCGTCATTTGTTTATATTTCTTGAAAATTTGTGGTAAGAATGCTTTATGAATTTAATATGTTTAATCCCACTGCCAAAGTTAGATACTGCTATTGGGAAAAGTGAAGGACGTGCCGGGAGCAGACATTGTTGAGTCCTCACATTGAACTGTATCTAACTGATGTGTGTTGTCATGATTGTGTTTTAATATTATTGCATTAGAATATATTAGTAAGCCTCCGTGTTCCATGAACACTGTTCAACATGCCTGAAGCATTTATATTTAAAAAAGAAAAGAAGAGAAAATCATACAACAGGAAATGTGGTTACTCCACATTATTTTATTGAGGAAAATTATGTAAACGTACAGTGGCGTATCTGCCATAGGGACCCGAGGTGTGGTCACAGCAAGGTGTGAGTCATGTTAAATTAGGGGGAGTGCACCTGTAATGCACGCGAGGCTGACCCCATAGCACCGTAGGAAAATAATAAATATAAGAAGCGATCAGATATAAAAGGCCAGGGTGTCCTTTTGTTGCAGAGGTTTTATTTCCTGTTGCCAGCTGGTAACAGGAAACCTGCTGAGTGAGAATAAAGCCATCAAGTCTCCGACCATTTGTTTATGCTGTCAAAAGATAACGGGAGGAGCTTGGGCATTTTGCGAGATTGAGATTTTCTGCAACTTCATACTGTATTATCATTCTTCAAGGAATCCCAGGTGATGTGTTAAGCATCTGGGTATATCTGACACTTTCGTTTAATAAACTCTGGTATTTCAAATCATACTCAGGAAGTTTATGGGGTATGATGAAACTACAGCCCCTCATACACAGTGACTCTCCCTCTTAGATGAATAAAGTGTAAGCTGTGAACATTCCAACAGGAAAGATATATATATATATATATATATATATATATATATATATACATATATATATATATATATATATATATATATATATATATATTGACTCTATAATTAGTGGACAAAGAGTCCAGATATTTTAGTTGATCTTTTCTGTAAACTATCTTGTCCTCATTTTCAAAGACCTGTCCAAAAGATATGGCTGGACAGGCAGATTAAATTGTACAGAAAAAAATATTCATTTTAAAGAAAAACTTAATCCCTGGTTTTATTCACTTCCACATAGAAAATTAAAGTGTTTCTGTGTTGTGTACCATCATTTCATTTCTCCCCTAGACACTAGGTACATCATACACCAGACACTAGAGACAAAATAGTGACCGTGTGAGATCTAGGGAGGTAGCGTTAGGTTCCCTGCACATAATTCATCATCATCATTTATAGAGTCAGGGGCCTACATGTGCTTGACCTCACACGGTTAATACATACACGGTTTTCATACTTTTAGGATACCATCATAACCTCCCCAGCAAATCAAACTTTGCTACACTGGTCTCAGTATTTAGTCTGAGAATTAGCAATTGTCTAGCACTACATCCAACAACTTTGGTCACGAAAGAACTCAACTCGAATGATAAGCAGCCTGTGCTTAGGCATAAGTCTTCTTTTTGACAAAGCTTCGCTTTTACGCAAAAGTACAACTGAGTGGGTGAGTGAGATATATATTTATATTGATTACATTCCATTACATATATGTAATATCATTTTAGATGGTTATTATTCACGAGTATAACTGATCTTTTAATGTTATAAAGGCATTTTATAACTAACTAGTAAGACTGAATTTTGTGTGCATTGTGATAGATACACATATGCATTGAGCGTCATAACAGACTAGTATCTAGTGGGATGAATCATCTTCCCTTAGTGTCATTGTTGACTATAATCTTAGGGATGAGTTATCTCCCCTGTGTTTGCCATTGAATGGAATTTAAAGCATATTTCAGAGAGAGCGTATTTGCTAACATTTGGGTGTGCTGAGTTAATATTTTAATGCTCTAATTTTTTAAAGGAGTAATTCAATTCCAAAGTGTATTAGGTTAGAGAATCAAATCCAGCTGGTGCAATTTAATGATAATGATAATAATAAAAATAATAATCATATTAATACAGAAGTATGAATTGCTTTGTAATATTGTACATTTCAATTCTTGATAATGAGTAGAGCCAGAAACATTGAATACTGATTGCAACAAGAGATTGGATTTATTGCAATACTTTAGTGAACATGGCAGAGTAATCATACACCATGTGTTATGAAGGACTATTAGTGATGGTGGCTAAATGTACATGTAGAAGATGTCTTTTATGATATATGTGATTTATTGACTTAAGCAAACAGGTAAATACCCTTATGATGTGTAGTATGCTTGTATGGTATTTGTCTCACATGCAAAAACTGTAGGGCAGCAGTACGAAAGACAAATATTACCGAAGTTGTGTTGTACCTTCCCCAGTTCTTTTAGGGTAGTCTTACCAGGAGCTTCCGTCTTCATCGATGACGTCGAAACCTGGATCAGGGATAGAGAACTTCCAACGCCTGAGATAGATCTGCACCTAACACACACACCCTTATTCTTTCACGTGGAGAAATCAGGGAGTGACCAGGATTGCTGTCAGGAATCCAGATAAGTGGCACTATCAAGAACCAACCACTTCTTCAATCAAACTTAAGAAATGTCCTATGATGAATTATCAACAGTTTTGTAAACCACTATAAACACAACTTCATCAATGTCCTAATGCTGAAAGACAAATAATCTTTGTTTTCAATCTCAAGTCAAATTCTATAACTCCTGAGAGACAGTGTCAATACCTTTGTAGACACTATTGCATTTTTGATTATCTTAAATTCTATAAATATTTGATTGAATACATATTTGATATTTGACATCTTATTTCCATCAGTAAAGTTTCATTGTAAATTTCTAAAATCAAGATTAGTTTACTGACTTTTCTTTGGTGTTACAGTGATGTCTAATACTGTAAGATTATGCCATATTTGTGTTTAATTAATGGGGGCTATTTCTAATCATTCAGTACCTTAGGGAAAAGTGTGGCCTGGATAACTACTAACTCTTAGTCTACTCCAAGGATTCTCAACCTGCTAAAAGACAGTTACTTTCCAGTATCCCTATAAATAGAGCTGCCAGTGATTCTCACTCTATTTTCTTCCTGCGGAACTTATACTTACATTTTCTGCAGATTTTCTTCGAGCCAAACTTCAGTGAGATTATCTTGGACTGTCTTGGTACTTATTCATACATTCATTTTCTTCCATCTATCCATCAAAATAATCAGCCAGCCACACCGACCACGCCATGTTTTTTTTCCGCAAACGACGGAAACATTAAATTAATTTATTAATTAGCTAATTAAATCAATTTAATTCTTTCGTGTTTCTGGTTAGTTCCTTTAAATTATATTATGTGTTAGATGGCCTGAAATTTAATTACTTTCAAGTGACCTGGATACTTGTGGGTCAGGAAATTTTATTAAGAACCAGTTCGTACCAATGTCTTGGTATTCATAGTTTTAACTTTGTTTTTTCGCTTTATTGATAAGTAGCTACAACATTTCATAAAGTTTGAAAGTGTATAATATTTATTTGTCACGAACAATTTTAGGAGCTATTTATTAGAGATAAAGCTCAACACAAAAATAAGAATCTCCAAGTTAAATGTCAAGTCAGTCCTATTGTATGGCTGAGACACACGGAGAACACATACACACACACAAAATAATTTTTTTTAAAGTTGCAGACAAATTGGTGCTTTCGTAGAATGGAAGGAGTGAAATGGCACGACAATGTTATAAGTGTTGAACACGTGACTACAACTAGACAAGTACTAGTGGAACAAGATGATAAAACCCTGGCGATGGACATGACACACTTTTAGGAAGCATGTTGATAGGATGACCAGGCTATCCTTGTGTCTTATAATCCTAACAGTAAGAGAAGCAGAGGTGTACAGAAGAACTAATGGAGCAGAGAACTTGATACAGATATGACAATGATGAGGATGGCTTGGAAGGACCTTGAGCTGATGGCACGCGACTGTAGGACTTGGCATGTGTTTGTTGAAGGCTTGTGTTCCTTGAGCAGCTAAATGTTATTGATTGGATTGATTAAAGATAAATCAAAATGGTCTTTAGACAGTTTTAAAGAAGTAATAAAAGATGTTTAATTTCATTTACGAGTATGTATAGTAGTAGCAGTAGTTGCACCATTCAGTCATAACTTTGGGAATGCGCCCCTGACGTGATAGCCCTCAATTGTTTTTTTTCCTAGTGTTCCTTTCGTTGTGTTATCTCATCTGCTTGTTGTGAGAGATTCTTTTCTCCCAATCAGAGGTGGCATCTTCTTCTTCTTCCTCGTTCGTCCTGAAAATGACGTTGGTTGCGTTGTGTCGCTGTTTACGATATTTGCGCCTTTCGGCCCGACACATCCGACTTCCGCACGGCATTTTTTGTGACCGGGTTTGCCTTCCCTCTTCGATCCCTACTCTCTCGGCCAGACCGCAGTGATGCAGCCTGTTTCCAGGAGCACCACTTGGAGGTGAAGTGGGGTCTTGGTCAGCTCTGGTTCGCTGACCCTGACGCAAGCAGTCAAGCTATGGGTCGCTGATTGCATTCATCTCTTTTGCTGCGTCTTCGGTGAGGTGGCTTCATAGGGAGAACGCCACTTGGTGCGATCGGCAGCTTCATGCTCCCAGGTTGCTGGATTTATGTCCAGTACCTTCATGTCTCTCTTGCACACGTCTCTGAACCTCAGCTGTGGTCGTCCGATTGTTCTGTTGCCATCTGCCAGTTGCCCGTTGAAAATAAAGTTTGAGGATGCTACCATTTTCATGCGGCGGACATGGCCAAGCCAGCGTAGTCTGTGCTGTCTACGCAGTGTGTACATGTGTTGCCTATCATATGTTGACTACCATTTTGTTGAACGTCATAATGTTGAATGGCGTTGAAGACATAGTATGGTGTCTGTAGTCTGGTTTGTGTAAGATGCAGATGTGTATACAAACAGTTATTATCACAAACAGGGCAATCCACACCAGGACGTCACATTAACTCACGATGGGTAAATTCAATGAGATTTGCAACAGCTAGTGACGTTTTCTTGTATAATTTATTGTGGACGCCACATGACAAAATTTATACGCGAAGGTAGGTACATCATAGGTACAATCAAACAGTCATTGTTACAGCAACATATTCAGTACATCATAGAGCTGTAAATGTATTCAGGCGGAAATCTCCATCCCTTTCTATAACAGCTGGAAGATATCAATATGATAGGAGATCAAATCCTCTCTTCTAAATCTAACCTCAGCAAGACAGGGACGTCTTCTGAAGTGTATCAATAATGTCCTCAAAAATCCTCCAAATTCCTTTAGTTATCCAAGATATCAAATCTGGAACAAGCAGTAAAGTTTAGCAGGCAGATAGTTCTTAGAACATGCATCCATCGATGCAGTAACAGCGAACATGATTCGTGAGCTGACGAAAAGCTTCTCATAGCGTAGACCCGCCTATAATCGGGCTACAAACAAAATGTCAATCTCGAAAGATATCGATAAATGTCAAAAATGTCATTACCTTTACTTCAGGAAATAAACATATAACTTTCCAAGCCCTAAGAATCACCACAGATATATCATCTCCGAAGGAACAATATGAATAGGACATTATTTCCTGAACAGTTTAAGCACAGACGCTGGCAAACCAAAACGCGTCTTGCTTCTCACGCATCTGCCACACTCTCTGAATGTCGGGGCGGAACTCGTGCAAAAAAGCGATCAAGATCAGACATGCGCAGACAAGCGCGACTCGAACCGTGTTCAGCCAACTTACGAACCAAAGAATATTCTGGAGAACAATCGTACAGATTCGAACCTAATAAGGAAATGAATCTTGAAACATTGCGATTGTCAACTGTTTATAAGAACTGACGACCTGAGCGCTCCGTATATGGAGATGACTCAAAATCGTTCACACAAACTATCGGCAACTTATCGTCACACGATTAGACAACTAGTAGAAATAAAAAGTGACTACAATTACATGAGTTATTTCCCATGCATTACAAAATTAAATATATAGACAGTATAAGTTGCGACAAGTTTAGCGCAACATTACCGCAACCTCCCGATTTAAAAAAAAAATGTGCAACATTTTTTTTTAAAAATATCCAATGGTAAAACCAAAATCGGTTTAACAACGCACGAATTATGCGAGGATATGTAATTGCACAGCCTAATATGAGGCTAAATTGACACATAAAGTGTCTGGTGAGAATATTTCTCAACAGATAAAAAATCTGATTCAAAAAATAGATATCGGGGAGGTGCCACCAACACACACTACGCTTGCATGAAAATACAATATAAATATGCAAGTTCATATCATTATAATCAAATAGCGGTGTCATACTCTAATACCGCTTAGAATGGATGTACACATCTGATATAGAATGTTAAATAGTACATTATCTAAATGTTTAATAATATCATTACATAATGAAATTAAACATAAATGACGCTCCAGGACACATCTCCTGTCGTTCCAAGGGTACATACACAATGTGGAACTCTCCATGTTTGACAACAGAAAGGTAGCTTCTCAGATCATCAATGACATGCTGAGAAAAAAACAACCAATATAATTCTATTTAATAGCCATTATGTTTCATACTATACAGTGAAAAGGTTGAAGAGCAATAGCATATCGAGTTGATCTCGAACTCTTCAAGTTCTTAGTCTGAATAGCTGTAAGAGCTTTTTGATCAGTTTCTAGAATGAAATGTGCGCCCAGGAGGAGTCTTTGTAGTTTGAGAATTGCCCAAACCATAGCCAACAATTCACGGTCTAAAACCGAGTAGTTCCTCTCTGCCGCATTTAGTTTTCTAGAAATGTACATAACAGGATGCAGAGTTTCAGCATATTCCTGCATAAGTGCTGCTCCAATCCCAGTGGATGAAGCATCACTTCGAAGAACAAAAGTCCTATCAAGAGTAGGTAATCTTAGGATGGGAGGAGAAGAAAATATTTTCTTGATCTGGTCTAAGGAAGATTGACATTCCTGAGACCAACGAACCAGATTAGGCGACCCTTTCTTCAACAAAGTTGAGAGAGGTGCCATGATCGAAGATAGATTCGGGATGAATCTCCCATAGAATTGAATTAGACCCAAGAGACTACGGACTTGTTTCTTCGTTTTAGGTACAGAGATGTTCAATATTTTCGAAGTATTGTGGTCTTCTGTCTTCAAGAGACCATGACCAACACGATGACCCAGGAAAGAGATTTCACCAAAACCAACATAGGCTTTAGAGGGTTTTGCTGTCAAATTAAACTCACGTAGAGTGGACAGTAGGTCATATAAACCCAAATAGTGATCTTCCCAGGAATCACCGAAGAGACAGATATCATCTAAGTATGCGATGACGTCTGAACGATGAGAAAGAATTCGACGCATCATGCGAACGAAAGTAGAAGGGGCGTTCATAAGACCGAAAGGCATAACATTCCATTGAAATAGACCCCTAGGTGTTGAGAAAGCAGTAAGAGGTTTGGCATGATCTGCTAAAGGCACTTGCCAATAACCTTTAGACAAGTCAAGTTTAGTGAAGAATCTAGAATTAGAAAGTCTAATAAGTAGATCTTCTAGTAAAGGCATAGGTTCAGCATCGAACTTTGTGACTTGATTTAATTTGCGATAATCAACGCAAATTCGTATGTTCTTATCTTTCTTCCGAACAATAACCATGGAAGAAGAATATGGAGAAGTCGATGGTTCAATTATGTTTAATTGAATCATTTCATCCAATTCCTTTTCCACTTGTGACTGAAAGTGTATAGTGATAGGATAAGGCCTAACCCTAATAGGATTATTGTCAGTAAGAATTATGTCATGTTCTATGACATGCGTTTGACCAGGGATGTCGGTCAGAACATCCTTAAATGTCTGTAACATCGACGAGACTTGACGATGTTCATCAACAGAAAGATTAGGAGAAATGGAGACATCTTTCCAAAATTCCATGGAATGTAGTGGAACCACTGGAAGAGGAAGATCGACATCAGTAAAAACCGATTCCTCATCCTGTATGACAGACAGGGATGAGTAATGACCATGAGGTACAGAAGAATCGTCCGTTGCCTGGAAAATAGGCAGCAAATAGTCTGGACGCTCATGAAATTCCGTTAGCATGTTGATATGGAAAGTTTTATGTTTTCCATCTATATCGACCACATAGTCAACATCGGAAATTCGTGAGACTATTGCATATGGACCTTTCCATGCAATCAGAAGTCTATTTTCCCTACTGGGGAGTAGGACGAATGCTTTGTCACCTGGACAAAGTTGTCGTAGACATCTGTTCTTGTTAGCAAACTGCCTTGCTTTTTCTTTAGCAATTTCTGACGAAGCAGTCGCTAGTTTGCATGCCTCAATGATCTTTTGCCTAAGAGCAATGACATACTCATATGAGGATTGAGTGTAATCACTAATATCATCGGCAGTGATGAGATCGTGTAACAAAGACATAGGGCCGCGCGGACGCGCGCCAAAGACAAGTTCAAAGGGAGAAAATCCTGTGTGTTCGTTTGGGACCTCTCTATAGGCAAAGAGAGCCGCGGGTAAAACCCTGTCCCAATCTTGAGGATGATCTTCAGTTATCTTACCAAGCAAAGTCTTGAGCGTTCTATTCAGACGCTCAACCAAACCATTAGACATAGGATGATAGATGCTACTGAGAGATCTTTTAATGTGTAAGGTAGACATTACTTGAGACATAGTATCAGATATGAGTTGGGTGCCATGGTCTGATAGTATTTCTCTGGGGAACCCCAAGCGAGAAAATATCAGCCAAAGAGCATCTGCGATATCTGTAGTAGATATGCTCTTTAGAGGGATAGCCTCTGGCCAACGTGTGCACATATCGACACATGTAAGGATAAACTGATGTCCTCTGGCCGACTTTATCTTAAAAGGGCCAATAATATCTATGGCCATTTTCTGAAATGGCCGAATAGGGATGTCAGCAGCCTGGATAGGCGCAGCATGTCGTGGTCCTCTAGATTTGACCTCCTGACATACCTGACATGGTCGGCAGTATATACGAATGTCCTTGTTAACAAAGGGCCAAAAGAAAGCCGCAAGGACTCTCGACTTTGTACGGGAAAATCCCATATGTCCAGCACATTGCGAGTCATGAGCATGTTGCAATATTTGCACTCTCATACTCTTGGGAACAAGAATTTGCGAATGTACTGATGTAGCCGAGTCTTGTACCATACGTACAAGTACGCCGTTTTTCATTGCTATCCAAGATTTTCTTTGTGTATCCTTATTTGGATCACCTTTCTTCGCAAGAATGAAGAATTTTTTTAACGTAGGATCTTCTTCTTGTAATTTTATTAACGAGTCACGAGAAATAACCAAGGTACTATCTTGGCTATGAACTTCATTATCATTATTCAACGAAGTTTGTGGTGTTTGTAGAGCTTGTGCTCTTGTAACCACTGCATTGGTAGCTTGCATATTATCATCTTCCCAAGCAGCAATCTGCTGTGGGGTACATTCCCTAACTCCGTGAATACGACCAATAATAAGGTCCGCAATAGGATTAGGTAAGAAACAGGCATGCACATCTCCCGTAAAGAAAGGAGTGGCAATGTGAATTACAGCAGTAGGATATTTCTCTAAAGTGCCGCCAATGTGACACATTTGATAACCTTTCCTGTAGCGCAGGATGGTTCTACAAGCGATTGTCTAACACCAATAGTGGTGCATCCGGAATCGAAAAGTAGTGAGACCGTAGTATTATTAACAAGACCTTTATGTAGAATTAGAGAACCTCTCCCGTCATGTGCAACCAAAGCAGGAAGAGCGGGGAGAGGGTGACCACAACTCAAAGTCGATATTGTAGTCGGTTCGAACAGAGTACTGCATTGGGGGCATTTGTTTGCTCTCCCAAAGTCAAAAGAAGAACAAGTGACAGCGTCAGAGTTTTTATTATCAGAAACCTGATTACAAGCTCCCTGAGATTCTTGTTGAACAGAGTTAGCCTGCTGATATCTCTTTTTTTTTGTATTGAGATCTACCGCGACTACTATTACCTCTGAAGTTATCACTGTTGTTATTATCTCTGTAGTTATTAGTGTCTCTATTATAACTGTTATCCTGTTTTGAACTACAGTTTCCATGATTATTATCATGTCCACATTGATGTGAACATCGATTTGTTTGGTTTTGAGGTCTACGCGAGGAAAAGCCTCTGTTACCATATCCTCTTCTGAAATGCCTAAAATTATTAGGTTGGAAGTAACGAGGACTGTCAGCACGTCTCCAATTCTTTGAAGAAGAATCACCCTGAAATTGATTTCCATAATTTTGACCGTAACTACGGTTACTTTTCCTATCAAAATTTTGTTGGAATCTATGACTAGAGTTTTGACCATAAGGTGCTGCCGAAGTAACTGGCAGACCTTCTTTTACTTTAGCGTTACCAATGGTTATGTGAGGATGCGCAGTTATATACTGGCTACAGAAATCTTCCATTTCTTTTATTGTTTTCGGTTTACGTTCGTGAAGGAAAGCAAGGAAAGACTCATTAACAGAAGACATGACTTTGTCTCTAAGTATTAAGTCTATAAGTCCTTCATAAGTTTTTTCTATCTTAGACAGCTCCACCCAACGTGAAAAAGTAAGACGTATCTTTGAAATGAATTCAGAGAATTGCATTCCAGTTTCTGGCAACATATTTTTAAATTGAAGACGATAGCCGTCTTCGTCAAGTTGGTATTTCTTTAACAACATAGCCCTGACAACATCATAGTTGTTCTTGTCAGGCTCATCTACCATACTTAACATACTCAAAGCATCACCTCTAAGTATCTTGGACAAATGATAAACCTGCAATGATTTATCTATGTTATGTACTTTACATGAAGTTTCAACTCTGTCCAGATAGAATGTTATATCGTCGATGGAAGCATTGAATGGTGGTAGATTAAGCTTGAAAGTGCTTGCATTAGTCTTATCTGAGACCTTATTTGCATCATTAGCATTACCCATGTTCATCACCTTAATTTCTCAACTTCCAAAGCTAAGAGTTTTTCTTCATGCTCCATTTTTGCTTTTCTCTCATCAGACTCTCTTTGTAACTTCCTTTCTTCATCTTCAGCTTGTTTTTCTAATCTTTTATTTTCAGCCTCTATTTCAAGTCTTTTATTTTCAGACTCAATTTCAAGTCTTTTATTTTCAGACTCAATCTGTAGTCTCTTCTCTTCAGCTTTTGCTTGTTTTTCTATTTCCATTTGGAATCTTTTTTCATCCACCTGCATCTGCAGTTTCTTTTGTTCAGCTTCCATTGTTAATGCTTTATCATATTGAGTAGTTGCAAATTCTTCTAACTTATCACCAGTCTTCCCAAGCGATTTACCTTGCTCAATAAAGTATTCAAGTGTAGACATGATGAGTAATAATATGAGTCCACAACCTGAAATAATTAATTATCTTATTTCAAATTTAATTATAGCAAGTCTTAAATGAAGCACTTGCTTACTCACAACACTATATTATTATCCCAATCTTTGTGGGAAACAAGTCTTAGATCAAAGAACTTGTGTATAGACCTTGTTGAAATATCATCAATCAACTCTTGATCATAGGTGCACTTCCCATTCAATAGTGCACAATACTATTCATCATTTATTTATCATCAGTGTAGTAGTGGTGCATCAGCATAATCCATTATTCAATTACCATTAGTGTAACCAATGACTATGTAAACCCAACTACAATGTAAACATCAACCATGTAAACACTAGCAATGTAAACATTAACACTGTAAACAATACCAATGTAAACATTAACAATGTAAACAATACCAATGTAAACAATAACAAAGGTTTAGCAACAATACGAAAACATTCGCAGAAATCAACAAAAAATAAAGCGAAAAGTAAAGAAATGTCACAAAAAATGTGATGATATCTGCGATAAGATATTACAAATACAAGACACAACAGTGTATAAACAAAAATGGTGTTTGAAACTAAACAATAGGAAAGAGTAGGCTAGCAAATACAAACAAATAAAAACAAAACTAAAGAGTGCGAAAAATAACGAAAACAATACTAACACATGTCATCACAACTAACAAAAAATAGCAACAGAAGTCGTTTTGCAAATTCCAGTATCGGAAATTTGCACACCCTACAGAAAACGCTCACGACAGACGACCTCTATGATGTGGTATGATCTAAGGGAGACACCGCCCAACCGAAAACCCGCAGACACATAAACATATAAATATAAATATACAAATAACATATAAACATATAACAAAAGAATGAGATGAAACACAGAAGACTCAGTAGAAGTATAAGGGCACAGTTTACGAACAAACAGGCCACTTAACTTATTGATATCCAACCGTCAGCAGGGCAAAGAACATGTGAAGATCAGCATTCTCTGGAAAGAAGATCCAACGTTGATCGAACATGTTGATCTTGCTTGGTAACTGCCAGGACGATGGTAAACTTGAGCTTCTGATATAATGTATGTTGTGTTGTTTCGGCACTTGACCCTCTTATCCAATAGTAAATTGATTGAAGTCGGTACTTGGCCTTCTTGAGAAAACAACTCGTATCAACCGGCACTTGACCTTCACAAACGACAGCAACTTGATGCAAGGAGGACAGCAACACGCTTAAACTGGCAATGTATGACTCAACGCCGGGTACTGTCATTTAGGCTCCCATAAATTGCAACAAAAATTTTTAAGTCCAGAAGGTACCGGACAACGCCGAGTAGTTTCAGGATTCTTTATGTAGATGTAGAATGTCTTGAAAAATGCTGTATGTTGATTTCTTGAAGGATGCTGTTTGTTGAATTCTTGTTGAATGAAGTGGGTAAAGGACCCCGTGTATGCTGGTACCAGACCAACCCAGCTTATGGCCACCAAATGTTGCCTATCATATGTTGACTACCATTTTGTTGAACGTCATAATGTTGAATGGCGTTGAAGACATAGTATGGTGTCTGTAGTCTGGTTTGTGTAAGATGCAGATGTGTATACAAACAGTTATTATCACAAACAGGGCAATCCACACCAGGACATCACATTAACTCACGATGGGTAAAGTCAATGAGATTTGCAACAGCTAGTGACGTTTTCTTGTATAATTTATTGTGGACGCCACATGACAAAATGTATACGCGAAGGTAGGTACATCATAGGTACAATCAAACAGTCATTGTTACAGCAACATATTCAGTACATCATAGAGCTGTAAATGTATTCAGGCGGAAATCTCCATCCCTTTCTATAACAGCTGGAAGATATCAATATGATAGGAGATCAAATCCTCTCTCCTAAATCTAACCTCAGCAAGACAGGGACGTCTTCTGAAGTGTATCAATAATGTCCTCAAAAAATCCTCCAAATTCCTTTAGTTATCCAAGATATCAAATCTGGAACAAGCAGTAAAGTTTAGCAGGCAGATAGTTCTTAGAACATGCATCCATCGATGCAGTAACAGCGAACATGATTCGTGAGCTGACGAAAAGCTTCTCATAGCGTAGACCCGCCTATAATCGGGCTACAAACAAAATGTCAATCTCGAAAGATATCGATAAATGTCAAAAATGTCATTACCTTTACTTCAGGAAATAAACATATAACTTTCCAAGCCCTAAGAATCACCACAGATATATCATCTCCGAAGGAACAATATGAATAGGACATTATTTCCTGAACAGTTTAAGCACAGACGCTGGCAAACCAAAACGCGTCTTGCTTCTCACGCATCTGCCACACTCTCTGAATGTCGGGGCGGAACTCGTGCAAAAAAGCGATCAAGATCAGACATGCGCAGACAAGCGCGACTCGAACCGTGTTCAGCCAACTTACGAACCAAAGAATATTCTGGAGAACAATCGTACAGATTCGAACCTAATAAGGAAATGAATCTTGAAACATTGCGATTGTCAACTGTTTATAAGAACTGACGACCTGAGCGCTCCGTATATGGAGATGACTCAAAATCGTTCACACAAACTATCGGCAACTTATCGTCACACGATTAGACAACTAGTAGAAATAAAAAGTGACTACAATTACATGAGTTATTTCCCATGCATTACAAAATTAAATATATAGACAGTATAAGTTGCGACAAGTTTAGCGCAACAACATGCTTCCGGTAACTGCTACTTCCCGTGTTGTGCCGACACCATAGGGTGAAGCTGGAATGTCCTTTCCAGGGCGTGATATTTAGTACAGTTGTTATGGAGATCAAGCTGTTGCCCATGAAACATGTTCCCCCTCTCCACGCAGCCGGTAGATCCAAAGGAACGGTAGTAGCCGATGCAGTTTGGTACCAGTCACGTCGCAGGAGTTGCCAGAATAATGTCGAATCGACATTAAATTGCCTTAGGGGCGCTGACTCCAGATTTATACTCAGAGTTTACTTCCGAAGCCTTTCCCGTTAAAAAGAAAAATAAATATTACACACATAATGGTATGTTTCAGGCACTGGTGAGAAATAAACAATTAGAAAACGAGACAACAGAAAACAAAAGATGTGAGTGGCTTACCGGAGAATCAAACCCAGGACCTTCCGAACGGCACCCCCGCCTAGCTATGAAAGCGAATCACACTATCCTCCCTGCCAACTAGGCACAACAAAAATAGTGCTTCTTAGACAAGGGTCATTAGCGCGATATTCCCGCAAGGCAGTGAGGCCATGTGCGCAGCATAGGAGAATTTAGATACGTTTAAAAGACTTTAAATCATATAACAGATTACATAGATAACCTGCAATACACAACTACAATTATTAGCACCGATTAGATTTTCATTTTACAACAGAATGCAGTCATGTTAATAAATACAAGCAGATCATTGTGACCCACTCTGCGTCAAAGAGATTAATTGACAGGTCACACTGAGTGACAGAAAACACAGCGTAAAAATTGAAAGTTCAAAACATGAGAATGTATACCCATGATCGCGTAGAAACATTTCAGAGGCAGACTAACAGAGCTGACGGAAGGCTAAGACGTTATGTTGTTTTGCTTTTTTTTTTTGTTTTTTTTTAGAAGAGCAAAGTTTCAGAGTTAGGATGTAGAAGAAATATTTTGTAGGTCCGCACTCCTTTAGCAGATTGTGTGACAGGTTTCAGTAGACATATTTTTTAGTTCTAGGAAATACAGTAAATAGTTTTCATAAAACTAAGGGAAGACTCTTAAGATATTATGTTTGAAGGGATGGTGTAGTTGGTGCTTGTATTCTGCAGATGCAGGAGATATGGTAGGTCTCAAATATTGTTTCACTCTGTAGATTGTAGTAGAAGAGAGTATTCGTTGAGTTGTAGAGTTCGGGTATGCTCTGGCGATTCCGATGCTCTGTGGATAGTCAATTATATGAAGAATATTGCGATTGTGTTTTCTTACGTCATAGAGGATGTTGAAAAATGTGGGTACTTTTTTTAGCAACATACCAGCAGCAATTACCGTATGCGCAGTCAAGTATTTTTAAATAGCACAGCCAGTTTGGTGAAATCTTCAAGCCAGCTCTTGTGTTCTGTATAGGTTAGCGTTGAGCTGCTTGTCGTGAGTTCTGTATAACAGTGTTCGGTTACGGAGAGACAATAAAATGACTAGTGTTTGACCGAGTATCACAGTCTGACGTCTTGTCATGACCTACCAGAGACTCCATCAAAGAGGTCAGTTGTAGGGAAATAACTTTCAGAAATAGTTGTGTAATATTTATTACAAGGCATGAGAACATGATATGTCACTGAGTTAGCTAAACATTTCAACAAATCAGATGTTAACCTTTAAACGGTTATTATAAAGGCGATGGTCTAATCTGATCACTCGATGGAGTCCACTCAATGCCCGCGGCCCCCAGGACGTTCCCGGCCCAACAGGGCGGTAGTTACGCCACAGGTATTTGTTGATACTGCGCAACTTGCAGAGGGTAAGGAAGAACTGTAATGAGAGAAATGAAGAAGTAGATTGTAGATGTATCATTAAGTAATGACAAGAATCTGGTAGTTATAATGATTTTTTTTCCAGAGAACAAAAATGATAGTAATGTACTCGTATAAGATACTATTTTTAAATAATCGATATTTGAATTTGAAGACATGACGGGCTGAAAAATTCAATGACTTGAAGACATGACGGGCTGAAAAATTCAATGACTCAATGACATGACAAACTGTTACCGTCATTTTTGTCGGTTTCAGAAGATGTAAATCTATTTTATATTTTTGATAATCGAAGGTACAGAACTGTATGTTAACTCCCTGACACAGGTTGATTATGGGTTACCTTCCCTGTGTTTATTCTTTTTTTAAGACGGGATAGTTAACTGTTCTCAAATCTGTTCTGTCTATGCATGCGCTAGCTTTTAGCGCGAACCGAACAGACTTCCGTCTGTGAGTGATGAGCTGGTTTTCTGCCGGACGAAGATGTCCGTTGTTCTTCTTCTGCATTATCTGGGGAAAAGATAGTCTTGTCATATTAGTGATTTCCCCAGAGTTATTCTGTTCGTCTGGAATGACGACAGGTGTTATTTGTGTAGTGTTTGGAATTCTGTCCAAGGTAAAATTACTCTATTATTACGCAAAGTTTGCAGAACATTTAGTATGAACCTGTGAGTAGCGCTCACAGTTCTTGTGATCCAGAGTCCATTATGTGTGCTTGACGTAGCCAGTTAGGTCTATTCGTTGAAGTACTGTATAGAAGCACAATAACCATATATTGTTATGAAACCCGCAGGATGGCGGTACGTTTCAGCATGAAAGATAATACATGCCTATGGAAAAATGTACAGTTGTTTATCAACCATTATAAGGCCCGTCATTACGGCCTATAACTTTGAGCAGAAGAAGAAGTACCTGAAAGGTGAAGCCAGATAAAGTCTTGACTGTATTATCAAGTTCACAGACTTCCATGTTAAGCAACTATATTTGTTTAAGGATTACCTGACGCGTTCAGTCAGGGGGGCCCTGAGCTCCAATAGGAAAAGAATGTGTTGTCAAGCCAGCGTTATTAGCATCATACCTATGAGATATACGGAACTGATGATGTTCGATGTTATTAATTATTAACACCTATGAACAGTTGTTTAAGGACAGACCATTGTCGATAACGTCCTTATAGATGAGTGGTCCAAGCTTTATTTACCAGATGTTTTGCCAGTCATATCCAATATACATGTTGTGTCTTGATTCTCGTCCATTTGACTGTACCTGTTGATGTCACTGTGTCACGTAATTAAATGGTTGAAAGTTCCAGCAGTTTTCTACAATTACTGACTACTGCATGTGAGTGAGTGGGTGCCTTGTTTACATTTCAAAGATCATATACGCATTCGTGTCTCTACACACCCACCTCACTTGTCAACCATACAATCTTCGAGTACCTTACATACAAGAAATGTCTGATGTTCGAATGTCAACATGACACCCTTTCAGCGCCTCAACGCCTGGTGAGCTATTCATGCATAACAAAGCTGCTTGGCCCAGGTCGGACGGACTACAACAGTACACAGCAAGGAGATTGTTACGTTCCTACATATCATACGTAAATCCGACCTTAACATTTGTAGTGGTCACATAATGAAAAGGACATAACATTCGTGGTGGCCGTAAATATACGGTAACATTTGTCGTATGCCAGATCAGTGGGTCTAAAGCTGTTCATTGGACTGAGTGAGAACATTATTTGATGATGAACTACACATTGGAAACTGGACAAGCTCATTTATACTGTTCAATACATAACAGCAACACACCTTCAACAGTTTGAAACTCGTCGATGACCTTCATTGTGAACGATCACGACTCGTGTTTACATTCAAGTTCAGCTGTTGTGACAATTCTCATCACTGTAATTGTCAACGGTGGAGCTTCCTCGCATTGCTGTATATTGTCAAACATCATTGTTGACTAAGGCCAGGATTATATCTAAGATAAGTGGCGGTTATTTTTTGAAACTTGGTACCGTTATATTATGAATAACTGAGCCTTCTTTCAACACACTTTATTAATGCACTCTTTGTTTACATGTTCTTTGTTTACATGCTATGTTAGTGTGTGTCTCGTGGGCTGGTTGGGCAGGTGACTCCATTAGAAGATACCACGTAAACAGAGGTTCTATCGAGAGCGTTTTCTATAGGGACGGCGCATATTTCCCACAGCGGGAATTGCGAGCGACGCGTGTTGCTACTTTTCATTTTTTTTTTCTTAGCTGTGACGAGATGTGTTAGTGTCGTTTTCGTTATTTTTTCCATTCTTTGATTTTCGATTTGTTTTGTTTGTATCTGTACGCCTCTCCTTCTTTTCATTTATTTGTATACGCCCTTTTTGTTTATAATAGTGTTGTGATTTGTTTTGATTTTCGCAGTTATCATTGTAATTTTTTACAACATTCGAATTAGTTAAGCTTTATTTATCATTTGACTTCTGCGAACGTTTTCGGTTGTGATACATTCTTGTCTTTGTATTGTTTTCGTCTACTTGTTTATAATACACAGTCTATATATATACTTGGTCATGGACTATTATTGTTGATATGATACACTTTTCAGATAGAGGTTATTTATGATCATATTATTATAAGGAAACAAGGTGATCATACAAGTTTTGATTAAAAGACGTGTCTCCCACGGAGATTGGGATAGAATAAAGTGAAGTGAGTATACAAGTCCAGGATTACAGACTTGACTCCCATTGAGGTTGGGATAAGGTAATTTGTTCAATTTTTCAGGTGTAATCTCATATTATTGACAGGATGTCTACATTGAGCAAGGGAAATCCCTTGGCAAAACTGGTGACAAATTGGAAGAGTTTGCACTTGCTCAATATGCCAAGGCACAGAAGGCTGAAGAGAAAAAGATGCAAATGCAGTTGGACAGAGAAGCTGAAGATAGAAGAATACAGCAACAAAGAGAAGCTGAAGAGAGAAAATTTCAAGCTGAAGCTGCTGCTGAGGAGAGAAAACTTCAAGCTGCTGCTGAGGAGAGAAAACTTCAAGCTGCTGCTGAGGAAAGGAAAGCACAAATGGAACATGAGGAAAAACTATTAGCTTTGGAGTTGGAGAAATTAAAGGTGATGAATATGAGTGCTCCTCAATCAACTTCGGGTAAGATAAAGGAGAATACTTACAATGTTAAATTACCTCCCTTCAACTCTCTTAAGGACGACATAACCTTCTACCTGGATAGATTCCAATTAACATGCGTAGCGCATAAGGTAGATAAGGAACAATATGTCGGACAACTGATGGATTTACTTTCAGGTGAACCATTGAGTACTGTAATGGCAGTAGAGGAAACTGTTAGAACTAATTATGATGTTGTCAGGGCAACATTACTTAAGAGATATCAATTAAAAGAAGAAGATTATCGTCTTCGTTTTAAGACAATGATACCAGAAACTGGAGTAGAGTTCTCTGACTTTATTACTAAGATTCGTCTTACATTCACACGGTGGATTGAGTTGTCTAAAACAGAAAAAACATATGAAGCCCTTATGGACTTATTACTTCTAGATAAAGTTATGTCATCGGTCAATGAGTCTTTCCTTGCTTTTATTCATGAGCGTAAACCTAAAGACATAAAAGACAGGGAAGAATACTGTTGCCAGTATGTAACTGCACATCCCCACGCTACTGTTAGCAATGCTAGGGTGAAAGAAGAATTGCCGGTTGCTTCTGCAGCACCATATGGCCCTAACTTTATGAATAAATTCCAGGGTGCTCAACACAACTTCAATAAGAACAGTAATCGTAATTATGATCCGAATCAGGGTAACCCATCACATAATGGGTCTTCTTCAAAAAACTGGAGGCGATCTGATAGTCTTCGTTATTTCGGGTCCTATAATTATGGAAACTTGCGGAGAGGTACCTAGTCACTGTATACACTTTCAAGGCTATCCTTCGCGGGGGCATCGTAACCAAATTGGTAAACACTATGATCATTGGGGTAATGACAATAGTGATTATGGAAACTGGGATTCGAACCAGAGCGGTGGACAAGGTAGATCAAACTATGATAATTTCAGAGGAAATAATAATCAAGGTAGATCAAACTATGATAATTTCAGAGGGAATAATAATCGTGGTAGATCTCAATATAAGAAAAAGAGATCACATCACCAGGGAAACTCGGTGCAACAAGAGTCTCATGGTGTTAATAATCAGGTGAACGAGAATAAAAATTCTAATGCTGTCACTTGTGCAGCTTTTGACTTTGGGAGAGCATCTAAATGCACCCAATGCTCAACATTATTTGAACCGACCACTGTGTCTACTTTAAGTTGTGGTCACCCTCTGCCCGCTCTCCCTGCTGCAATTGCGCATGACGGGAGAGGATCGCTTATCTTGCATAGAGGTCTCGTGGATAGTAACCCAGTCTCAGTGCTATTTGATTCTGGGTGCACTACTATTGGGGTTAAGCAATCGCTTATAGATCCTCGCTGTGCCACAGGGAAAATAGTTAAATGTGTAACATTTGGTGGCACAGTTGAAAAGTACTCGACCGCTATTATTCACATTGCTACTCCTTTCTTTACGGGAGATGTCCACGCGTGTCTTCTACCTAATCCTATTGCGGATCTTATAAATCGGGCCGTATTCACCCCCCCTCCAAGGAATCCCCAACCCCCAAACCCATTTAACCTGCCGTGAAGATACCTCCCCCAATCCCCCCCCCCTACCCCCCACCCCCCCCACCAATCCCATCCCCCCTCCCCCCTCCCCCAACCCAACCCCCCCCCCCACCCCCTCCCCCTTACCCCCCCTCATAACCCAATTATCTCAAAATCCCCACCCCCCCCGCCCCCCCCCACCCCCCCTACTCAAAAAACCCTCCCACACCCCCCCCCTAACCCACCCCCCCCAAATACTCCCCCCCACCCCCCCCCCCCCACCCCCCCCCCCCCCCCCCACACCCCCCCCCCCCCCCCCCCCCCCCCCCCCCCCCCCCCCCCCCCCCCCACAAACCCCAAACCCCCCAACCCCCCACCTACATCCCCCCCCCAACCCCCCCCATCCCCCTCACAACCCATATCATTCCCCCCCCCCCCCCCCCACCCCCCCCTACTCCCTAACATTTTCAAAACCCTCCCCCAATACCCACCCCCCCCCCCCCCCTTACCACCCCACATAACCCTCCCCCCCCCAAACCCCCCCCCCCCAATCATCCCCCCAACCCCCATCCTCCCCCCCCCCCCTTCCAAACACCTCCCCATCCCACTCACCCCCACCCCCCCCCAAAACCCCCCCCCCCCCCCCCTTCCCCCACCCAACCCCACCAAAACC